>VXBJ01003877.1:284184-343134 GCA_013400055.1 Nycticryphes semicollaris | reverse complement strand
CCTGGTCTGGTGGAGGCGGTGGAGGAGGGAGGGCGGGATGGAGGCGCGGGAAACGGCGGCGCCTCGCTGGTTGAAAATCGGCGTTGGTGTGCAAGGTGTGAGCAGGGGCTTGGGCCAGGCTGGGAAATGCGAAGCAAAGCGGACCTGGCGTGGTGAGCCCGGGGCATTTACATACGTCTCAACCCTGTTTGCGGTGGCGAAACATTCCTGTGAGAGGAGGTTTCAAAATCTTGGAGCTAAACGGAATGCCCGCTGGCTTTAGCGGCCCAGTCACTCTTGACTTTCAGTGGGACTTAAGCCCCTGCTTAGGAGGCTCTTCCAAAAAATTTCAGCCCTGTACGTTATAATATCACTAACAAAGAGCTTCATGATAAAATCTATGAGCGCAATGGCTCCCTGCCAGGAAGGTGAAGGAAGAGGTAGAACAAATATGGTGAGGATGGTAAGCAAGCCTTTCCCAACATGAGACAGTGACTCTCCTCCTGGGTCAAGGATTAAAAAGGGATGATACAGCAGAAGGCCACATATTTGACCTGCATTGTGGGTGCACAGCAAGTTCCCATTGCAAGGTCATCCGTCTGCTGCCTTCCATGATGCAGGAAGAGTTGTTTAAAATGAAAAAAAGACCACAAACAAACCAAATAAAAATATTAATGTAAAAAAATTCATAGTGAATAAGTGACAAAATGTTCAAAGCAGATATTTAATAAGAGGGGCACAAAGGGGAACAATACACGCTTTGTTGGGGCGCACAAAAGGAGCTGAAAGGTCCAGCAAAACTGGTGATAAATGATGGCTTCCCACAAAGGTTTATCTCATACTAATTAGAAAGGAAAAATCAGTCAGCCAATCTGGAAATCTTTCCAAAACAAGAATGTGCCTTACTAAACGCCTTGTCTCTTTCTCCCCCTCTAAGACTCACCGTGTTTCTTTCCTGTGAGCTCTCCCGGAGTGCTGTGGTCATGGCACATGCCTTTTCTTCACACAGCAGGGAGGGCAAATGGGTGCCGAGTTCTCCATGAAGGGCACAGAAGAGCGGAAAGTTGGGTGAGTGACACAGCAGGCTATTCGTGATCCCACAAAACGTGCTGCGGTCCCGGGGTTTGTCAATACAGGGGAAGTCGTAGGAATAATTTCAGAGAGGCTTGTACCTCGTCAGTGCATGCTTTAATTGCTTACTGTAGCTATTTCTGTCCAGCAATTATGGTAAAATTATGGAATTAATGTACGGAATGTCTACCTGGCCAAGGACCCAAGGGTGCCAAATAGCAGCAGCTCCTGGTTAACCTGGCAGTGTTTATGTTCATTTCTCTAAGCCATCAAGAAACCCAGCACAGAGGCAAGCCCCTCCTGGAGACATCACCGTCACAGACCCTTAGTCTTCCAACCCAGGTGCTTCCCTTGAAAGTAGAAGCCCCACTTGCAAGGCCTCCGTCGTCTGACCAGCTCCAGATAACTGACCTGGCCAGTACCCATAAGCTCCCAAAAAGCAAGGTTTTCTGCTGAGAAGCTGAACTGAGCTGCATTGGCAGCAAACCAGTCCATGCCAAGACCTTCCTACAGTGGGCTTTGGCCTGAGTTCCATCAGCAGATTGCAGCAAAGATGCAGAAAAATGGGGAATTTTGAAATGAAGGAGGTGAGGAAGCAGGAAGGAGATAGAATGAAGATCAGGAAAAGACCACGACATGTAGAGGAAATGGTGACAGCTGATGGACCCAAATACTTTGGTGTGTGCCACTCAGCTGTAACCAAAGCCTTTCTCCCAAAGGAATGGTCGAACTGCTAAACCGGATGAGATTTTTTTGGAGCTCTCTATGGAAACAGATGTAAGGAATGACACGGGTAAGCATAGCCAAAGTGGGAAGATGATCACTCTTAGGAGAAGCTGGAAAACTGGGTGGGCACGTATATTGCTGATAGCTGAGGCAGGAGATCTGGAGCTGAGGGTGAAGGAAAGAAGTGATGGAGGAATAACGGATGATACCTTGTAATGTTGTTTTCATGCCATCATGCCCAGGTGCCCTGGCTTGCAGGAGGAACAGCTTTCCACAAGAAGACCATGACTGTCTCAGGTACTGTCAGTTCTTGGCTTTTCTACTGAGTTTGCCCAGAAAAGCTATCTTTTGGCATGATTTTCTGGGTAGCTCATTCCCCATCCTCAGTCCCCAACTCTGCTTTTGAGCAATGCCCAGCATGGAAAGTGAGGTTCTGCACCTCGAACAAATCTACTGAGCCCCCTTATAGAATCATAGAATGGTTAGAGTTGAAAGGGACCTGAAAGATCACACAGTTCCTGCCCTGGGCAGGGACACCTCCCACCAGACCAGGTTGCTCCAAGCCCCATCCAGCCTGGACTTGAACCCCTCCAGCGATGGGGCATCCACAACTTTTCTGGGCAACCTGTTCCAGTGTTTCACCACCCTCACAGGAAATAATTTCTTTCTGGTATTTAATCTAAATCTCCCTTCTTCCAGTTTAAAGCCTTTACCCCTTGTCCTGAGATTTGTCCAAGAAGATTTGAAAAGTTGTGGTTTTTTCAGTAATGACATCTCCTCTGTCTCTAAACAACCTTTACAAATATTTTTGAGTGCAAGATACCCAAGAGATACTTTTGGAAAATGAATCAATAGACACCCCCTCTTCCCCAAGAAATGAGCATGTGATTTGTCTTCAAAAAGACAAAATAAAGCAGTCAGCCTCCCCCCAGCATTCATTCATGGAATATTACAAACCACGCAGCCCCTCCCCACCAGCTCTCATTCTCCTGGCAAATACCTTGAGAATGTACAAACAGGCCAGACAAATTTAAGACTGCAAACACTACTAGTGCTTATTAGTGCTTTTTGTTGACATTTTTCTGTGCCTGGTGAAGTGGTTCCGCAATCCTGACATGGCTCTGCCCACCGCCTTGTTATAGCAACAATACTGTAAGCAAAACGGCACAGCCTTTTCCAAAGGAGCTCTCCAGATAAAACATCTTGACTTTTTCTTCCCAAAGTGCTATTACCTCTTCCCTAATCGAGCGGGCAGAAAATGTTTCCCTTGCAGTTGCAAGTTCCTGTGAATTCCGAGTTTAACAACACCCATTATATTAATTTAAAAATGCTTCAGAGCCTCTAAGCTTATTACACTCCCACTGGTAGCTTGCTGGAGTTCAGCTGTGTTTCTTGATCTCCATGGCATGGGCATGGCATCTCAAGATATCTGTGTTTTTTACAGATCAGCAAAATGCGTCAACAATCAAGACATTTCTCCTAAATTTTTTGAGCAAGTTTAGGGAGGATGCTCTTCCCTTCGCTTTGCCTCCTGCTCAAGGAACATCCATGAGTAATCATTTTCTGAAGAGCGGTTAATCTTTGTAAGAAAGAGCTCAGAAATAGCTTGCTGTTTTCTCAAACCAGTTTGTTTTGCGGTATCACAGCAGCCACGCCGAGGATCAGAAATGGAGAAAGGAAATAGTCATATCACGCTAAAATACAAATGCTGAGGCGCTCTCTCCAAGGAGCGATGTGGAATTTTGGAAGGTCATCTCTGCTGGGGTTGTCTTTGATTGTGACTCTCTTGCTCCACCCCATCATCTGCCTGCCTTTCTGAATCACTCTGCAGTGTTGGTCAGGTTTTGTTTGGTTTTTTTTCCCTTTTTGAAAGGCGAATACACATCGAGAGTTTTTTAAAGATACAACTGCTCCAAGGCAGCCAAATTGGCTGCACGCCTGGATATTATAGGGAGGAATTCAGTCTTGGAAACCTGACAGCATCGATGGTCTTTTGGTCCCTGGTGTCTTTCAAAGGGGCGCTGAATGTCGGCACTCCACTGGATCAGCTTTTTCTCGTAGGGAAGCCCATTTGCAAAAAAAAAAAAAGATCAAAATCAGGTTGTTCCAACTGTAGTCCTTGGAGTAGATTTTTAAAGAGTCCCTAAAAATGGAACCCAACACCCCCCCAAAATAAAACCCCAACAGCTGGAAATTTGTTTTCAAAAGGATATTCAAGATAAATTCCTTGGCAACTTTTATTCCAAAACATTGCGCTTTGGAGAGATGCAAACTGCACATTATCACATGGAAGGCATCTCAGACGGACCCAATTCCACACTTCTGGCCCCATCTACATTAGAAAATAAAGAGTCAGCCAAGGGATTCCGCTCCAATGCAGTTGTTTCCTTTGCTGGTTATGGATTTGTTTCAAAACATAGAGCAGTCCAGCCCTCATCCTCCTGTGCAGGCAGTGAAGGGCTTGGAATACTTCCCTTGTTTATGGGACACGGCTGAAGGCTTTGCTGTGCTGCTGTCACATCTCCTTGACCCTGTTGCGTGAGCAGCAGCGATGAGGTCTCCGTCTGACAAGAGCGACTCAAATAGACACAGGCCAGTGCTGAACAGAAGAAAATTTCTCAACAGATGGGAATATTTTGCTTTAATTTTTTCGAGTTGTTACTTGATAGCGCAGAGAAACTATTTGAAAGAGCCTGCCAACACACAGGATCAACAAATAAGTCCGCTGTCCTCCTGGGTTTGCTTTCCATACTGCAGTGCTGCAGAAATACGACATGACTCACAATTTGCCACGCTGCTGACATTGTTACCTACATCGGTAATGTCCAGCTGTCCTAATTAGATGTTTGCTGAACAAATGTAAGGGGTCAGCTAAGAAACTTTTCTATGTCAGGCACTGCACTGTCAGTGAGCTGAAGCTCAGGGAAGTTCCTCCTTCCCTTCAAGCATTAAGTCATAGGCCTTGGCTGAGAGCAGGAAATTGGGTTAGCCAGGGCATGGATCAGATCTGTACAAAAATCTGTGTTCCTGTGCCGTGAATTTTGATGATAACCTTTGATGTGTGAAGGCTAGCCCATCACATCCTCCCTACACATTGTCATTTAACATGGTTGCCCAGACTGGATCTTGTTCTCAAGCCAAAGGTTGAGCTTGGCCCCTGCTATAGAAAGAATACATCCTATAGGCATTGTGTACTCCTCTCCCTGATTTACATCGTGTTTCCTTTAACAGGGCTTGCTGGCATCCTGTTTGCCTGGTTTCTTTGTCTGCTGTAGCTTCATTCTGGGCTGAAAATACCATAAGGATGTCTGTACAGTGATTTGGCATGTCTGAAGAGCATGTAGGCTACTAAAAGGAATATGTTTCCAAATGGCAGATACTCTTTTTTCTTTCTTTCCTCAGGGCAGAAAGTCAGTTTTATAACAGCCCTTCTTGTCACAGTCCTCTTAACCAACACTTCAGGTATGCATTTCCCATGCAATTTCCAGTCATTGCCCTTTCTTACCCTCAGACTGATGAGCCTTACCTCTCATGAATGACTTGCTGCTTTGTGGAAGGTCTTTAGCCCGATTAGTGACAGGTTCCTTCACGGCTTGGCTAGTATTCATTAGAGTGGGGTGTCACCTCATTTTGCTGCTGGGCCAAGAGCAAAATGTGTCTACAATGTATGGAGTGTTCTCCCACAGGCACTCTACCCCTATCCCTTCCTAGCATGAACACACCTAGACAATACAAAGATCTTTTCAAACCACCTCTATCTTGGAGTTGTGCTCCTGTTTGCAATATAAGCACACAATGTGTCTTGCTGCGCTGTTAGTCAAACAAACAGGATTAGAAAACACCTCACTCTTGCTATTTGGCCAAGATGATGTTGCTTTTGGAATCTAATCGTTTGGATTTCCATGCACACAAGACTAGCCAATTCCAGTGTGGTTAAACCTTCATTTAGCTGCAAGAGTAGCTGAAAATACACATACAAAAATCCACGACTCGCTGAAATCAGTAGGATAAGGCATTGGTTGCTCCCTGTTCCTCTGTTTCAATGAAATGTTAATCACACTTAAACCCAGTGAGATTTGGGCCATGATTTTAAGCAATGTGATTAATCAGCTTTTGCCTTGATTCTATTTCATAGAGTCCTGCAGACTCAGGGGAGAAAGCCACAAGATTACAAA
Source organism: Nycticryphes semicollaris (assembly GCA_013400055.1). Taxonomy (NCBI): domain Eukaryota; kingdom Metazoa; phylum Chordata; class Aves; order Charadriiformes; family Rostratulidae; genus Nycticryphes; species Nycticryphes semicollaris. The sequence goes on along the minus strand of VXBJ01003877.1, from coordinate 337,183 downwards.
AGCTGTATTTTCTGAACAGTTTTGCAGAGATGTAGAAGAGGATGGAAGGGGGAAGAACTGGAGAACAGGTCTTTAGATCTTCAAAAGTGATGAGGCTCGCATCCCATGCTTGTTCTCGTTATTGCCTGTCTGGAACTAGCTTGACACAAAGTTGGTCTGAAAATGCAGGAATATGTATATTTCACATAGAGACTGCTTTATCTCAGGTAGGATAAAAGATGAAAATGCAGGGCTTGATTCCCAACTGAAACAAGCATCTCTCTCCAGCACTCTGTTCTCACACACTGTTTCTTGTTGAGTGCAGCTGAAATGCAGGAGTTCCCTAGACGCTGGGAGACCTGTGACTTTCTTTGGTTCCTGAATAAAGAGCAGGTCTTCTGAGGATTCTAGTTTGTGAAGCTGACATTGAAGTCTTCTTCATGCAAACTATCCCAGCAGAAACCCTGAAGCAGCCACAACTTGGCCCATAAGACAGAGGAGAGCAAGCTTTGTTAAGGTCCATTACAAAACTCTAACAGATGCCCTAAAGCGAACTCAGGGGGAATTTTCAAGCACTGGTAATAATTTCACTTCAGGTTCCACCCTCCTCCTGTCTCAGTGTAATGTAACACGCATCACAGCGAGAGATTTAGTGGCCTTGGATTAAGTCCTGTTTCCAGACCTGGTCCTGAGCACTGCCTTTCATCTCTCCTCGCTGGAGGGCTGTTGAAAAAAGTATGGCCTCTATATTATTACAGAGGGGAAGACTGCACACTGGGGGTCTGGGTTTGTTTCTTTTCACTTTCCTTGAACTTGAAAATACCTACTGGGATTCTGTTCCCAGTTTCAAAACAAAACAACCTCTCTTAAGAGAGATCAAGCATGGGAAATGTGAGGTCAAATACTCGATGGGAGCATCCAAGCAAACTTAGGTTGGCAGTGGATGTTATGCAAACTTACCTTGGTGGTGGCTGATATCTGCCATAATAGCACACAGAAATATGTGTCACTTTTTGAGAGAAAATACACTGAATGTTAGGAAGGCTACACTTGCTATGTGCCAGAGCTTTTGAAAACTAGTTTAAAGCTATGCTTTTTCTAAAATAGGTTAGAAAGGAGTTGCTATGATTGTTAGAGTGTGCTGGTATGTTCCATCTACTTAAAGGGGACTTGTTTAATTCAGGGGATACCATCACACTGCAGTGCCCATGAGCGGCTGGAGTCAGAGATGTGCACCGCTTGGGCTGGACTTTCAGGGAATTGCTGCAAACTTACATATGCTAAAAAGGGTCTCTACGTTGACCATCTGTGAATTACCCCATCATGCCTTTCCAGGATGTTCTCACCTCAGGGTGATTTTGATGCTGCCTGTCCGTGATGAGGATGGTGAACCCACCTCCAATCTCCCTGGGTAAGAGCAGGCTGCCAGGGCCCACAAGGCACTAGCTGATCGTAATGACCCCCAGAAGCCCTGCCTGGGGCCTCCACTGCTCCTTCCCTGGCCCCATGAGCCCAGGACCTCCATGTCTGCCCAGCTCAGGGTCTGCAGCCCAGACCCCAGCCTGTCACAGAAGCGCTGGGCCCCCAGCTCAGCCAGGACCTCTTGCCAGTCCTGACACCAACCCTGACCTCAGACCTGCCTGGAGGTCCCTGGGTTGCATCTAACTCTGGCTACATCCCTGGGCCTGAGCCTGCCTTGACCTGTGGGTTAACCCCCGCTGTGGTGTGGAGCCCAGCTCCCCACTGCCCACCATGTCTGGGGCTCTTGGCTGGGCCTGGCTGCACTCCTGGCCTGCTCCAGTGGTAGGACAGGCCTTTCCCCACCGGCCACGGTGCTGCTTGGCTGCTGACTCAGCACTCAGTGAACCTGAAACCTCTAGAGATCTAAAACTTGCCCTGCCTCCAGCTCAGTGAGCAGGACCAGCACGTAGAGAGAACAGTGCCGGCAGCAGCAATAGCTGTGGTTTGGTTGCTCCGTGTCGTTTGAGGGACATGGGGCAGGTGGAAGTCTCAAGTCCCATGTGCTGGCAGCAGTGTCCCAAGCGCTGTCTGTGTGCTTTTCAGTGGCTGTGAAGCCACCTACAATTTTATCCCCTGGTCTAAACATGTCACAGAGCTGCCTTCTCATCATTAATGGACATTAGAGCTCCTCCCTGTGCTCATATCAGTTCACGGTGACTGGTTCTTAGTGACTGGCCATTTATGGGAAAATATGTGCTTTTGAGAGTATGAGCTTTTGCCATGGTAGTGCTCTGCCCACGCAGACAAGGCTGTTCTTCTTGCCAGCTTCCAGCCTTGGTCCTGTGTACAAGATTAAGCCTTTGGAAAAGAAAGAGACGATAGGCACATCCTGTGTGTGTTTGGAGAGGAATGCACAGCAGCTTGTGAAAATGATTTGTTGCATGTGTCGAGTACGAAGAATGTCAGGCAGGCACAACACTGAGGGCTCCCTGTGGGATCAACCTGTGCTTTCCTTGTAGTCATTGCTGGAAGCAGTTCTGAGCAGCCAAATAGTTGCCAGTAGCATCAAATAGTCATAGCTGAGAGGAGCACAATGTTAGAAAAACCTTAGGATTTCCATTCTTTTCTTTGTCAGCTTCCAGGATCAGATTCTTTTGAGGCTCTGATTACCTTCCTTCCAGCTCCTCTCTTCACTGTTTTCACACTGCTGCAGTTTCAGTTCCATATTTTGTCACCTGTAGGGTGAACCTGCCTCAATATTGTGATATCTTAGGAAAGGGTATACTGGAGGCAGCCAGGTTGTTCTCAGAGATACAGAGTGGTAGGATGCCAGGCAACAGATGTGAGCTGCTGAACATGGATTCTGATTAGATATAAATAATATTTTTTCACTGTAAGGGTATGTAAAACACAAACAAGGTGACCCAAATAGTTGTGTAGTGTCCATCCTAGGAGACATTCAAAACTCTGCTGAACAAGGCCCACAGCAATCTGACCTAGCTCTATCTACTTTGAGTGGCAGACTGGACTAAATGACTTCCAGAGGTCCAAAACAAGCTAAATTATTCTATGGTTTTGTGACATTGTGCCAGTATTTCACACTGGGTCAACTACAGGATCAAGTCCTAGTGTTCATCCAGAGATTTAGCTTCCATTGAGTACTGCATTTTCTGGACCTCACCATTTGTTCTGTTTCTCTCATTGATACTAGATGAAACTTTGGGCTTCTGTAGGGTTGTTTGCTCTTAAGTGTGCAGCCATTTCAAACTTGCCCATCTACAACCACAGAAATCAGATGGGGAATACAGTTCTGGATATCTGCATTCCTCACAATCTGGGAATGCACAAAGCAAGCATTTCGGTCCATGTCCATGCCCAGAAGTATGTAAATGTGACCCTGGAAATATGCAGACATAGCCGTTACTGGTCCCTGTGTCTGCCATCCTTGGTACAAGGGGGGCAAAACAGTGAGTTGAGTCACCAATCTTTACTGCAGTACGGATATTAAATACTAAGACTGGCTGTTAGAGTACCATTTTGTCTGAAGGGGGCTAGGATTTTAATTTCAAGCTTGGCTTGCCTTTTGCTCAACTCCCAGAAGTCACCTGTAAGCACAGACCTGTAGCTTTCAGCATGTGCTTCTCTTTCCACTACTATCTGTGGATAGGTGGGAGCAGATGAGCTGAGCAAGGCTTGTGGACTTCATGATCTACAGTCAGCCTGTAAAACTGAGCCCCCCCAGATCACCTTCCTTCTTGTTAGAAGTGGATTAATTATGAGGAGCATAACGAAGTTGAGGTGGCTTACCCAAAGCGGATTTTAACCTGAAATAACAGAAATAAAACATGTATAGTCGCTCATCTGGGACCAGGACCATGAACTACACAGGAGAGAGCTGTATTGAACAGCACGGGTTACAAGCTGATGTGCTTGTACACACTGAGCTCATTTGCATATCTTGGGGCACCTGAGCGGTATGATAAATAGCAACGACAGGTTGACTATGACTGCAGACCCCTGATTTTCTATGAGGAGCATATGGCATTAACGTGAGCCACATGATGTGTGTTTGCAAATGTATGCAGCACGTGAGTTTGGGCGCGTTTGTTTACAGATGTTTTTGGCCCACTTAAAATATCTTTGGCAAGAGGTGAATTTGTGAATTTGAACCAAGGCAAACACACCTCTGAGGTCATTGCTGCCGTGAGATCACCACCTAGGCAAAATGTTCAGGACCTTTGAAGAGTCAAAGACTTTTGAAGACTTTTTCCTTCCAATTTGAAGCTGAGCCAGGGCAATTACAATCCACCAAAGGCAGGAACAGAAACCCTTTGCAAACTGTAACAGTGAGGCATGGAGATCACATGCAAAGGCTAAGACAAAGTGTGTGTTGCTGTGGTCTGATTTTTCAGAAAGACTCCAAACTCATGAAGTCAGTCTAAATATCAGATTACTGTGATCTGCTGGAATTATGAGTTCAGTCTCCTAGCATGTCGCTATTTCTATGTTTTAGCTCTCTGCAGAATATTTACGAACAACCTTGATTATTTTTTTGTCTCTATTTTGGCTTCAAATGAATAAATTTTATTTATCAAACTATTTGGCTCATGCCAACTGTTGTTCAAGAACCTGGCTTACAGACGGGTCCAATCTCAAACACCAGATGTTAGCACCCCAGAGTGCTGGGGATCAGCTGCATCCAAGCCATGTGAGCTGGGGCAGTCTCCAAACCAAGCCTTTTTTTTTTTTTTTTTGAAATCAGAAGAAACAAAGGCTTGAAATCCAAGGTGTAACTCATAGGGATGAGTGCGGTTGGAAGGTTACTGCAATGAAGGAGGAGGCTTTTGTTTTCCCTGTGGTAACAGCAATACACGTGAATATGTTTGTTGAGAAGAAAATGGCTCATTGATTCAAAAATCAGGAGAAACATTTCTGGAGAGGTTGCTCTGTAATGATCCTCAAACCGCCAGTGCTACAGCGACTCTGAAGTCTCTCTGTTTGCTCAAAAGAGCTTTGAAAAGATGAAATGTTTATTTATTTGAAGGGATGGACAGCTCTTCCTGAACCTTGGCACTCTCCCCAGGCTGTAATACCACAAATTTTCTCCTTCAGAAAAGGACACAGGATATAGAGTGTTAACAGGGGAAAATAATGGTGCAGTCCATGGGATTGGAAAAGTCGGTGAGAGTATCTGGGATGGGGTGTTCTTTTTGGCAGCAGGCGCCGCATCCATCTCTGTGCCCACCCACAGACATTCTGCCTCACATCTCCCCTTTGCGATCCTCTCGCACACACCCTCTGCTCGTGGTCCTTTTCATGCAGACTCTCTCTTTACAGCCATACACAGCCTCTTTCGTCCTGCTCCCACTCCCTTGACACCACCCACGTACTCTCTCTCAAATAACTTTCTTCCCCTCTGGTTTTCATACAGACGCCTCCCCTCCGTACCCTGTCTCGCACAACATCCCCTCTTGCCGAACTCACAGACACCCTCCCTCTCCAGAGCATATGCAGAGCAGAGGCATTTCCTTTTATTGTCCTATACCGCCCCTGCAACCCCACCCTTCTCCCGTTTATTCACTCCAATAACACATTTGGTGTGGAAGTAGTCCTGCTGAGAGCAGCCACACAAGCGAGGCAGAAGAGCCAAGTCTTCGCCCAAAATTGCTCCTACTTGTAGACTACTGCTTCCTGCCTGTACGCCCAGAGGAAGAGGCAAGCTCAGGCTTGGGAGATGTGGTGGCGAGATGTCCTTTGCTGCTCAAAGACTGTGGAAATGTTCACAAAGCCCCTCTCTTCTTTCCCAGGACAAAAGTGGCACAGGCAGCTTCAACAGCGAGTTTTCTAGCGCATGCTTTCCTGTGACATCTACCGTACCTGCAAAAACACACGAGTGTGGAGGGGAACAGGACAGCGTGGGGGTGTCTTTGTGAGTGATAAAGGACTTGATCTCCACGTTGAGGGTGACGGTAAAAGGGCTGGAGAGGACCAGTGGTGGGCGAGACCATCTGAGACCACCAGCACAGGTCACAGGCAGAACAGCTTCAGTACAGTCAAAGCACCAGCTTGTGCAAGCCAAGGAACTTACCCCCAAAAGCAAATCTTTGTGGGGCATAGGTGACAACCCATGCACCCACCCTGGAAATAAGATCATAAGCAGGACACTGCCCCTATAAGCCATCTCTTTCTTAGAAAAGTAAATTTGGAGGCACAGAGCCTTCCTATACCATGATAAGGTGCAGCCTACAGGATCATACTGGACTAGAAGAGATTTCCAGCAGAGTCTCTGAGCTCTTTCCTCAGGACTGCCCCAGGAAGAGTCTCCTATGCCAGTCATCAGATGGAAACACTAATGGCTCTCCAGCACTGTCTACCCATGAGCAGACAACCACAGATTGCAGGCCGCTATTTATAGCAGAGCTCCTCAACCCTCTCACAGCAGATACATGTTTTCCCTTACTCCTCTTCATCCCCAATATCCTCAGACCTCACCACTGCAGTGCCAACTCCATACAGAGCCCAAGTGAATGTGTCACAAAGCACTTCAGACCTAGCACTCCTTGCCTTCGTGTTTGTGTATATTTTAAGCAAGGTGCACCTTGCTGTTGAAGGATCAGTAATGCTTTACAGGGTCCAAGGACCCACTGAAATCTGTGCTTCATCATGTTGAGGGCTGTATACACTGGCAGTGAAGCATAGGCCCCATCCCAAAGACTTCAGCATGGCAAGACCAAGAGACGTCCTGGTGGCACAGTCACTGTGAGCTGCTTTCCATGGTCACTTACAGGTTTGATCTCAGAGCAACACATATATGCTTTTTTCCTGGAAGAAGTTGAGTTGGGATAAGAACCCCCACTGGGAACACCATGCAAATCCTGTGTCAGGACCACTTAGAAACACAGAAGAAAAATAAGTGCAGCAGGGAAGCCGCAGAATCTGAAGACAATAAGTCTGTCTCACCAGCTTCTTCCCCTCCTCATTTGGCTTGATACATTTGGTAAGGGATTAACTGCCAGATGAGATAAAAAACAAAAACGATGCAACCCTCCCCCCTTCATCTTCCTTTCATTGTTTACAGCCCTTCCTGAATTTGGGGACAGCAGCAGCAGGAGCAAAAAGCCTGGAATGAGACCAGCACCAATTCTGGATGTGTTGTGATGGCCTAAGAGTGATGGGGACAATAAGCGTGTGGCAAACCTGATTGTTGCCTGGAGATGGTTTTAATAGAGAAACTTGGCGTCAGGATCACTTCTGGGACATTAACATCTCTTTGAGCTGCCTGCGGCAATGAAAGATGAAAAGGGGCTGGTGGGTGGTGGGGAGGGAAGAAGGAGCAGGAGGAGTGGTCAGGAACTTGGAGATGCTCAATGCCATTTTCTGGAAATGCCTGACAACCCCAGTCCAGTTAGAACTGCTGACTGTCCTTGCCAGGGGTTGTCATTGCCAGAACTCCGTTCAAAATTTAATTAATTAGGAGCTTAATTACCTGTGGGTTGCATGTTAAATTAAACCCTGTTAGCAAAGACTTTTCCCATACAGATAGATGAGAGGCCAACATTTTTCCAGCCAAGAATAATGAATCTGATGAAACTTTTCAAGTACTCAGATGTAAAACCTCCCAGTGCCTCATTTCAACTTGACAGACTTGGTCCACAACACTTTCCTTCCCAACTCCATTATTTGAGAGGTGAATAAATGTAGCTCTGAACAAAGAAAGTATTAAGAAAATTTGCTCTTGCAATATTTCCGGCCATAGTAACAGCAGGAAACCTTCAAAAACTTATGGCCAAGCTTTTGACTCTCATGAGCTTTTTTGTCCAGTTCTTCACACTTACATATTTGCGAAGGTCTGGAGTTGGCCATGGAGTAGCCCCATCTTCAGATAAAGCTCCCCCTGACTCCCTCCAGGGATTCAACTCAGTCTTCAGAAGCTCACTCGGGGGCTATTGGTTTGTGTTTTATCTAGGAGGACGTCTCAGCTTTGCTGAGAGCTGTTCCACCTTGAATAAATAAAGAAATGCTTATTAAAGTGGGCGTCCATTTTTTTACATCATATTTAATATTAAAAATGGAACTACAAAAGGTGTAAGGAACTCTCTTTTTAAGTGTGAAGACATGCAAGTCCACAGGCTTGGAGTTCGACTGGGTATAATTCCATTAGAATTTATTAAAGGCACCATTTCCAGGTGAATCTTTTTTTTGTTGTTGTAATGGAATTGTGTGGTTTTCATGCTCAAAATAAGCAAAGCTATCTCCTTACAGCCCCTCCCACCTCACTTAAAGATATATTTAGGCTTTATTGTAAAGTGTTTTGCAATTCTTGGGTGAAAAGTTCAAAGTACCAAGTACCACACTGCTACCATTATCGGTTTGGTTCCCTAACAAGGATGTTGTGATGTGCATATTCGAGTGGGTAATCTTATCATGAGGATGAACTAGTCTCAATCTTTTCTTTTGGTGTGTTTGACTCCAGACTTCCCTTCAACATCTGACATATGGGTTTTATTGTTCAACTGACTTTCTTCTCGCACAAACATCCTGACTGGAGCACATGCAAAGGGAGGAGGGGAGACATTCCTCCCCATACATGCTTAAGTTCCTCTGTCTTCTTGCTATGTGGTCCCAGGAACACATGGAGGTCTCTGCATATTTATAAGCTCTTCGTTTCCCAGTTTCTAAGGACAATTGGCACATTCTGATGTTCTGTGACACTTTTACCCTCTGGGCCCTGAACATGTTACAAACTGGGATGAGATGTCCTCACCATAGCAGTGTGCGTCTATGGAGTGGCACCAGAAACAAAGGGAGAACAGATTCTGGCACTTCTCTTGCACTGGTCTGTCACAGAGTGTTTTTCTAGTCATCTGTGCATTAGATCTTGTCATATGCATCTTGGTTACGGTTATGGTGAAGTTAATGGATCTGTTGGTTAAGGCCAAGTTCATTGGACTTGGTCTTTTGTGCCCCTGCTAGCTAAAGAAATTGTCAGATGATCCCCTCTGGTTTTGACATCACCTTGATTATTGATCAGTTTATTACTAATTGGATTGTTATAATACCACAGTGTTCAATTTTACACAAGCACAAAGCAAGAGGTGGACCCTCTTAATCTCACACAAGACAAACAGGAGGAGCAGCGGAGGCAGAGTTCCTTCAGTTCATGGACCATCCATTTATTTTCTTATTCTTTTTGGAAAAAATGCTGCAAACTGTGTATGATCAGGAACATGAGTTTGGCTGGAGTATATGAAGTGGACTAGATTTCTGCCAGTGCAAAGGGAGTACGAGAAGGTCTCCACTCATCAGCAGAGGGTCTCGTCTGAGTTTGTAAAATATTGCTATAAATAACTTTTCTTTTTTTTTCCAGAGGACAGTAAGATCCATGATCCACAGGGCAAGAGAATTCTTGTTTGTCTTTCAGTCACAACCTGCTGTGTTAGTTATGATATCAAATAAGGGATGAACTAGATTATATTCTTTCTGAAATGAAAGCAGCATTAAGCTCTCTTTATTCAGCCCAGGTCTTCATGATCTTAAACCCTGTAGAAACTTCATCACCTTAAAATGACAAAAGTCCAGAAAAGACTGGCTGAATCTTTTGCAAAGATTAAGAAAAATTTAACATGTTTTTGTTCATAGTAAAAGCTTTGTTTTACTACAAAACAAAGCCAAGAATACATTTGTGGTCTCTAAGGAACAATAGACTAGATCTTCTTTACCACTCACAAAAGACAAAAGCTGTGGGATGTCTGTAAGGTGTCTCAGCATGAAATGGTTCTCTGCTGGTTTCTTTTATCTGAGTCTCATTGAAGTTTCCTGAGGAGTGAGACCCATGGAGGGAGAATATTCGATGTATCAGCTCTGGCCATGTTTTCTGATGTACTACAACTTCAAAGCATTTAATCTCCATAAAGAGGCTTGTTTTGCTTTACTGCTCCATGAGTAGATACCACACAGGCCACAGAATAGTGCTGGCGTGGTAAAACGGAGGCGTCTTTGCAGTGCAATTGGTTCTACAGTTATTGCTTGTGTGGCTTTGTCAGTCAGGGTCTGTATTTATGCCCATCGCAGCTGGGTTGCAGCAAAAAGCACAAGCACAAGAACTGGAAACGGTTCAAACCCTGGTGGAAATATGGCATATGCAGCCTTAATTCACTCTCCTCCTAGCATCTAGTTCTTGCTGCTTCCCTGAGACGCAGGTCTAGGTAAACTGCTGTGGTGCAGGAGGTGGGCGGGAAGGCCAGCGCTGACACGGGTGAGCCGTTACCTAAGGAAAAGCTGTATGGTCCTCAAACCAGGACCAGGTGTGGACATGTCACCACGGATAAGCAAACTGCTTTGCAATGGCAGACAGCCAGTGAGCTTATTTACGCAGCGAATGGTACTTTTCCGTGTTCAAATTCAGGGAGAGATAAATATCATGAAGCTCTGTTGGCCAAGTAGATATAAAAGCAGTACTTTCTAGAGAGTCCTGCTTGGCCTGTGCCCATGAAACAGGTAGGATGACATTTATTTGAAGGAATCTGGATTATCGCTCCAGTTTTACACTTGTTACTTCTGATGTATTACTACATAAGCTCTGAGGATGCGAAGGCTCTTCCTGGCACTCATGCAGCCCTAACAGTGGAAGAATACGTCAGGACATGTCTCCTCACATGTTGAAGACTTAAAACCTGGACTATGGAAGAAATCTGTCTGAGATTAATGATCATGCCCGTGTCTACTGCAGGGCTAAGATCTTGGGATGTGTTTTTAGCCTCTTGATTTCTTCTGTCCCCCATGGAAGGGCACAGTGAGATTCAATGCTACTGGTTTAGAAGCTAAAAGAAAAAAAATTTATACAAAACATTGCTGCCAAAAATTAGTAGTTAAAAATGTTCAAAGTCTAAACATTTTGGCAAAAGCCCTTCTTGCTACTCATTGGCCATCCAAGCTGTTGAAAAAGTTGTCCCAGAAATGAATGTATTTAAGATTAGCAGCAATAACTTCTTAATAGGCATCATTCGTATCTCCCAATAGGCAGTGGGGCTTTTTCTTTCCAACTGGGAAAGGTCACACTGCTGGTGAATAGTTCTCAGAATACAGCTGCAATGGTTTGGTGTGCTGTTGGAGTGACACCATTGACGCTCTCTGCCTTTCCTGTGGTCCAGATGTTTTGCAACATCAGGCTGCTGCTAGTAATGATTGGGGGACTGCAGGAGTTTTTCCAGGAAGCATTTTAAGAGCTAATGCCTAATAACTCCCAACGTGTGCTGCAGTACCCGTAACACCTCACATATAACATCACCTAAGGATGGTCTCTGAAGCCCACCTCCACCACCAAACACTTTCCAGTGTCACCTGGCCGGCTACGTTTGGCCCTTGCAGGTGCAGATTCATCATGTGGCTCTACTGACTGAGCTACCGCTACCCAGCACACCCATTACAAATTCGTCAAGCCTGAATTTCAATTAGTAACAACTACTGATGAGGAATATCAGGCAGGGGGTAATAGAGCTGCTGGTTTCCAAGCTATGTACAAGCCTACAACAAATTTTCTAATCAAGTGTAGCCTACAAGACAGCAAGAGACACACACGTCCCTCTGGGTCCATAAATGACTCGAGTGATTCCTTAGTACAAGGACTCTACCTCCCAGAACTTCCACATGCTAAAAACTCTGGTAATTCCTTGCTCAGTAGCCAACAATCACAGCCTCTGCTGGATAATGTCTGAGATGGCACCAAGATGGACACTTTCAGTTCTGCACCTGCCGAATAAAATGTTCAACCCCGCAGGGAAGCTGCAGGATGTGCATGAATGCAAGAGGTATGTGGTGTGGTGGCTGGTGGTGGTTGTTTCTGCTGTTTTTCTAGCTCAGAACGGGGCTGGGTTTCCTGAGCCTCTTGCTTTAAGGAGTCAGCAATTTATTTCCAAGCGTTGTCATTGATTCCAGCTGGAAACCTGCTGGCATGGCAGCCCATGAAAAAGTAATTTCACAGCTGCCCAGCAGTCTCTTCCAGGAGAGAGAAGTAAGTGATGGCTGGGATAAAAAGCATCCTTTAAATCCCTTAACTCTGTGAATTCAGCCAGCTTACCTTCTAGAGGGCTAATGAATTGAGAAGGCTGAAATGATGGGGGTTTTTTGGGGCATGTCAAATGGCTGGAATGGGACAATATTCTAGTGGAAAATAACTCTGTTGAAGCAAAAACCATAAGCACAGCAAGTCAGACTGAAGCCAATCATTTGAATGATAATTGTGACGCAGACCTTTGGATCATCCCCATCACACGATACCTTTGCAAGTCCTAGGGCAGCAACATGTAGTGACAGCTTGTTGGTAGAGACTGTGACCCCACAGACTCCTTGCCTGGCAGTTCACCCCAGTACAGAGTGGCTCTTGCTCCCAGAGCTGAGCTGGGATGTGCAGTTGCTGCACACTTAACTGATCTGTCCCTTCCAGTTCAACACTTTTACTGGTGGATAAAAAGGGTCCTGAACATTTTTTACACATTTTTTTCACAGCTGCTGGAGGAATTACTGAGTTGGCACTGCAAAGGCTTGTCAAGATTAAACCGTGAGGCCTGAGGACTGTGCATTTTTTGACAGTTTAAGACTTGAGATAGATGGGTATTTCTAAGAATTTCTACGTTTTTCTTTTGAGATGACAAGAAAGCCACATGAAAAAAAGCATCAGGAAGGTTTAAAGGCAGAGAGGGAAAATATGTTGGTCCTGTGCCAGTTCAATATGATTAATGGATTCTCCTGGAATGGCTTTCCAGGATCTGTTTTGCTACAGGAGTGGTGGGGATAGATTCTTGCAGGAATAAATGCTAGGTAGTTACCAAGGGATTGCTTACTGTCAGTTTTAGGTACTACCTGTAACACCCAGGCCCCAGATAGCACTTTTCATCAAACCTTCAAGAAGGAGGGAAGAAGAAGGCACTTCATTGACCAGGGTAGCGAAGGTCCAAGGAGCTGAAATGCCCGGGGATGGTCACAAAGGAAGACAGGGTCAGGTTCCCAGGGTAGCGATGCTTTCCTTGGGCAGATGGGGAGGCATCCCCTACGTGGGCTCATTTGTGGTCCACAACACACAGGCACACACATGTGCACATGTATGCTGCCCTGCCTGCAAGCAGCTACCTGCTAGTCACCCAGGTGCCCAGTCCTCCCTGAGAAAAGCTTATTTAACATCCAGGCGGGAGAGCACGGGGAAGACGCGGAAGCGAAGGCAGCAAAGCTGAGCTTTCAGCTTTCCGCCCTTTAAAGGATGAAAACATAAGGGAAGGTGTCAGAAGTCAATTTGCTTTGGCAGAGGGAAGGGAAAAAAAAAAAAGAAAAAGAAAAGCCCTCTGTGGCCTGGCTGGGAGCCAGAGGATTTGTGCTGGCTACAGCCTGGATGACGCTGTGGACCGAAGGAACAGAAAAACATTTGTGTGTGTGTCTCTGGTGCTGGTGACCAGGCTCTTGGAGCGGCTGGGGAGGGTTGGAGGCAGTGCTGGTGTGGGGGCATGGCAGGAGAAGGATGCACCAGCCTGTGGTGTCACTGGCCCGTGTCCTGCCACCCGGCTGCACAGGGAATTCCTTTCCTCTTGCTTCAGGATGTGTGTGTGTGAGAGAGACTCTATGTGTGTGCAGAATGGGGAGCAGAGAAGGAAAAAAAAGACACCATTCAGTTAAATAACCTCGTTGGCATTAACCTTTACCTTCCTGGCTTTTTCTGCCCAGCTGCACAAAGGAGCTTTCTGAGGGATGGGTAAGGGAAAATCCCATTCCTCCATGCAGGAAAGCACACAGACCTCTTTGGATGGAAGTTCTTTAGTAAGCCTTTTCTTAGCTTGTGTCCACTCCCCAGTTTCACTCTGTTTCTGAATTTCCACATTCTGAACAGTCCTGAAAAAGCCTGAACACCACACGGGAGGCTTGTCTCAGGGGCTTCCCAGTCTCACCGAGTGAAGCTCGCCATGCTGGAGGAGACAGTCAAGGTTTTCATCTAAACTGGAAGTGAAAGGTGCGTCTGTTTAGGCTCCTTAATCAGTAACATATGATCACGGCGCTGAGAGTTCAGTCTATGCCAACCCCTCCCCACCCCAAACCTCCAGCAAAAATTCCAGCTCTGCTCACTGGCATAGCTGTCTTCAGCCGATTTTCTTTTGGTGGGGTGATGAAGACCAGAATATAACAGAGGACAGATCTTATTTGAGAGGAGGTGGAAATCCTGCTCTCATCTAACAAGCTGGAGAAGGCATCTCCCAACTTGTAGTTCTTGTTTTTGGGTCCTACATATGGAAATTGTTACTCTGAGTTATTACAAATAATTACTTAGTGACACTGGAATTCCTCGGCAGGGTATCACACCCATGTTAACGCTCCTTCCACCATGCTGGACTGAACTGGTTGTGTTGAGGACATCACTCAGGCATGACCAGTCTCCTGTCGGAAGGTTTGGTCTGTTGTCTGCAGCCTGTGATTGCTGTTTTGAGGAAATGGGCTGCATGCAGGAGCATTAGTCACAGTGCTTTGAATGGGGTGGAGGAGTTTTGCAAAGCTTAGAAGCATCATTGGGGATGGGATTGGCCAAAGTGTGATCAAAGTGTTTCCCTCAACCGGCTCCTGCCTTGGACATTCGCTTATTGGGGTGGTAAAAAGCTCTCACAGCAAAGTGATAGATGTTTAGAAACAGTCCTATCTCCTTCCAAAAGCCTGCTAATTTGCCTGTGGCCTCACTCACTCTGTAAAAGAGCATAGAAGAGCTCCAAGAATTTAATCTTGCCCTCTAACACCATTGTTCTGCAGCCTTTCAAAGGTGGAGTGGCTTTGAGAGCTCTCCAGGAAGCCAGAAATCCCCAGAAGACGTCTGCAAAGATGTAGAAATGCCCCCCTATAAATGATTGCCATCAGCCCTCCTTGAACGGTGAGGCCCGTTGCTCTGTTAGGAAATAAAAAGTCCATCCCTCTGCAAGTCTTGAGGCACCTCGAGGCACAGAATGTGCTTATCAGCCAGGTAACAGCATCAGGGTTAATGAGCAACGTAACTGAGGTTGTGGCAAGATCAGATCGTTGTGTTGACACCTTCCCTCATCACATAGGCATTTGGATAGAAGGAGCAGCTCTTCCCTATTCCCAGGGATTTTATAGGATCATTGTGGGACACAGTAGAGTTAATAGACATTAGTTAGGAATAAAACAATCTCAGCAATGGATTTTTGTGGCTCCCGTGACAAATGAGCAAAAACGATAACATATTTGTTTCTGTTTCCTTACTTTTTTTGCACCGATGCCAAATCATTTCAGAACTGAAATGAAGTGAAACCACCCCAAATTTATTTTTATTCTGGTTTGTTTACAGTTAAAAGCAACCCCCCCTCCCGCCCCTGTCTTTATGTTTCTGTTTTTCTCAAAGTAACCTTAGGTAGCTTGAAATTAAACTATTCAAAATTAAAAAACTTTTGACTCCTCACAGTTTTTCTGGATAGACAAATTGGATACAGATGGCTTTAATTGCTGGGAAGATTGGGGCATTTGGTTAGAACAAGCGTTCCTAGTTTGCTCAGGATTGTTGATTCCTTCTGCCAGTCCTCACTGGCAAACTGATGTTTGCTGACAGAGGAGGAAAAGAGAGGAGAAAAAAAAAAAGAAATAAACTCTCAGGACTTTGGCCTTTAGGACTTTGGCTGGAGATGCTCAGCACCTTGGCAAAATTGGCTCACATCTAGTGCTTGGAAATGAATGGAGAGGAGGGGGAAAGTAGAATCCAGGAGCTAGGCACTGAGAGGGCAGCTCAAACAGGAGTACAACTGGACAAGAGGATGTGACAAACCCTCTGAAACCCTCCAGCCCTGAGTTTGACGGGTATGAGAATTCAGACATCTGACTGCAGCGTGTGCATGGGTGTGGGGGCACTGGGGAGGGGGAAACGTCCGAGGAGATGCAAATGTTTATTCCGTTCTGTTGTTTAAAGCCCCATCCATCGGTTCACCCTGGACGGCCAAGGCTGCCTACAAGGCTGGGAAGGGAGACAGCTCTGCCCAAAGAGTTGCTGGGGAACAATGGAAGGAAATACGGACTCAGAGAATGACACAAATCGGGGGTGGGGGGCGTTGTGGTGAGAGGATGTGAGCAGGATGGTGTTGGGCAAGCGGATGTGAGACACTGCACACTGCTGCTGGACCCAGCTTTCTGCTTCATGGTTTTTCTGTCTCAACAACCTCCGGAATGATCGTGAGGTCCATATCCAGGCCCTCTCAGAGCAGAGAGCTCTCAGAGCAGCTTATTCACAAGGAGGGCAGTGGGATCCCATCCCTGCTGACCCGTCCTCCAGTGACCCTGCCAGCACTGATGTGCCTCTGGGGACAAGTTACCCATCACCTGCAGCAGAGAGCAGTTTCTCACGTGCTTCTAAATAAGCGTAAGAAACGTGTTTTACTGTATCCAGTTCCATAAAGCCCTCCTGAAGAAATCATCCATCTCTAGGCTGTCTGGGCCTGCTGACCCTGTGTTGACCTTAACAATGGCACGTGGAGAGGGAGAGGGCAAGACTTTGGGTAGCAAAGGCAAAAGGTGCTCACTGCACTGCCTTGTCCTCACTGGTTGCCTGAGAAAGGTGAGCATCCTGGGTTCTTCCCCAGCTCCTGTCTGTAGTTTGCACTTGACCTTGGGGAATGCACTCCTCTGGCTAACTTCCTCATCTGCCACTTGGAGGAAATGGCACTCACCCACCTGCTCGAAGGATGATTCACATCAGTATTGGTCTCAAAAAATGAGATAGGGTGTTATTCATGGCTTCCTCTGGAAGAAGGAGCTATGTCTATCAGTTTATGGGCAGTCAGCACATCCATTCTCCACCTTTTCCGCTGCAGACTTTGCCACTGGGAAGTGCCCAGTGCTGATGTTTTCTATGAGAGCACCAGCAAGGTTTCCTGAGCTTGGAGCATGGTGGGAGCATCTCTAGGATTGACAGGAAAAGATGCCGTCTGCAGAGTTTCTTCTCCAGTTGAATCAATCATTGGCTACTATGATTCCATTCATCAAAACCATAAACAAATGGAAAAGGATAACAAAACCCCCTCAGAAATGAGGGAATGCAACACCCACCATGGTTTTGGACTGTGTTCCTTCTGGAAAGGCTCGTGCTAACAGATCAAGGTAGAAGTTGAGCATATGGGTTTCCATCTTAGGGTTGGTCCAGCTTTAATATGTCTGTGAAAGCGAAAAGCTTTGTTCCAGAGCCCAAAGCAATCTGGCCAGATTAGGAATTGCTACTGAGTTTCTAGGAAGTGCAAAGGAGAATGAATAAATCTTCAGCACTTGAAAGTACATAAAACTGTAGTTCAGTGTATGAATATAAAAACAATCCTAATTGTATGAGAACTGTCAAAATGTTTATAAACTTCCAGTGAAGTGACATGAATCCTACTGGAGAAGCCTCAATGCATAATAAAGATATGTTAGGCTAAACAAATCAGTAAAGAGGGCACAGAAAATGTTAAACAGACTCATTATATACATAACTCCTTGGCTGCAGTCAGTATTGGGCTTGTTTATCACTTCTCTGGCACCTGAATACTTGGGTGTCAGGGCTGCCCTGAACTGCAGCCCCATGAGTCCTGCTTTATTCCCCTTTGTTCCTTCCTGCAAACTGTCCATGGAAGGGGGTGCCAGACATGAAGAATTTGGGAGAGGACAAAATTTGTTCTCAGAAGACATAAAAACTGCCACCATCAGGCAAATTCATCTGACTTCGCCATACAGTATTTTAGTGCCTGTTGTTGAACACAGCAGCAGCAGGTCTGAGCAGAACTGAGTAATCACCTTCTGCTTGTGTTTGGTGAGGGAACAAAAGGCAACAGACTTCCTTTAGTGGTGTTTTTAATCTTAAAATGATTTTCTCAGAAATAGCATTTTTGCATTTTATTTACATACCTGGAAATAGTACTTGATTTTCCAAATTAAATAGCACTTTTCATTTGCAGATCACAGCACTTAACAAAGAACAGAGCTCATCTCCATGTGCATTGTACAAGTGAGGAGCTGGACAAGTGCCCTGTCTTGAGAAAAAAAAGATGAATGAGAGTGTCTTTGAGGTCTGAAAGCTTTCCTCTGAAAGGTAAAACTTTCCAAGTGCTGTCCTCCAAAGCCTTTCTCCACCAGAGCCATTCTTAACTCATTCAGGCTCTGACTGCAGTCCTTACAGCTCACTGAGCTGTGTTTAAATGGTTATCATCTCCGTTGTAAGCCCCACCATGAATGTGGTCCTGGTCAACCGTGTTGTTATCTCAGGTCCTGGCTCACCTGCTGTGGCATTTAACTGCTGCTCCATTTCTAGATCCGGACCCAGTGCTTCTGCCAACACACCTCGTTCCAGAGCTACAGTGCTAACTTTTATCCACCGTGCCAAATTAAAGAATGGCTAAATGCCCCGTGTAAGCTTTCCACAAACACCAAGATGAGACCCACATTATGCATTGAACTTGAACAGAACAAGTACTGAAGAGGAGCTTGTGCTCTGGTTGCTGAAGCCTTGGTGTACTTTCCACTAATAAAAGCTGCACTTGTGGTTGAAGGTAAAACAAATGCCAAAATGATTGACAGCTCAGGAATATACAGGGTATTACAGCCCATGAAAAACTGCAGCACACTCATTCTAAGGAAGGCAAAACGCCAGATAATGTATGCTGTGTCCTGTGCTTGTGGGACTTTCAGCCATCTATTTCACCATTTTACTGAAAAAGCAGTGATCCAACCAGGGAGGATCTACAAAAGAGCAATTTGCTGACTGAGGATTTTAAGAGAAGAGCTTGTGTGAAGGAATCAAAAAGGAATGAACTGGGAGATCACAATATGTGTCATCCTGTCCTCTGCCTAGTTCATGCAGCACACCAGAAAAATTTGAAACTGTAGGCACTCAAGTGGGAAGGAAATTATTTATAACAGTCCAGCAGGACTTATCTAAGAGCTGTATGTTTCAAAAATCCAAACAAACACAAAGGTAGGAATAATCTCAGAAAAATTTCTTGACACTGAGATGTGTTAGGCTGTTTATTGTTTCCTGGAAAGAATTGGTGGAAGCTTCATCACCTAGGAAGTTTTACACTCTTCTCGAGCAAACAATGCAAACTGTCCCATAGGAACCAATTCTGTGCTGTCTGAGCAAAATGGATTAGACCTATCAGCAGGTCTTTTCTATATTTAATTTCTGCAATGCATTTATGGAATGCTGCCCATGTGCCAAACCGCAGGAAAGTCTTTACACATTCCTAATTTAAAGAGCCCTTGCTGCAAAGCCCCAAAGCCTCAAGCTGTCCAATTTAGATTCCAGCAGCCACATAAGCTTTGCTCAGTGCTGAAATCTGTTGGCTCCACGATTATTTTCCATTTAGCCCCATCATTGCTTGAGTAAAAGATCCCACATAGAGGTTCAGTTTGGAGAGAGAGTGGGTATTGGATTGACTTTCATGGGGGCAGATGAAACCTGGTTAAAGGCTGAAAGAAGCAAATTGACAGGTACCTCATGCACATGTAGAAAATACATAGCTCAGCTTCCCCATGTGGGACTCTCTTCCTTTATTACTCAAGAAGGACTGCAGTTATTCATGAAAATGCCTCTGAATAAGCCAGAACCTGAAAATTACAAAGGGCTAAGGCGTTCCAAGAAAATCAAAGTCTCATCATGGGCAATTAACTCATCATTAAAGTAGGCTGAAAGAGGGCGATGATTAGAGCAGTCTGATTTTCTCAAACTCCCTGAGCATATTAAAGTTGATAAGCTGCTTCAACAATTTGCGTATAAAGCCAGGGTGGAGTGGAGCCGTGTGGCCATCCCACACCAATCTAAAGTCTTTTGCACTATTTTGGGGGGGGTTTATGTGTTTTTCCTTCATGCTGGGCATGTCTGTGCACAATCATGGATCACTCTTTAAGGCCACTCTTACCAATCCTGAAAAAAATTGCACACTACACTTATATTTTCAGCCTTTTGCCTCTGTTGGTGTTTTAATCAGTTTTAGTATGACTACAGTATCCTTTAAGAATAAGCTCCAGGGATTTGTGTAGCATAGTGTTGATGGGCCTGGAGATGGATTTTAAATTGATTAGGGGTTGCAATGGTGTAAAAAATGCACTAATAAAATACAAAGGCTTTTTCTATTTCTCTTGGGAGCTTATATCTCAGTATAAGGTACTTGTCAGCTTGCTAGTTAGCTTAGCATCCCTTTTGTATAATTTTAATATTCCTCTCAGCTGTAGACTTCTAACCAAAATATGTTATTTCTCCCCAGGCTTCATATCTCCAATTGTGTGCCTGTGCCGTCGCTCTGCTCCTCTGGTGCTCTGCCTAGTGTGCAAGGGTGTGCACGGTGTGTATCTCGGCGTAGGAGCCAGCCACGTCACTTTATTTCCTGGATTGATCTATAAAAAGTCACATTCCTGGAATGAGAAACCTCCCAAGCCCATCCTGTGCCCAGTGCGACACAGGCACCGTGCCGCAAGGAAAACCCTCCACCCTTCTTTTG
Source organism: Nycticryphes semicollaris (assembly GCA_013400055.1). NCBI lineage: Eukaryota > Metazoa > Chordata > Aves > Charadriiformes > Rostratulidae > Nycticryphes > Nycticryphes semicollaris. The sequence continues at coordinate 316,751 of VXBJ01003877.1, read as the reverse complement.
TAAGATCAGTAACAACGGCGTGTGAGTCCAGGAGCCCATGGTAAAAATAAATGACAGGTCCTAAATCGAGCCATTTCCCTGTCCCAGAGCAGGGTAATTCATGGCTGTGATTTTTTTTTATTTTTTTTTTCCCATTTCCACTGCTCATCTCCTTCCTCCTCGCAGTATTCCAGCATGGAGCCTGCACGCTGCCCAGTAGCAGAGTGGTCTGAAACCTTGAGGGGCTGCTGGGGACCATACACCATCCACGCCTCTCCCTCCTTCCTCTTCCTTTTCCCCTCTTCATCCAGGCAGAAATTTGTGCTTAGGGGGCACAAAACCCTCCTGACTTTCTTTAGTCGACTCTGCTCTGTGTCCCCATTGCCTTGCTGGTCTGTCCCTCCTGGGGTTTGCTGTTTGGTGAGTTGGGGAAGGTGGACACCCAGCACCCCTGCAGGAGGAAAAGGTGACCTCTGTCACCCTTTCCATTTGTTTGAATTACCACGCTCACCTTGGGAACTGTACCAAAAAGCATTATTCCTGGCTATTCCTGTGAGCACGTCTCAAAGAGAATGTCCTCTTTGCAATGGTGTGTGCCTCTTGCCCAGGCTCGTTGGGGACCTCGTTGGGGACCTGGAGGGCACCTTCCTGGGTCACAGGCATAGCGCAGCACCGAAATCACACTGCGGATACAGACATCTCTTTTCCTTCTTTCCTCAAATTTTATTTAGATCATTAAACTTTTGCAAAAGAGTAAAGATTCCCCTCTCACATCTTGTTGTGCTTTTTTTTTCCAGTGGGTGCATTTCATGGAGCTGGCAGGTGGCACCACTCACACATCCCAAAGACATAGATTTGTATAAGGTGAAGGTAAAAACTTTGGTGTCAGTGAGCTTTGCTGGGTTTCAGCTCCCATTGCCCTGGGCTTGCTATCATTACCTTCTGTGACAACTCCACAGTGGCTTTGTACATCTGCACAGTGGAAACCATTTCAGGCTCTTGGGTGGCTGATGCATGTACACCACTCGCTGGCGTGGGTTTCTTTGCCTTAAAAGGTATTGTTTTGAAATGCCATTGAAAATGATTCTTGCAGAAGTTAGAGGACCCCCTTCCTGTGCCACTGGCTGTTTGGGGAGGAAATAAGGAAAACAACAGCTCAAAGAGTTTACTTTCTCTTGAGAAGCCTCACACATCACAGCGCCCTTTGCAGAGGTTTGGGGCTTGGTGTGTGATAGAGATATGGGGTGTGTGTGTGAGGTCTGGAGCAGGTCCTTGGGGCCTGAAAACATGGCTTGGCAAACTACTATCCTTCATTTTCATGCTCTGCTCCATCCAAATGCATTCAACACCTTGTCCTGCCCTGGTCAAATTCTAGCATCATGCCTCACATAGAGAAGCCAGCAATACACAGAAAAGTAAAACAGGACATCTCTCACAGAAGGCAGAGCTACAATACAGCTCTTCCTGAATTGTCTTTTATTCTAAACAATGAAATAGTTTCCACTGTTTGCTGTGATGAGCAATTGCTCTTACCTAACCTGCTTCTGAATTTAGTCAATATCAAAGGCTCAGAGGACCTGCTTATCTTCCGAGCTTTCAGCATCCCTTGATGAAGATGGCTGTATCCTAAGCCACTCTCTCTTGCCTAACTACCCATCCCATTAAGTGGTAGCAGCAAGTTTGGAAGTGTGGCTCTGTGCTGAAGTTATCCTTTCACCTTGATAGGGAAGAATAATACATCTAGCTTTGGTGGATGTATTTAGTGCTGATAAAAAGTGCTTCCACAAACTGTGGAAGGTGACAGTTTCTGCTTAGCTGTAGTATCAGTCAAGTGGATATTTGCTGATTATGTTGACTTCAGCTTGAGCTGAGCAGGTGATGGACTGCATCAGAGCTGTAGCTTCAGTCAAAACTCTTAAAGTAAAATATAGCTTATTGATATGCTTGTCCCAGCACAGGATTGCAAGGGCTACACCTTTGCTATCAGCACATCACCTTAATTCCATAGCTTCTTTATAAGCACAGCTTCAGGAGTTATTGCACATCCCTTGTGCGTAGCTCCCTTTATCACAGCAGTGATGCTCCCTGTCCTCCTCCAGGAGAGTGTACTTGGTTAGAGGAATGGAGAAGAGAAGTGATGGAGGGCAGGGGACACAGCCAGCAGGAGGATGGCTGCCAGCATCCATTACTGGGTGTAGAAAAGCAGCCAAAGACCTGTCAGGGTGGTTTTGTGAAGGTGATTTCAAGAAGCAAAACATATTGAGCTTTGTGCTCCCTTTTTTTGGGGGACTCACTGAAGGGGGTAAAAATAAGATGAGATCCAATCCACTCAAAGAATTAAGAAAGCAGAATTCCTCCTGAGCTTTACCCAATACTTTACTGACCTCCTGCTCTAACACATCCTTGGTGAAGACTGCTGGTCTTAAGTCATAGACCTTGACACCGATGACAAGCTCTGCACAGACGGAGGTGTCCCTACTACTCATTGCAGGCCTGGAGCTCAGCTTTGCAAGTTGTGTAAGATGACATTTCGGTGAACTGTTGGACTACGGATGCTCCCTGTTCTGTGAAATGGAAGCGGAGAGACATTGTGTAACATCTGCCCTTTGATTTGCATGAAATATTCATCGGAGGCAGACTCCCACCCAGACCCAGAGGTACAGACATACCCCTCCAGGCATAACCGGAGCTACAGTGCCTGATTAAGAATTCATGTCCCAAGGCTTTTAGAATGTTTTTATTTTTTTGTGGGTTCCCCCCACCTCACCCCGTGCCTTCTTTGCACTAGTGCCACGCCGTGCACTTCCTAGGATAGAAATTAGTAGGCGAAAAAAATAATGATGGAGACAGATGAGCAGAAACATCTGTCAGCCAAATGGTCTCCTCTCAAGACTGAAGGTCCAATTTTTAGTCTATGAACGGCACTTTTTGTCTCCTGCCAGAGGGTGAATCTGGATGGGTGCCCAGGAGTCAAACAAGAGCTGAGCAGAGAAAGCATCAGCACAGCCAGTAATACAGGAAAAGGCGGAATTTTTGTGGAATCTTCACTCTTTCCTGCTGGTTTCCTGCTTACTCCATGTGAGCAACAGAGACAGCTTTTGTATTGGAAACTGAAGCACAGCAGCTATTCTGGGATGACCAGATTGAGAAAAATAGCCCATGGATAACCCACTGCCACTAACCTGACTTTAACCTTCCTTGGGATGTACGACTCGGCTAACAACTGCTCTGATTTCCAGAAGTTTGGTCAAAGTTCTCTTTCTTTATATTTTATTTCTCCAATTCCTTTGGTAAAAACCTGTCAGCCATCCAGGGAGAATGGACACACTGGAAATCAGTGCCGTCACTAGACCCACCAATCTCACACACGCACATGAGCAGTTCCTGCTTGGATTTTCACTCTTGTGGTCATAAAAATTTCCTTTTATTGATATATGCTGATCCATGTGGTATATTAATTCAGGAAAATACTCATCTGGAGATCTCACAAGCCTTTTTTTGGTGTGAGGACTAATAAAAACCTTTCGCTTCAGTACCCTGCTGTTGAGGAACAAAAATTAAGATGGACATTCATCAAGATGTTTCTTTCACTGTCTTTTAGTCTTGGTCCAGCAGTGAAGTGGTACGATTTATGGCAAACACTACATCCAGCACTAGGCTGGTGTAAGCTAAGTAAGTGTGTGTTTTTATAAAGAGATTACATTTATCTCAAAGCCAAAAGGCTGGTGGGGGAACTTTCCCAGGGTCCTGACAGTATTTTGCATAGATTTTTTTTTTTTTTGAAAGAAAAGTAACTTTCTTTTGAATGGAAACAGTCCATGCCCCATCCGAAGAAAGTGGCCTACAAGCAAATGCCAGAGGGATGGGAGGCTTGAGAGATAATGTGCTAACCAACACTCTGTTATCGTTATGGCTCAAACGTGATTAATTCCTGTGGAATTTGCTGTAATAATATTAGTCCTGGTGACCTCATTTGTTATACATGTTGCTGCCATTAGGACTCCAATGTGTTACCTAAAAGATACTGAGCTTATAGCCATCTGTGCGGTACCTGCTGTGAGGATATCTGGATCTCCTCATCCGCAATTGCTGCCCAATTCTTCCCCTCCTTGTCAGCTGAAGTTGTCAAAGGAAAACCACTGTCAGTGATTCAGGTTCAGGTTCAGGGTTTGGGACTGGCCCAACGTCCCAGAATGTTTAGACTTTGCTTTGCTACTGCTCCATTCACTGAGAAATGCCCACTTGGTTTAATTTGTCTTTGTTGAGTTTTGGCATTCACTTTTCTGTTGTCTTTCATCACCCTGGTTAAGTCTCTTGTCTTTGTCCTTCTTCTTATCTCTCTCCTGACAGATGCTGGGGTCTGCTGACCGGGACTGTTCCTTCCATCTGCAGCATTGCTGTCATGTGAAGTTGATTATTACAAAAACCAGGAAAGATTAGATGAGTTTAAAACTCCCTTTTGTTTGACAAATATATGTGGGATGATCACAGCTACTGTCAGAGGTTGCTGGACTCAGGTCTTCTACCCAGGGTTTAGAATATTAATCCATTTTCAGTGAAGTGATCACTACAATTCCCTCCATGCTGTTTAGCTCTCATACAATTAAACAAGGTTTGTCAGATACTTGGAGACAGATTAATGCACTTTGGTTAAGTTTGAGCTCTGCTCCAAAAAGTTACCCACTTGCTGTCTGCATCCAGCAAACCAGCAGATCCAGAAGATTCACAGAATCGCAGAATGCTATGGGGTTGGAAGGGACCTCTGGAGATCATCTAGTTCAACCCCCCTGCCAAAGCAGGTCCACCCAGAGCAGGTTGCACAGGAACATGTCTAAGTGGGTTTTGAGTGTCTCCAGAGATGGAGACTCCACCACCTCTCTGGGCAGCCTCTTCCAGGGCTCTGCCACCCTCAGAAGGAAGAATTTCCTCCTCATGTTTAGGTGGAGCTTCTTATGTACAAGTTTGTGCCCCTTACCTCTTGTCCTCTCACCAGGCACCACTGAAAAAACACTGGCCCCTTCCTCCTGACACCCACCCTTTAAGTATTTATAGGTGTTGATCAGATCCCCACTCAGTCTTCTCCAAACTATAAAGTCCCTCAGCCTTTCCTCATAAGAGAGGTGTTCCAGGCCCCTGATCATCATTGTGGTCCTCTGCTGTACCCTCTCTGATTCCCACTCAGTCCTGGAGAGGATCTTATGGCTGTGCAGTGGCTGGAGCTGCTTGGTGCTTCACAAGAGCTGGACACACACCTTGTCATCTCATACCTTGAGCTACTTTTATCCCTATGCTCTGCAGATCTGCACTATAAGGTTAACGCACACGGGCTTCACAGCAGTTGTAAAACTTCTGTGGTGTCTGCATCATGAGATACATTATTAACGATCAATTTCTTTGTCTTCCCAAGGACATTTTGTCCTGTTCTCTCAATGTGCTCTGCAAACATGACTTAGTGCTTTTCCCTTGGCTTCATTTCACGTCGTTCTCTTTAATTTTAGCCTGTATCTGAAACCAACGGGATGAAACTGTGCAAAAGGACATTTAAGATTGAAACCCAGTTAGAAAAATGTCCTAGCAGTAAAATCTGTAAAACCTCGGCAGCATTTCCCAAGGTGAGAGGATGGAAGCCCTGCCACTTAATCATCATTGTTCTGGGCTTGGTAAGCAGCTTGGGGAATGTGTTGCGGGGAATCAACTTACGCTGGGCATAAGTGCTTTTCTACTCACACAAATCTTCCCAGCCCAGACATGAGGCTTGAAACAGATGCCACAGAGAGCAGACACCTCTTTGTAGTCTCCCTTTCTGAAAATAAAATAGAGTCTGATTTTCTTCTGCCCTCACTTTTCATGAACTGACTGGTAGAAATATCTAAGAAGACATGAACTTCTAGAACTTCTGGAAGAAGACATGAAGTCTATACTTGCTGAGAACAAATTATAAATTAGAGAACAGCAGGAGAAAAGGCAGACCCGTGGTAGTGGCCATCTCACTGGGAACAGACTCACGCCATCTGAGCCAGGTGTATTCACTGGGAAGGTCAGGTCCCGACTGGTGCATCTGAGCTTGGAGCTGTCTGTGAAGTCACTGCACAGGGAGGATTGTTCTCAGACTGGAACTAGGAAATAGTTTTAAACAGTCAGTCAAATAGAGAAAATAAGGGGGGTGAGGGTTGGGGTTTGTCAGAACAGAAAACTTGCAGAGGGTGAACAGTATTGAATACATTACTGGCTATGAGTAATTCCTGCTGCTCTCAAGAGAAGAAAACGAGCTGTTTAAAAGATTTTTATGTCCTTCAAAACACATTAAAAGTCTTTGTTCTTAAATGCTTTTTCTTTTAGCTTAATGAGCATAAAATGTTTTTAACTACTTTTCCACCAAGTGTGGACCACCCTGGATTTTAGGAATAATCAGCAATGATTCATTCCCAATCCCAGTACTGCGAACTGAGTATTTCTCTTCCCTACTAACAGTGGGAGCAAAGTAGCTTACTGGGCTTTTAAAGACCAACCAAGGCAGCCCTTCAAAACCTTCCTGTTGCTTTAGTATCCGCAATACCTGAGCATGACGCCACTGATGCTTGAATGATGTCACTCTCCTTGGAGAAAAGCCTCCTCCTGCTCTCCAGGTGGCAATGCTCTGCTTGCTGCCCAAACCTAGCACATCCATCACATCCCATTGCTGCCTGGACCCCTCACACAGCGTGCAAGGCTTCATCACTCACGTTCTTACTCATTTATATCAAAACAACCCTTAGAGTAAAAGTAATTTCGTGATGCTTTAGACAAGGATATAAATATTACAGCCCTTGAACCATGGTATAACAGCTGATGGCCACTGAAAAAGAGCGGTGTAAGAAGGCCCAGGGTTTCCTGATGCTCTGGGATGTCCCAGTTGGCAGAGCAGTGTATAAACTACATACTTCCCTGATCACGTCCCTCCAGCTTCAGTTGATTCTTTGTCTGTGTCTATGCTGCTGAACAAAACATTGCCAGCATGAGAGCTTAAGTGCTGGACCAGTGGGTCATCTGTCCTTCTTAATTATTAGCTCACACCCTGGCACTATTTTAGCCTCTGCTAATAGTACTCTCTGACATGATGCCTGAACGTTGTTTGGACAATATCATGAATCAGGAACCACTGCCAACAGGCAGCATGGGCGAGCGTACAGTTTCATGCTATGAAAGTACTGCTCTGATGGATTGCAGCACAGGATGTGAGTTCTTTCATGTGTTTTGAACTGAAAAAAACCAAAACAAAGCCAACAAAAAAAAAATGCACAAAAAATTTTCATCACCATTTCATCTGCATTATCCTCTGCTCTCCCTCCCCAAGCACTCGTGGGGACTCTGATCCCCACTGTGATGTGTGGATACTCTTAATGATTCAGCTCAGGTGTTCTTGCCAAGTAATAACATCCCTTCTTTTGTCCCTGCTCTGCTGGGATTTCCAGCTGCCACCACTCCCCACAGCCCACCCAGACTCACCTGTTGTCACTTATAAAGCCAAACACTGGTTCTCCTTAGGCCTTGGGGTTGGCTCCCTTCTCTCAGGATTTGAGTAGCCCTTGGGTTAGCTCAATTCCTCACCTCCTTTTACATCCTCTTGGCCCCAGAGCTGTCACCAGCCCCTTTCCTGTGGGACATTCCAGTGGTGAGTACTCACTGGCACTGTAGTTGATGCTGCATCTGCACACCCAGTGTTTGGCTGTGTGGTGCAGTCTTTCACTCACCTATCCCTTTTGTTCCTTGAGTTTCTCCTGTCTTAAAGTATTAGTAGAGTAAAGCTTGTTACCAGTGCTCATCCCAACTGGAAACACCTGCAAAACTTGTGTGACTGTAGCTGCCAGATAGTGAGAAGGACCTTGGCAAGGGTTGGGTTGAAGGTTGTGAAGCGATGCCAATGGGGGAATGATGGAAGAGCTGGTTTCTGTGCCTTGACAGTCAAAGCTTCTCTGCTTCTGTGGGCTGAAAGTCTGTTTTATCACTGCAGAGTGGATCCTCTACCTGTCTTTGTAGAGGTTGTCTAATTGCTGTCACTTGGCCCTAATGTAAACTGGGGAGGCTGAGTGTGCATCTCCAGGTCTTGGGGTGTAAAAATCATACAGGGGTTCCTGCATGTGTTTTCTATGAAGGCAATGACAGGAGCACACATCACCTTTGGGCCTCACACAAAGTATGATTCCAGACAAGTTTTGCATGAGGTCCCAAAGAGGCACAAGAAGGGGACAGTTTGGAACTTCTTAAAGAGGAATCAGGAGAGTAGGTATACAATGTAATGTAAACCAAATTGAGCCAAAATTGGAAACCTTGGCTCTCTGTGGCCTGTGCATGAGGGAAGGCCTCTCCAGAGGCCAACTCAGGATAGACAGCAGTTATTGTGTATCTTCTGGAGGCACTTCTAGGCAAATGGGATCTACATTTCTACATCAAGGATGTGCCTAGCAAGGGAGCTAAGGCTCTTAGCTTGGGAAGATAAATAAGGTGCCTGGCATCAGACTGTGGCAACAGTAGGAGTAATAAGTTTTAGGTGCATTAATTAGGAGCTGAGCAATTTAGGATCATCACTGTATTTAAGGTGCACTTTGCCATGGAGGCCTGGGGCTGCTACCAACAGTTCAGGGGTTGAACTGGAGGATCACTCAGGTGATCTGGCCCCTCGTACTTCAGACATGGTGATTGCTCTGTGGTCTGCATGGCCTCTGGGGCAGAGACTGCCTCCTCCTGCCTGTTTATAGGTTCTGGTAGAGTCAGGCCCTGATGTCTCATACAAATATATCTAAGAATATGATTGTAATGCATTACAGTTCAGCAGAGTGAATAGTCTGAAATGCAAGATGGGTGAACTGCTAAGAGCAAGAGGAAGGCATTGCTTTCAAGGTCTAATATGACAATGAATCCACACTGTGTATTATAGTATTAAAGTCAGTTAAAAGTGCCTGCCTCCAATCAGGTAGCATGACAGATGGAGGTTTGGAGGAGGTATGTGCAGGAGAGGGTGCTGCAGTCCTGTCGAGGGCAGGTATTCTAAATATTTGGGGCATGACAGGCAGCTGTAGGCTTCTGAGAAACATTTTCACTTGTAATTGCCATTAAGGACAGACATGGCTGAAAACAGGGCTGGAAAATGAGTCAGAGAGAGCCCTGACCTCCTGGTATCTGTATCCTCCCTTGCATACTCCCTGTCAGACCTCTGTAAGGCTCTCCCACTGGCTTTATGCCACATGGGACAGTAAAGGCAGCAGCATGGAGGGGTTTAAGCAAGAAGCTGATAAGATGAGACCACCTCCAGTTGCTTTCCCTGGATGCAGTGCTTACATTTACCTGTTTTCTAGAAGCAGCAGAAACAGTTCTGTTTCCTCCTCTACTTTCTCTGTTTCCAGATACTAAAGAAAGCAATTACTGACTTCTGCCAACGTGAACCAGAGGCAGAGCTTGCACAAAAAGACCAGACAGTTCACTTCTGCCAGCTTGCCTTCTTGGTGTCCTTGTTTTTCTGCAGAGGGAGGCAGCTCCTGTCTGCCTGGACAAGCTCCCCCTCCCTCCTTGCCCTTAGCTCTCCTCTGTGCAGTGGCTCTGTGAGGTGACAAAAGCTTGACAAGAAGGCAATCCCATGCAGACACACAACATGCTCTGTGATCCGGCATCAGACCCAGCACCTCTGCTCACGGACGCTCCCAGGGAATGCTGGTGCTGATGGTCTCTGAAAGAACATTGTGCTTTAAGGAGAAATGCTGGGATGAGGCAGGCAGAGGGTATGATGGTTTTGATCGTTGCTTCGTTTGGAGGCCAACAAGAACTGCATTCCTTAAGACTACTGTAATTAGCAGACCCTCCTTTGTTTTCTTTTCTTAATCGGGTCCTAGCAGAGGGCCGTAGCTGACATAATGATACCAGAGGTCACATTCTATCCAGCTGGTAGGAAGGCAATTCCCAGGGCAAAGAATTTGGTAGTGCTGCTTTTACTTCAGTTGCAGTCACTCAGGAGGACCGCTGAAAGCTGCCTGGGAAAATGTCTCTGCTGCTGCTCCATCGCTCCGTCTTCTGGGCCCGCGAGCAGGCACAAATCTTTATTTGCATGATTTTTACATGGGCTTTAAAAATAAAATCCAGCCCCCTAGACTGAGAAGCCCTCCTTGTATTTTTCTGGCCAGCAGCTCTTTCCCTGGAGAGATTGTAAGCTGAGGATTGCAAAGAATGTTCCCATGCAGTTTCCACAGCGCCACCCGTCATGGAAATCGGGGCTCTGCCAATTATCGGGCTATCGGAGAAGCAGCAAGGGCAACCAGGAATCCCTCCGACGAGCTTGCCAGGGCAGACCGGGGAGCGGAGACCGGCTCCCCTCTTTCGGCACAGCCGGGGTAGGGTGGGCAGGAGCTTTTCCAGACCGGGAAGCGGCAGCGGGACACCCGCACCGACGGCCAGGCGCGGGGAGCGGAGCGGCGGCGACACCCGGCGGTGGCGGGAGGGAGGACGGGGCCGGGTGGGCGGCAAGAGCCGCGGCTGCGCCGTCGGGGCTCCCTGGGCTGTCGGTGCCCTCCGGTCCCCCCGGGACTGAGTGCTCCNGCGGCTCCCCGGACTCTAGGAGCGCCTGCAGCCCCTGTTTTCCCCCGAACCTCGAGTTCTTCATTGCCCAGTGTGACTCTCTTCTGCAAATAATGCCATTTGTCTCGGCCACCGTGATGTAGGGAGAACACTTTGAGCAAGAGGGAGCCTTGCAGGAGCTGGGCAGAGAGGCTGAGCCCTTGATCTGCTCATTTCAAACGCTTCCTCCAGCTTTCAAGGAATGTTCTCACCTGGGACCTCCCCTCCTGTCACTGTTTTGTGGGCTCTCTGGTCAGGTCTGGCCACTTCTCCATGCTCTCTAGCCTTGACTGAACTGTGTGTGCTTTTTCCTCAGGGCTTCTATGGCCCACCTCTAAGAGCAAGGTCGCAGTCTGTTGAGGACCCTGTGTGTTTTAACAGTTATCTGGAGGTGCGGTGAGCAGATTGGTTTGGGTGTGCAGAGGGAAGGACGGCAATGCAAACACAATCCTCGAGGAGGCTCCAGCAATGTGAGCTCTGGGTGGTGTTTTTTCGATGCAAAACGTGCTCCTGCCACGTTTCTTTGCCCTTCCTTGCATCAGCCACCCTAAATTTGGCTTTGTATCTACGGAAAAGATGCAAATCCTTAGGTAAAACCTTAATATGATCGCATAGAAGTGATACACGGAAGAGTTTTTAAAATATTCATGCTTATCTCTGGGCCCTGCTGAATTCTACACTGAGGTTTCCCCTATACAATGCTGCAACAGTCACTTTGTCCTTGCTGGAGATCACCACACCTGCGAAGCCTCTCCATCAGGCCGGGATTTCACCTGCTTAGAAAAATTACCCTGCCTCACCAAGGTACCCGTCTGCTCCACTTCTAAGCTTCAACATTCATATTTTCTCAACCTTTGACAGGAAGCCCTGACCCTATCAAGACCTCTGATCTGCCCTGCAGGCAGCCTATAGACGGCCTGTCTGGTTCCCTGCTGGCGTTTTAACCTGCTCAGCGGGGTAATCAGTGCTCTGATGCTGATACCTCGATGGGCTGATGTGCTCTGATGGGCAATTTGTTGTCTCTCTTGGTGCTGAGTGTGTAAGTTCATTGTCTGGACAAGGCTGGAGTGCTGCTTAAAATACACTTTTTATGTGCCTTGTTGGATTTGTGCGGTGTTCTGTAAGTTGCTTTGGAAGGATTCACTTAGTTTGTTTATAGACTTGAAACCCTCAGTGGGAAGAGCTCTAAAGCGTGTTTGCATTCACATCCTGGGATAAGATTAAGCCATTGGGTTCAATAAAACCTCTTCCCTTTCTTATTTTCCTGTGTTCTTGCCTGAAGGAGTCTGATTCATACCTGATGTCAAGCAACTCAGCAGCTCTGGGAAAGGGGGAGAAATCCCCAGTTGCTACATGCTGGCATTCCAGCCTGCATCCATGCTCTAGGCAGTATCACTCCAGTTTGCTATCCATTGCAGTAGGAAGAGGTGTGTTGATGGAATTTCACTGGGGTGGAAAACGCCCTGGAATGCCTCAAGAGCTCCATCACATGAGGGAAGATGTGCTGGAAATAGATACTGGGTGTTGGAAGTATTCTGGTCTGTTTGGTTGGTCCGTCCCAGTTCAGCTATAGTGTGGAGGCATATGATTTAATGAATATTCTCTTAAGAGTCTCAGAAGAAGAAATAGGGCTGCCCAGGTTATAAGGACTATGATCTCCTTGCATAATCTAGTTTTCCTCTTGGGAAGGGCGAGAAACGTTGCAGGCTGTTAAGGCAACGCTTATGAAAAATAGGGCTCCCACTTTCACAAATCTTGTTGTCAATTGTATCAAACCATGCAGTGTTGATTGGGATTTTCTTGTCCCACTGTGAAGAGGTGGGATGAAACGGGTGATCCTGCTACGAGAGGTGCTTTTTGGGGACAAGAGCTGCATATGAGGAAAAACTTCTTTCCAGTGAGGGTGATGGAGCACTGGAACAGGCTGCTCAGGGAGGTCATGGAATCCCCTTCCCTGGAGGTTTTCAAGCCTCACCAGGATGCAGTCCTGAGTGATGTGCTCTGGGCAATCCTGCTTTAGCAGGGGAGTTAGACTAGATGACCTCTAGAGGTCCCTTCCAACTCTGACAATTCCGTGAAAAGTGTCTAAACAGGAGAGGACAATGCAATGGTTACAGGGAGGCCCAGCAGCCTGATACCTTGTGAGGGCTGTGAGGTCAGTCTGTACGTTGTGCAGCAAAACCCCCTTTTTGTTCTGTTACAATGGTTTCTGCAGCTGAAGAGCAGCTCTGGTCTTGGGGAAGCTCTTCATTGCCACAGAGGATGATGGCTGATGTAAACCCAACTGTCACTGTTGAGCAACACGGCGCTCTCGCTGCGAGCTGGAGCCTAGTGGTCACATACTTCCCTACGATGATGACTCTGCAAGCAAAGCCAGCAGTGTTGAAATGCCCTGTGTCTTCTAAAAGTGGAGTGAACGATAAGCTACACATCTGCCTCCTCCCGGAAGCCCAAAGTGAAGGGTCTGAGAACGGCGAGTGCTAACATCTTGGCCAGGCTGCAGTGGCTGCCTGTGGGAGTGCAGGACTGATAACCACACCATTCTGGTATTGTAGGTATTCCTGATACTTCTGGTCCCTTGTTGTTTCTGAGGGTTAACCGAAGAGCAGAACATCTGCCCAGGGTCAGACAAGGCGCCAGCCAAGCCAGTACCCTATCGCTTGGGGTTCGCCAGCAGCAGATGCCAAGGGAAGAGTGGAAGAACAGGGCAACTGGTATCTCTCCAGAGCAGTCCCACTCTCTAGTTATCTGTGACTTGGGAGCCTTTCCAAAGTGGTATCTCTGGACCTGATGCAAAGCCTGATGTGTTTTTCTTCCCTGACTTTCCCAATGGCTTTTGTCAGCAATGGCCCCTTGAGCCAACAGGAGGGGAGCGGCCTGAAATGACCACCTCAGAAGACCAATCTGCAAAGCTGCTTTTTCTGATGCATTCCCATGCAGGAGAGAGCCTGGCAGAGTTCAGAGACTGTCGTAGACAGAGAGCAAGAGCTTGTGAGTTTAACACAGGCCTTCACTTGCTCTGCCATGTAGTAATCAGTGGGGCTCTGTAGGCAGGATGTTCATCTGATAAGATCTCCAGAAACTGGCAGCAGAGAAGCTTGGCTAACAGGCAATTTCTGAAAGTAATATGCAAATTTAGCAAATTCAGTAAATTAGTCAATGATTAGCACCAGAAGCGTAATCTCTCCCTGTCTTCATTGTCCTTGGGAAAGAATCCCATCTTTTTGACAACTTAGATGCTTCTTAAAACTTTTTGGTGCTTTAAATAAATAAAAAAGAAGGAAAATAAAAACTATTTGAATCCATGGCTATCTTTCCAGCATGCCAGGGCTGGATTCTATTCTAAGGGATAATTTGTATGGAGCAACTGCATTGACATCAGTAGTGAATAAAGTGCAGCTCCATAGCTCCTAATTTCTTTAAGAGATAGGTCTATCAATCTCTCACACCCACAGTAAGACTTTATTCTTTGCCCAGCCACGTAACAAGATTACTGCAAGAGAAAAGACAGTCCATTGAGGGAATAAATATGGGAGAATATGGCTTTATTTTTCAGCGATGTGCTGGAATTAAGGAGATAGATGGCTGCAATATGAGCTTGTTTTGAGGCAAAACCTCTAGGCAAGGTTGTGATTCTTGCTTGGCACCTGTGAACCGAGAACCAGCCTTGGCTGAACAGGAATGACAGACTTGGGGAAAACCAAAGGAAGTCTGACTTTCCTCTGCTCATAAAAACCTAGATCTACTAATCAAGATGGAATAAGAATAAACCCAAGCTACTTGAACCTGCTAGACCTCTGGCTGGTGCTATTTTTCTACTTCTTTAGAATTAACAATGTTAAAACTGCTATTACTCGTTGTATGCTACCACAGTTAATAGTGTGTGCTCTACAGGATGTCTTTTGGGTCATTCAATGGCTGTGACAGTTAGTGGGGTTTTTTTATCTGTCACTGTCCATCTGCAAAACAGCTTTCAGCCTCTCAGTTTGTGTCTTTCTTGTTCTCCTGATCTTTTTCCCTTAACCAGAGGTCTAAAATAAAAATGACAAATGCATAATCAACCATGAACAGAAACATCCTCTGTCTGCTGGAGTCCGGCCTCTGACTCTCACCCGCCTGAGGAGGGGGCAGGAAGGGAAGGTGACAGCGCTTAGAGCAAAACTGGGAGGTCCAGGCCATGTGTCGGTTTGGATATTTTTGTTTCTTTTCAGGATGAGGCAAAAAATGGAAATGGAAATAAGGTGTTCTTGAGATGCAAAGTCTGTGTGAGCCTGTGAGGCAGGGTCCAGCTGAGCTAGCAAGGAACTAGCAATCAGGCAGACTAGCGATGACGGCTTCTGTCCATGGGCAGGCTGGTGGTGAGGATGCAGTTGCTCTGACCTAGCTTGTTGGCTGAAGAGATTCCTCTCCAGCTGCAGAGGTTAAAAGCCAGGGTTGCGGGAGGATCTCCCCAGGGATTTCCTCCCTCATGCACAGCTCAGCCTTCAAGGAATAGTTGTCATTTTTTTTCCTGCATTGTTGTGGGGTTTTTTAGTGCCTAGAGCTAAGCTGTGGCTTCATCAACCATCTTCTGGAAGATAGGAACTATGACAACACTTGCCCCATCTTGCTCCCTGGAGAATCCAGCACCATAAGTGCTTCCAGATGTAAACCTCAGGACTGCTCCTGCTGCTACGGTCACTTATGTGAAAGACTTTCTTTGTACTGCTTTTCCCCCGAGTGCCTTCATGCTAGGCTCACACCAAACCTCCAGCTTTGCCCAAAACAGCACCTGTACTGCTGAGAAGTGTCAGAGTTCAGCAACATCTGGATAAATTGCCAAGGGTGGTGTTTAGAGCTGACTGCTGGAGGATTTGCTGCTGGCTTCTTCAGAGCCCAGGGCACTGACACCATGCTGCAGGACACGTCAGCATCTGCTGTGCACAAAGAAAGTCCAGTAGCATCTGGCTCTTCAAGACTTTACCTGAAAGCTCTCCAAGACCCAGGGATGGAGGGAAATAATTTGAAAATTATACTTATAAAACAGTTAGCCAATGCAGGAGTAAATAGTATGCTTCACCTAGGAGAAGAACCTGAGGGAGATCGGTTTGGTATTTTTGAGTCTGGTGTATGAATAATTTGTATTTGCATCTCTATATATGGTGGCTCCAAAACTGATGGCCTCAATTCTGGATGCTGATGCCTGGTAGAACTGGGTTGACTGAGCAAACTGAAATGATAGATAATCACCAGTGACTGGAATCAGACCTGACTTGGTGACACACAACTTTAATTCCTTCATCAAGGGGAGTATGATGGCTTTGAAAATATTTGTGCCATGGACTCTCCCAAGGAAAAATCTCCTGGTGCCCTGTGAGGGTTCGCTGACTGATGGACCAAACTCTGCACTCGTCTGACCTTGGCTAAGCTGGTGTGGATTAATGCGTGTGGAGCTGTAGAATGAGCCCTGATTTGCCTGTGTTCAGTAGAAACCCGCTGATCCTTCATGCCTTACTCCATGGTAAGTCAAAAAAGTACAAGAACTTGGAGCTACAGTGCAAGAGAACTCGCAGCATGCTAATCAAATGGAGTGTGTGACCCATTTTTAACTGCTTTTTTTGTCAAGTTGTTTTCCAAGAAAACGTTGTGGTTTGGGGAACAGCATGCAGAAACCTCCGAGACAGCTTTTGCTGGCAGTCTGTAATCCTCCCAGCTACTCTGCCTCCTTTCCTCCACTTCCCAGAGCAAGCCACAGAGCTGCGTGCTGCAAATGTGCTGGGGAAAAAAAAGGCCAACCAAACAAAACCCCAACACCCTAGCTTGATTAGGAAATGTTTGTTGAGTACAATTTCAAGGGTATTGCACAGAATGGGGTTGTGTGGTGACATTTGCGAACTATAGAGGAAATCACCTTCGCTGTGAAATATCCACCTTGGACATCCCTATTGGCCTATAGGACCGTGCAGCAATGAGGTGCAGTGCAAAGCAGGGTGTCCCATCACACTGATTCAGTTCCATTACTGTTTGGGTAATTTTTTTTTCTTTATTAGTTTGTTTCTTGCCCTGGATATGTAAAGTCAGCAGTCATTTGTGTGACCACCCAAAGGGAGCATTTTTCCTTATGACTCAGCTCCCAGATTCACAAGGCTTGCGACCAGGTGTGGCCAGATGCTACACAAATGAGCAGGACCCAATCTCCCCCAGACTGTGAAGAGTCTCCATAAACTCCTGAGATCTGAAAGGCCTGACCTGTAGGAGCCTGCAGTTTGGAGGCCAAGGATCCATGTCCTTTGCCCAGAGGTATGGTTTTACCTACCAGCCTGTCTGCAGATGGAATCCCCACTGCTTGGGCATCTGAGTTGGATGTTTTTTGTAACTCATTTTTGAGATGCAGTGGCCAAAAAAGATCACTTTGATTAACTGCCCTGACTTCCTGAGTAAGAAACGCAGCACCTTTTGACAGTTAACTGTAGAGCAATATGGGAGTGTGTGCTGTGAAGGTGAAGCCAGTGCATTCTGCAACTGAGCATTGGAGTTCACTCAGGGCTATTTAATTTGTGGAGGGCTGTGTGGACACTGGTCTTGTTCTCCTAATTAAAGCATTTGCATAGTCTACACATTTTGCATGTGTATACACACAGCCCTGAGTTTGTTTCTTTGCCTGGGGGCCTGAATCGATTCTGATTTGCGCTGTTGTACATCAGCACTGGTGTCAGTAAAGTGCAGGGAGTCCCACAGATGGAAATGGTGTGTGAGCAAGATCAGAAATAAGACACAGTATTTTATCAGTCATGCTTCAAACTTGGTGTAGAAACTAAAAAAAAAAAAAACCAAAGGAGTGAATAGCCCAAATTTCCTGTTCATGTAGCAAAAAAATGAAGGGGGAAGCGTGGTTATCTGCTGCTGTGTGAGAAGATAATTGGGAAGATGGATGTGGACTGAAGATCTTGGATCTGGATTTAGGTCTGGGCTTTTAGAAATCACAAAATGTAGTGGTCTTTGCTTTGGGTGATCTCAGTTACTCATGGTTCTCAGCAGCGACTTAACGTTCCAGTAAGAGTGACCAAAGGTTTTTCTTTTTCATCACTTGCTTTGCCCTGCATCCCCACAAAGAATGGAAATGAAGCACCGGCCCTTTTTCCTTTCCATAGGCCTTGACCTGGAAGCTCACCCATTTCCAAGGCTTTTGGTTACAAGCAGGAAAAAAAGCGAATGACAAAGCCTAGAAAAAAACAAACCTCTGAAAACTACGTGAACAAACTTATCCCTTTCCCCCAATTAAAACCAAAGTAGAAACAAAACAAAAACCACGCTGGACCTTTCCATTCCTCTTTCATTGTATATTTTAAAACGCAGGCGGATGGAAAGAGGAACTGAACAGTAACTGTATTCCTCATTATCTAACTATCCCTTGGGTGCAAGGGCCAGGTTTTGCTTTTAGCAGGAAGGTTGGCCTCGCCGAGTGTCTGCTGGCAGCCTCGGGAACAGCTTGTGAGCGCTCCCAGGGAGCTTGCTGTGTGTGTAGGGGTTTGGTTTTTTTTTTGAGATGTGTTTTCCAGATCAGGAGTTTGGACAGAACTGTAAGAACGTAAGCAAATATGTGACTGCAACCCTGGCACGCTGATAACGTAGCTTGAAAACTGCTATAAAGAAGGAAAGGCCCTGGCAGCAAGCACTTAGAGGATCTCCGTGCGGTTTGGCTGCCGAGCTGGACAGCAGTGGGAGGGCTGGAAAGGGAAAACCTGAGAGGCAAAAAAAGCAGAACAGAAAGGCAGCAGGTGAGCACTGGGAGGGAGAAAACTGGTCCTATGAGCAGGATCCCAAAGGCTCCATCACATTGGCGTGGCTGGCTGGTGGCAAGCACGCTTGGTATAAGGCAGACACAGAGTGACATATTTTTAATGAGCCCTGGCCTCACAAAATACGTTGTACGCAGCTGGGCTGTGGGCAGGTAGGTGCGGAGGTGGGAGGAAGCTCAGCCCAATACTGGCAAGATGCTAGAGGGCAGGCAGGCAAAAAAAAGAGGTGTGGGAGGGCTGGAGGTAGCACTAGCTCATTTATCATAGAATGGTTTGGGTTGGAAGGGGCCTTAAAAGTCATCAGGAAGTTCCACCCCTCCCTGCCCTGGGCAGGGACACCTCCCACCAGACCAGGTTGCTCAAAGCTCCATCCAGCCTGGCCTTGAACACTCCCAGGGATGGGGCAGCCACAACTTCTCTGGGCAACCTCTTCCAGTGTCTCACCACTCTCACAGGAAAGAATTTCTTTCTGGTATCTAATCTAAATCTCCCCTCTTCCAGTTTAAAATCACTGCCCCTTGTCCTGTCACTATACTCCCTGACCAAGAGTCCTCTAGCTTGAGCACAGATGGCTCGTTGGCCTCTGTTTCCAGAGCTTTGTTGACTAGTCTTGCTTCCAGCCAGGTTAGATAAAAATAACACTAGATGATGGGGCGAGTACCGTAGAGCACCTTGTATTGCAGGCCATCCTGGAGAGGACAGGAGGTGAGAAAGAGTGGAACTTTCTTTGGTTGTAACTCTAAACAAAACACTGGTGTTTATTTTTCTGTATGGGCACCTTGGATGTCAAGCAGGTCCACAGGGACCTTGACAGATGCTGGAGGGACAGACAGTGGCTCTTCAGGTGCTGTGACTGGGAAAGCAAAGCCTGTCTGTCCATGCAGTTGCTGGGGCACAGAGCCATTGCTGCCTGCATTCTTGCCTTCAAAAGGGACATGCATCCTGTGGGGAAGTTTCTGGGGCAAAACCACCTCCACAGGCTGGAGTCAGCTCTCCCCTGTGAGCAGAGCCCCTGTTATGCAGCCAGAAAGGTAAGAGATCCCTCTTGGGCAGAGCATGACATAAGTCTGTCTTATGTCTGTCTTATGTTTGGGAGACAGACTTAAGTCTGCAAGACAGACATAAGTCTGTCTCCCAAACCAAAGCCTGTCTGGTGGTCTCTGCCTTGATGGCCCACCCCATGGCTCCTCAGCCCCTCCAGAGCTGGGGGCATGGGCTCTGACTGCTGCAGGTCAGGTGTCCCTTAGGTGGCCACCCTGACCACATAGCTTCCCTACCCTGCGCCGCCTTCAGCTCAGGTGTGAGGAGGGCAGCCACTGGCTCCCTGCAGCCTGGACTGCCGAGGTAATAGGGGGGCATGGGATAAAGGTGTGAGATCCTTGCTCTCCCCCAGCTGCCTCTTGCCCCTCTCATGAGCTTTGCACCCCGGCAGCAGGATGGGGACAGCTGCTTTCACAACCTGGATGTGTTGTCACTCACATCCAGACATTTCCTGTTATCTAACCTCAGCCTTATCTTCCCCATTTGCAGCTTCCTCTCGAAGGAGGAGCGGCCCCTTCAAAAACGAGCTGTGTGCCTGGGCTGTGCTCCCACCGCGCTCCTCTTGCACGGCCACCAGCGCCGCTACCAGCCCCTCGCCATGGGCCAGGCTGGCTCAGCACGGTAGGTGCCAGCTCCCTGTCCTGCTTGGTGGAAGGGGTGGTTGGAGATGAGGGATGATTGCACCCTTGGAGGTGACCTCCCATTTCTCCTCTGGGAGGTCCCAGAGGACCACAAGGGTTGGGTTGGTGATACCTGCAGGGTGTCTGCCTTCCTGGTGTTGCAGAAAGCTCTCCTCAAGCTCTGGGGGGAGTGAAACCAGCTCGGGTTTGAACTGCCTCCTCTCAGCATGGGGGAGCAGGTCTGCCTGAGCCAGAAGAACTTTTTGGTCCTTTCCTTCATGGGGAAAGTGGTGGTGTTGGGGTGGGTGTATTTTGGTGAGGGTGGATTAGGGGGTGGGAACTCTGCTGGTCCCAGCCAGGGACTGTGATTCATTGACGAGGTTGAATTACAATTAAAAGCAATAGTGCTGTGTACGTAGCCCTGTTTGGTGCTAGGATGCACGTGAGTGTGCTCCCCCAAGCTTGCACGCACGCACACGCTACCGATGAGCTGCTGGCAGTAGGGAGATTTTGATCTAAATTAGTCATAGATGAGACAGCACACAAAGAGCAGGGGAAGTTGCGGGATGGAGGAGGGTTTTACTGGGGAGAGACGGCGTCCCAGCTGGGTGCGAGCCTGCTCTTCAGCTCCCTTTCTCGCTGTCCGGAAGGCATCAGGATGGCAGAAAAAGGTTTGCTTTTTCTTCTTCTCTCCCTCTGGGCTTTGGGGTGTGAGCCAGAGTCCAGCGTTGGGGCAGGGGCCAGGGGCTCCAGGTGAGTGTGGGGGCTGTGGGAAGGTGTCCTCCCAGGAAATGGGGGGCGTTTATTGGGCCCTTTCCAGGTGCTTTTGGGTGAGACATGGGTGCCATTTGCAGAGTTTTGGGTTCCCAGCCTTGTGAGCCACCACCAAAACCCACAGCCTCCTGGCTAAAGGGTTTGCTGGCTGTCTTACCTTGCCTTTCTGTCCCATACAGACCTGGGGTCTGGATCTGGCTTTTGATCATCCTCAGCCTCAACAATGGTTGACCTGTCCTCCGGTAGGGCAGGCTTTTGCCACGAATGGCTGCCCGTCAAGAGAGGGAACAGTTTGCTCCTGGGTGCTCTGGGAAAACCTCCCCAGGATTTGGGGTCTGAACTCCCCCTGTCAGGAGGGGGTTGGGTCCATGAACCTCCAGAGACCATGCGGACCTGCTCAGCGTCGGCGTTTCCCTGCGGTCGGTGGTACGCCCCAGCCAGTGATGCTGAGGGCTTGCGGGGGGGGAGATGTCAGGCAGGAGGTATGAAACTGTGTGGTTTCTCGTTAAAAGAAGGGCATGTTTCTCTGCTGTGGAGAGTGCTGAATTATGGCTTTCACTTTTTGGAGCAAATTTGAAGAGGAAGTTGGGGCTTGTAGGACAAGATGGAGGAGAAGTTTATGGTGAAGCAGGGCTAGGCCGTGGGGACGTCCACCTTGGGCTGAGGAAGGAGGGCTTGCTTTTAACCTTATGAAAAAAGAGGCTGCAGGGTTTTTGGGGTGACAAGGTGGCACGGGTGGTGGCAGTGGGGCCACGTGGGTGGTTTCATGTTTCCCACAGTGGCCTGGGGACAGTCCTACTGGAGCACTTTGGGCTCTCTCTCTCACCTAGGTCCTCTCTGAAGCTGGCACAACTGCCACACTTGCCAGATCATGGTTCGCAGGAACTTCCTTAGGACAGGGCAGCTGCTCACCACACCATCCTGTTAACTGCAGCCCAAAGACAGCTGGAAGCCTAGGGTGAGTTGACAAAGGACATGCCAGCTGGAGGGACAGGGCATCACCTCCTGGTTTTAAAGAGGGCAGGGACAAGGGTGTCTCAAAAGCTGTTTACTGCACCCGCTGTTGCCCTGCTTGTGCTGGGGGGAATGAGTGATTTGTGTGCCACCAAGGTGGCTCTGTCTTTGCCCAGGTGAGCCCTCTTGGAAAGCAGAGAGTGGCCTCATCAGCAGCAATAGCATCCTTTGCCTGGAGCTGCTCCTGTGGCAAAGCAGGCAGCCACGGAGCTGCTTTGGCACCTGACGGCTAAGGAGCAGGAGTTATTAATTAACTGGCTGCACCATTTGGCCTCTTGCTCTGTTTTAGTGTTGTCAACTGTCTCATCCAAGTCAGCAGATGTGCTAGAGAGAACTATGCTGGGGTATACAAGCCCGGTTTGCCTGCGATGAAGCAAGTCCATTGGGCTGCAGCTCCAGGCTCTGCCGGAGCCTGCCTGATAGAATGAGGTCGAGCTTACAGAGCCAAATATTCCAACATTTGTCAGGCAAAGCTCCCGGCAGTGTCAGCTGCAGGGCTGGGAATGCAGGAGGATCCTATAAGGAGCAGGACAGCATCCAGAGGGAGTCTGCCATGAGCAAAGCCTCATTTGAGTTTGGTTTGTTGGTAACAAAGGCTTCCAGCTCCTAGGAGAAGCATACGCCAAGGTAGCTGATGGGTGGGAGGGGGTTCAGCAGAACCTCTTGACCACAGATCTAGGGGGCATTCTTGCTTTCAATCCAGGCTGTGATTTGGGTTTCACTGAGAGGGTCTCAGTTCCAGTTCAAATCCTGCGTAATGGGTGCAGGTCTAGAAATGGCTGCAGCCTGCAGCTTGGGACACTGCTACTCAGAATGTGAAAACCACACAGCCACACTTCTGTGCATGCCAATATTAGGTTTTTAGAGTCAACTCTATCCAGTAATTGTACTTTTTCACTTGTTTTCCTTACAAGTTGGGGGAGGTGGGGAGGGGAATCTGACAGGCCTGTAAAAATACCTGGGTGATGACACACAGCTTGGAGGGGCAAAGCCCAAGGTTTTTGTGACTTTGATAAGGAACCGACCAAAGAATGCAGGAAGAGGAACTCTTTCTGTGTTCCCCTCAGAGTATGCAGTTGATTGCTTGGCCTGTTCTATAACACTGAGCTTTTACTTGGAAATACCCACTTCAGCTTGAAACCAGAAGCTCTGACAATGACAAATCCATTCAGATCAGATCCTATCGTTCTGGGGTAGGGTAACAAGCTCCATTCCCATCTGCTGATAGAATTATCTCCACTGTGTACCCTCCTCTTATCTGTCACTGAAAGCAACATTTCAAGTGGCTGTTTTTCCCCTCAGAAAGCCACAGTGGGGGATTATTTTAAGCTGCAATTGCAGAAGCAATGCCGTCTTGTTTTCTGTTGGTTTATTTATTATTTTTTTTTCTCTCTCCCTCTCAAGCCTGGATTTTCCACTGTTAGAAATCGGCATTAAAGCTGAGGGAAGTCTTGTTACTGATACCTGCTGAAGACTCCACTTGGTTTTTATTTTGTGCAGCCTCCCCATCACACTTTGACTTGGCTGAGAGATCTTTTGGGGGTGACAGGATCATTTTTCTTTTGCCCCTGTGCTCTCATGAGTGTGTGGTGTCTAAATCTCACTGAAAATCTTTTTCAGGCAGAGAGAGCGCATCCCTCCTTTCTTAGCATCCACAACAACTATGCAAACCATTCAGAGCTTGTTAAAAAAACAAAACAAAACACTTTTACTTCTCATGGTACAGCACAGTTCGATGTGGAAGAAGAGTAATCTGACCAACAGCACTGACAGACAGACCTGAGACAGGGACCCAGGTGCCTTTATGATGGGTCGGTTGCTAAAAAACCACAGATTTTATTGGATTTTATTTTGGATTGAGAAATGTTAACCCAGGTCCTTGGCTGTGTTAAAACATTTGCACAAGGGTGACAAAATGCAGGGAAGGTCCAAGTCCAGACGGCCTTCTCCTGTGGCTGGGGTCTGGCTGCTTCGTGCTGCAGAGAATATGGCTACGGTGGTGCAAGAGCTTGGCAAAGATACCAGGAATCAGTTTTAATTGTATTCAAACCAGCACGTCTCTTGCTAGGCTGATCTTAAATCAGCTTATTAACTCTATTTTCTAATGCTCGTAGAACACACATGCTTCTTTTATCTCCCATGGTTGAAATTCATTCCAAGTTAGGAGCCAGAACAAAGAAGTGGCCACTATCTACATCTCACCAAGGGCCTAACGTGGAGGGCAGGGGGAATGTAAGAATTGCAAAGCCTTTGTAGTAACCTGGGCTAGGAACTGATTTTATCTTTAAAGCTGTAGCTGTTCTCTTGCTGTTCAATCTTTTTTCACTCTCTGCTGGCTTCGGAGCACGTATAAAGAATATGTATTTGACATTACCATTTTTTATTTTGTGCTTTCACGTGAAAAAAAACTTGCCCTTTCCAGGTGTGTGTGGAATATTAAATTGGATCCTATGATCATCCATACAAATTAGAGTCCCCTAAGTTAGGTTAAAGGGTTAGAAAAGAGTTAATAAATTGCTCACTGGAGAATGCTTGTTAATATACCTCAGCTGAATTCCATTTTTGTCTTTAATGGTCTACATTCCAAAATATAGTTAACATATCCATTTTAGCTTTTCATTTTGATACTAAAAATAGCGCAGCTGCTTTCTCAGAAACTTGTGCTGCTGGTCATGTGAAACTGAAATGAGGGGACTTGGGGGGGAAGCTGAAAGCACCATGCTTATAGCCCAGTTATGTCTGGTTTAGGAGCTGTGATGAATTTTTCTGGGAGAGTTGCGGAGTATCATAATTTCAACTCTGTTTTCAGTCTCAAATTCTGAACAGTCAACACCTGAGAAGGACACAGAGCACAGCAATATTTAGCCATATCTTCTCTGGTGTATGTTTAGTTATTTAATTTTCTTTTAAGTGCATTTTTTTCTGCTTTTAACACACACTCTTGTTAAAAGAATAAGGGAACTAATGGCATGTTTTGGTCTTTGTGCAAAGGAATAGCGTGTGTGTCGGGGGGAATATGTTCAGCCTTAAAAGCTGGATTAAGTCAGCATATGGGAATGGAAACCTTCATTTATTGCCAGAGAGGCTTTTTCTGCATGCTGGAAATGAAGCAGAAGGGGGTTAGTTTGACAAAGGAAGAGAAAGTTTCACTTCATTCCCAAAGTTCATTGTTTCCCTACGTGGCAGCTTGGTTTTCATTTAGCATCACCATCTTTGCAGCAATTCTGCCTCACGAAGCAGCTTCCTGCTGGCAGGCAGAGATGGGGACTGGAGTTTGCAGGGACAGGAGACTGCTCTGTCTGCTTTTGGCCTCAAAAGCCAACCCATACGGCACTGGATTTTGGCAGCTGACCTTGCCTACAACAGAAGCAGTGATGAACCCCTACATGTATGTCCAGGGGCAGAGATGTACCCCTTTTTCAGACAGGCTTGAAGAGGTGCCTCTTCAGACCATAGGTCTAGGTAAAAAAATAATAATAAATAAATTGATTTTAGCTCTCAGTGGTACAGTAAGAGGTAAAACCCTAAGCCTTTTCCTGCCAATAGAAATTTTGTCTTTGGCATGCATGGACCCACCAACTTATGTTAAATACAGATGCCCCATCCCATGTTCTTTGGGATCTGGCAGAATGGTTACAACTGAAATATTCACATATCTGGAGTTAGTCACTTAGATGAAGCACCTTATGATACGAGGACTCTCTGGCATGTGTGACTGCTTGAACGCAGAATTACCACAGGGACCCAAATAGAAGGAATTAAAAGCAAGTAGCCTGAACAACTTGTTTAAATTCAGGTTAGAAATGAAAGCTGGGAAATGTCTGTTAAATTATTGTGCCTTTATGTCTGTCCAGTGCAAAATTTCTCCCTTGCAATAGGTTCTCTGGGTCTTTGTCTAGACTTTGTCTGTCTAGAGAGACATTGGTCTTCATGATGCTGTACCCAAACGGTGTGGCTGAGTGTTTACGTGGACGTTTTGTCAATATTTCAAGCTACTGATGTAGCTGTATAGGTAAGGTGGGAGGTTAGTCTGGAGTTCTTAGCAACATTGTAAGCTCCACAGAGCTTCAGAATTAATATAGTGGACATCTTCCTCAGCAGAAGGCAGTGTCTGCTGGTGTAGGTCGGTCTCACCCAATGAAAAGCATTGAGTGGGGAGGGAATACAGGAGGGATAATGATTATTTTTGCTAACTGGAAAAAAACTCTGAGGTTAACGGTGGCTTCAGCCCTTCTTTTCCTTCTCTGTTTGCCCAGGATGGTGCTCCAGCGAAGACCTCCGGGAGCCCCAGCGAGAGGTGCAGTGCAGCACTGCGTGTATTTGACAAGCTGAGTCCGACACTCAGTGTGCAGAGTGTCAGTTTGTCAAATACCCCAAGTGAGGCATCTGCTGAGCAGCGCGGCGGCACACCGAGGGCACCGGCTCCTTCCTCTCCCCAAACCCAAGGAGGCAGTGAGCAACCCATCCCGTTGTTAATGAATTGCTTGACTCCCACCCTGTGTTGTCAGGTTTCCCTCCCACCCCGCTTTTAGGAGAGCTTCTTGGGGGTACTACTCCTAACAACGGCCAGTGTGTACAGATGTGGTGCTGGTACAGCTCCTCTGCGTTGTGAAGGCAGAGGATTGGGTCCTAGCTCCTTACTTTGTGCAGCCAAAGACAACACTGTTCTCTCCCACAGCATTAACTAGCCAGCTGTTAATTAATAGTCCTGCTCAGTTAACGAGGATTCTGGCAACCACAATCACGACATCACAGGTAAAGGGCAGCCTTATCTGTAATAGAGAATCTTCTCTCCGAACACATAAGAATCTTTTTTTGTTTTTTTTTACACATAATCACAGAATATCAGGGATTGGAAGGCACCTTGAAAGATCATCTTGTCCAATCCCCCTGCCAGAGCAGGAACACCTAGATCAGGTCACACAAGAACGTTTCCAGGCAGGTTTTGAATGTCTCCAGAGAAGGAGACTCCAGAACCTCTCTGGGCAACCTGTTCCAGTGTTCTGGTACCCATTTTTTTTAATTGGACTACAAACAAATGAGGCTGCTGATTAACATCCCTCTAGACCCTTAGCCAGTGAAAAACATGTTTGCTCGAATATTTTTTAAATCAGGCCACGGAGTCCATCGCTTCTCCTTGAAGCCTTGTTGTTTGGAGGAGGCTCCTTGTTTTCGGATGGTTATTCCGAGTCAGCTCCTGCAGCAAGGTTGCTCATTGCTTGCCTTGTATTTCTGCTGTCTAGTTAAAGCAATTCCCTCAAAATCATCCCACTCGAAGACTGAATGATCGGTAAGCATTTTTAATAACTGACTTGTAGCGTAGCAGATCTGCAGTGTGAGATAGCTCAGGGTGAGGGGAATGATGGGGAAGGGGGGGAGTGCACAGCCCAGTTTGACAAATTTAACTCTGAAAGCGTTTAACATCGAAAAACTCAGAAACTAAGAAAAAAATAAACTAACCTCAAGACCCTAATGAGTTGTTTCAGGATGGTACCACCAGCAAGTGTTGCAGTACTTGAGACTATTGATAAACTGTAATACTAAGCTTTGGGGTTTGTTTTTTTGTTGCTGTTGCAGCTATTTCTTGCTACATATTTTGAAGAAGTTGGAGTTTGTACAAAGCTGGGACAAATGAATGTATCTCATTGCCTAAGCAAATCCTGTTCTGCTTTTCAAATCGGTCCTATCAGTAGGGCTTATTGTGCACTGCTGGACAAACATGGTCCTACTCTTCATGACTCACACTCCCATGGTCTCTCTGAGGCACCTACTCATGACTCACAGACATCACCCTGATCTTTATCACTGAGGTCAGCTTCAAAAGAGAACAAAGTCTATTATTGCAGGGTTGGTTTTGTCCCCAGCGGATCCTTGTTGCAGGCAGCTGTGTCCACCCCAGTCCTTTCTGCCGTCAAAGCCCTCAAGATTTCAACAGACCTGAACTCCTCTGCACCACAGCTAGTCAAGTGTTCCTTTATGCTCTTCACCATTGTTTTCTCATGCATTTCCAGTTTTTGCTTTCTGTAGTTTGCCCCTCTGCTATTTAGGTAAGTCCCCCAGTTCCATCTAGATGGCTGAGGGGAAAGGGGAAAAACGTTAATACATTCCTCTCTTACAAGGACAAATACCAATTTGTGGTAGACAAGTTTCTCTGAGACTTCTTCTCCCTTCTCTTGGCTGAGAATGGCAGGTTCAGGAGAGCTCTGAAGGCCAGGGCAAACCCAGCAAGTGTAAAAGCCAACAAAAGGCCCCTCTCTGTTGTACACACACTTCAGTTGCTCTGAAGCCAGGGGAGCTGCAAGTCTCATGATGCTGCTGGCCACTAGAAATAGGGTGTTTTTTGGAGGCTGTGTAGTTTCAGAGCGGAAGCTGAGGTTTCTCTTCTGTGCTGGAGCAGAGCTGGTGCTCAGGGAGGGGATGAGTCACGTCACTTGGGTGAGTGACCAGCGCAAGGAAAGGAGAAGTTCTTTAGTTTGACAAGTGATACAACGCAGCAAAACCCTCCCTGACTGTTCAGAAGAAAAATGATCTGTTTCCCAACCGGGTTTACTACCAAACACACCAAAAATATAAATAAATAAATAAAAATAATTATACACTTGCTGCACAGGGAGAAACAGCAACCTCAGCACTGGGGAGAAGCCTTTTGTCTTTCCTTTGTTCTACTGCTTATGACCAAAGTCGTTTTGTTGTCCAAACTAGAGGCAACACCAACACAAGGTATGTAGCATCTGCTCCAGCTGGGATATCTGCTACCCCCTGTCTTGACTCCTTTTGCCTTCTTCCTCTGCACCTTCTCCCAGGCTTCAGGTCTTCTGAGGAAATTGGCCAAACCTCCCCAGAGCCCATCAGTGCTGGGAGGAATAAAAAGTTTGAAAAGTCATCATGTTACATAGTCAATGAGGGAAGCTGGAGCTGGGAGCTCCAATGGCAGCAAATCTTGCATAAAACACTAGGCTAATTGAAAATTAATGAAGGTGACATTTGAGGAGTAAAACAGAACTCCATGTCCCGTGTTTTGGGCCTGGATATGCTGAAGTGAGGATAGGGAAGCTGAGAAGATTTCAGTTCCGTTCTCACACACCATCAGCTTCACACCACAGATTTCTGCCCTGCATAAGTACGGCTGTGTCTCCCCATTCCCTTAATTTCTTTTGTTCAGCACCACTTCTGAGACCACTGACACCAGCAGCTGCCTCCAGATCCAGCCTGGTGTCTCCGAGCCCAGCTTCTGGCAGTGTATGTCCTACCTACAGCAAACACACTGCTGGGTGGGGGTGAAGTACCTCACCCCCAGTGGAAAGCACAAGGGTCCCTCACAGATATTTCTAACAGTCCCCACACTTCTTGCCCTTGGTCAGGGCACAGCTCCTCTCCTCTTCAGCTGGGATAGGGGGAAATGGAGTCTGAGGACTAATAGAGTCCTGGCATTGACATAGCCCCAGCAAGGATGAACCCCTGCCTCCCCCTGTGACGTGCAGGAGCCTGACACTGCACCACAGCCATCCCTGCCTGCCTTTTGCTGTGTTTATGAAACCTCCATGATACAGGCAGGAGGCTTTTTCTCTCTCTGTTCTTGCCTCATGTCCTGAAGAGGAACTGTCATTGTAATTCAGGGCACTAAAGGTAAAAGCGAGGCTCTTCTTCCCAGTCCTCAGGCCATAAAAACCTTGGTGAACTTGCTATTAGGCAGCTGACCTGGGAAGGGAAGATCCATGGTGGCAGTGACAAAAACCGCATGGGTCCAAGTCAGGACCAAGAAGAAGGGTTTGTGTGACCCAGAGATCATCTCCTTCCCCGTGCTCTCCCAGCTGCATTGGCTGATTTAATAGAAGCCAATAACTCTCCCTACAAATGTGCTTGGCTAAAGCGAGGTGGCATCCTCTCTCCCTGCCCCTGGTCTGCTTGCCAAGCCTGTAGGACAGAGGAACCCTGCCTGGAGGTCTCCGACAGACAGGGAAGGCAGAGCACAGCACAGCAGCAGCACCCCAGCACCACCAGTACATGTAAGAGGCAAACCATTAACAATGAGGAAGCAAAGCAGGCTGTGGAGTAACTGAACGTATTACAGGAAACGCACTTCAGCTGCAGGCAGGAATAGCTAAGCTGGATGCAGCCTTGGTTTTTTTTGTGAAAAAGAACTTTTCTACTGATTTATTCATTTTTTGCCAGAAATCCATGAATGCCCTGGAGTGGGTTTAAGCAGCAGTGACAGACTGCACACCCCACAGCAAAACCTGTGCCCCATTAGCACGGGACTCACAGCCTGGGGAATTCTCTTTAGGGCTGAACAAAATCCAGGGTTAATGAAAGGGGTGGGTTTTGCATCATGGACCATACACTTCAACCCTCCTGCTTGAGAGGAAGACTTTGGAAATGCAAGTGTATAGCTCAGGAACCACCTGGTAAAAAGGAGAACCCAAAATGCACATTCCAAGGAGAGTCTTGAACCTAATGTAGGACATGTGGGCTTTTTATTTTAAAGATGATCTTATGATTTTAGAGCAGTCAGCAGCAGAAGTATGGCTGATCTAGAAGAGTCACTGGCCAAATAGCTCCAAACCAGAAGAAAAGGAAAATAACACCTGCCCTGTCCCCTCCCCAATCTCTTGAACACACATCTGCAATGCTTCCTCACTTCTCCTGCCTTACAGAGGACTTCCTCAGCTTCAGGCATCCTCCTTGGGAGTCAGTGTCTCTCTCCTTGAGCCCTGCCACGCTCCATCTGAGCAAGAGTATTTCCTTGCCACAAGATCTCCAGTTTCACTGGTGGAGATAGACCCCGTTTCTCACCTGCGGTGTCTGAAAAGCACCCCCCCCCCCATTGCTTCTGGCAAACCTTCAGCCCTAAATGTACCCAGCTCAAGCACTGATGCTTTTAACCAGCTCACTGAAATGAGAGGTCTTCCATCATTTCCAGGCTTCAGCCAGATGTTGTCACTGTTTGGAGAGGTGTGTCTTACTGTGCTCTCACCGTAGGAGTAGGTGGCTGCAGGTTTGTGACTTCGCATGTGGAGGCAGCACCAGGGCCCTGATGACAAGCTCTGGCGGGGGCTGTGCTGAGGTGTAGCCAAGAGTCTGTTGGGGTCTCATTTGGTGCCCTCTCCTGTCCTCTCCTCTTTAAAAGGCAAACCCAGTCCAAGACAAACTGGCCATGACTGCCTGTTTCGCAGAATTAAATCAGAAGACTGAAAAAAACCCATAAATTGGCGGGGAACAGAAAATTGATGGCACTGGGTGGTAAAATACCAAGGAAGTCAGAATTCATATGCAACAAAAGCCTTTGAAGCCTTCTGTATTTGCCCTGGGAAAGAAAATACTTGGCACCAAGCAAGCATTTTTCAAGGCATTTTACAAACATAAGCACTCCCAGCATCCCCGTAGCACAAGTCAGCATTAACATCTCTGTTGTACTCAGATTGACTGGTGTCCCACAGAGTGAGTCAGTGTCAGTCTGTTGTGCTCACAGAGATCCCTTGCTCAATCATTATCCCAAATGCCTCCAATTTATCTC
The DNA here is from genome assembly GCA_013400055.1 of Nycticryphes semicollaris. NCBI lineage: Eukaryota > Metazoa > Chordata > Aves > Charadriiformes > Rostratulidae > Nycticryphes > Nycticryphes semicollaris. The sequence goes on along the minus strand of VXBJ01003877.1, from coordinate 285,450 downwards.
AATTTTATTATGCCTCTGCCCCCCCTCACTGTAAAAATAAAATGCTTCAGCACGAATCCTGCTTTTCCAGGAGAAAAATAGAGGGTGACAATTAGGAGGCTCATCACCTACAGAGACATTCCCTCTTCCTCTGTCAATGACTTCCAGTCTGATAGCAAAAATGACATTCCTGGGCCATCAGTCCCCCTCTGTGGTCCCTTTACCATGCTGTTTAACAAAATGACTCAAGGACAAGGAGGATGCACAATCAGAAATCAATGAGCTGTAAAAGCCAGAGAATGTCCCTTTCCAGCATAATCCCTGGCTCCTCGCAGTCTGGGATGTCCTAACAGGGCAACATGCACTTAAGAGTACACCTTGCTGGTGTTACTGGGTAGCAGCCTTGCACCCTGCTACACTGTGATTTTCAGTGTGTTTTCACTCCTTCAGATCTTCTCTTCCTCACCTTGGTCCTTCAGACTGCTGGGAAATTACTCGCTCTATAAAAGTAGGTTTGGCTACTTGGCTGAAGGTTTCTGCCCCAAAGGGCAGGGCCTCATTTGTCAAAGCCCCAAGAAGGTTAAGCAGTTCCCCTGGGATAAAGAAAGCAGTGAGACCAGTATATTTATCAGAGCAGAAGGCAGAGGGGAAGGAGAGTTTTCCCTTGGTAAAATTCACCACTCACTATCTGCAGCCCTGCACGGCTGCTCGTGTGGAAAAACTGAACCTCTAGTAATTTTTTTCTGTTTCAAATTCCAATTCCATTGCACTCATAAGGTTCTCATACTCAGGATTTTTCCTGATGCTTGTGTTGTTGTGGCCATTGTCTTTCATGCTGAAAGTGTCATTGAATGTTTCAGTCTTGGAATGTGTCTCCTTCTGTAGACACTTATCGGGGGCTTCCACATCAGTCTCCGACCTAGTGACATCTGCAGTGCTATGGCTGAAACAACAGAGAGACATCATTAAGAAGAGTCACAGAGGCCTTTGGCTTTTCACTGAGCAAAGAGGCTTTCTGGAAACAGGCATCAGTGAGATGCCCTTAAAGTCTTCTTAATGTCCCAGGAGAAAAATTGTACTCACAAAGCAACTTCANCGCACATCCCTCCCCACCCCGCCACCTCTCACCTTCCTTCTTCCGCAGCCGCCGGCACAGCAGCACGGCCGTCAGCGCTCCGAGCACGGCACCGCCCAGCGCGGCCGCCAGCGCGTAGAGGTGCGGGGGATACGCAGCCGACGGGGAGCAACCTGCGGGCGGGGGGGGGGGGGGGGACCACAGCGCCGGGA
>VXBJ01003877.1:242543-284016 GCA_013400055.1 Nycticryphes semicollaris | reverse complement strand
GTGCCACAGAAAAAAACCCCAAAAAACCACCAGCCCCCCACCTTGCTCCTCCCTAGAAGGAACCAGATGGGGCTGGGGATGATGATGATGGGGTGATGGAGGGGAAGGGGAGTGATGTGGGTGATGATGACGGGGATGGGAGTGATAGGGATAATGATGATGGGGTTGATGAAGGTGATGGGGGACAAGGGTGTGTCGGGGCCGTCCCTCCCATCCCGTCCCCTCGGACCAGGGCTGCCCTCTACCGCCCGGTTTTCTCNGGGGAGCAACCTGCGGGCGGGGGCGTGGGACACACACAGCGCTGTGACAGCAGTCAGAGCCCCCTCCCGCCTTCAGCAGAGCCACGGGGCTTTGCGGGGGGAGGGAAGTGCTCCCCGAAACGCGCTTTGCGATGGCTTTTAATGGCGAGCAAAGCCCGCAGCTGCAGCCAGAGCCCGGCCAAACAGAATCACAGCATCCCAGAATGATCTGGGGTTGGAAGGGACCTCTGGAGATCATCTAGTCCAACCCCCCCCGCCAAAGCAGGTCCACCCAGGGCAGGTTGTGCAGGAACGTGTCCAGCCGGGTTTTGAATGTCTCCAGAGGTGGAGACTCCCCCACCTCTCTGGGCAGCCTCTTCCAGGGCTCTGCCACCCTCAAAGTAAAGAAGTTCCTCCTCATGTTTAGATGGAACTTCTTAAGTACAAGTTTGTGCTCATTTCCCAGACCGCAGAGGCTGAGGTTAGCGTTTTCAGCCCCCTTCAGCCAGTAACGCAAACTACAGGCAATAAATCCACTCCGACAGGCCTGTGGAGGGCAACTTCTGCCTAGAGAAAGCCCAATGTTTGGTTTCTGCCCCGCAGCATCCCGGTTTGCTGTTCGGTTTGCAGACAGCAGTCCTCAATCTGCCCTTGCCAGTGCGAATCTGCTGTTTCCCAGCACGAAACGCTGCTCACCTGTGGCAATGGGGAGCCCCTCCGAAACAGCATCCTTCCTGGAGGTCATCGTGGGTGCTGCAGGGGGCACATCTGTCAAAGCACAAGGGTGAATGCATTGTAACCCTTCCTGCAGCTGCCCTGGGGCGTTGGGAGAGCTGGGGTTGCTCTGCAAAGCAGCAGTGGGGCCACCAGCAATCTCTGCTCATCGGTGAACCCCTCCGGTTGCCTGGTGCTGGGGGCTCACCAGCACAGACCTCCTGGGCTGGATGTAACTGCTGCCCTTGAAGCTGCCCACCCCCATTTTGAGGAGCATCCTGCTTTGATGCTCTCAGGCTAACAGGTCTGAGGTGGGTGGAAAGAAAACACATGTTGGACCCACTCTCGGAGTGACCAGCCAGATTTTTATCCCCGTTGTGTCATCCTACGTGCATTCCACCAGCCGTCTTGCAGGCAGCATGTGCCATTTGTGTCCCCCCGGGTTCCTGGCAGCCCTGGCTGACACAGAACATCTCCAGCCACCAGGACTTGTGGCTGCCTACAGCATGGCCAGGGAATGCTTCGGCTTTGTCTCTCTGGGACCCATCAAGTCTAGAAAGATTTTCCCAGGACTTTCTCTCCTATGGTGATTCCCTGGTTGGTCTGGGGTGGTTTACCATCGGCTGCTGCACCTTGAGGCTCCCTGATGCCCTGAGGCAGGTTTCTTGCCCCAGGTGACTTCCCGCTGAAGCTCTGTGACCCCCTGGTTTCCCAAGATGTGGTCCCTCTAGCACTGGCTCTGCTGCTGTCCCGGGGGCTCGAAACCTGCTACCCACAGCTGAGCACCTGCACCTATGGGACAGGGTGGACCATTTCTACCCTGCCTGCAATGAAGACCTGCAGCCCCAAAGGCATGTCAAGTAGATTTGTCTCACTCATCACCTCCTTCTCTCACAGAGCACCAGGGTGAAAGCAGCCCTTCCCCTGCAAGCCCAGGTCACTTACCTGTAGGCACTGGTTGGGGTGCCTCACCTCGGGGTGTGGGCAGGGGTATGCTGTGCCTACTGGTCCCAGTACTGGGCTGCTGGCTGACTGGGGACTCTGTGGAAGACACTGGTCATCAGGCCATTTCCCCCACACCCCGTCTGCAGTACAAGACAGGTAAAAGCAAGATATGCCAAGAGAAGGAGCCAGGCTCTCATTCTGCACAGTCTAGGTCCCAGAGGGACACAGGGGACACTTTCCTGATCCCTACTGTGATCAGGCACACTCCGAAGCAGGGAGGATGCCAGCCCCTGTGGTTTCCTCTCTGGGTGGTAATCAAGACACAATTCATATTCAGTGTTACGTGTCTGATCTTGCTGTGAAAGAGGAAACTCCTCCTCCATCCTCTGTGGTGGAGATGAGGAGCTCTAGGCTGGGGACTCACCTCTCACCCTCAGCTCGACGGTGTCGCTCCGCTGCACTGCTCCAGCCCCAACCCTGTTATCCGCCTCACAGTAGTACATCCCGGCATCGGAGGGCTGCAGGCTGTCCCACACCAGCTCAGCCTGGCTGCTCAGGAGCTGGGCTTTTCCTTCTGGGGTTCTCCTGAACCAGTGGTAGCTGATGGGGGGCGACCCACTGGCCACACAGGTCAGGCTGGTCCTGGCTCCAACTGGGACTGTCAGCCCCAGCTCACCAGCCCTGATGATGGGCTTAGTTGCTGCAACTGAAAGATAAAGCAGATGGGGCCCAGGTCGTGGTGATCGTGGTTGTGGTGGGGGAGGTTCTTATCCCTCTTCATGGCAGTTCTTGCTCTGGCTTTCAGTGTTTTCCCAGGAGGAAGAGGGGTACAGCTCTTACACCACTGCTCCGTACAGGTTAGGCTCAGTTCACCTGCACCTAAAGCCAGGTTTACACCATCTATGCCACCATTGTTACTGCAAATATGACACAAGTCCTGCCCTGTTGAGTGGGTGTACCCCTTGCAGAAAGCCAGTTCTTTCTAGTACACACAGAGGATGCTCGGAAGGGGAGGAGGTGGGTTTGGGTTGTCCACACCCATTCGATGTCCCACTTCCTACAAGAACCACAGAGATGCTGGCTACCTGCACAAAACCAAAACCACATCTTGATGTTATCTCAAGCACCATGAGTTCAAGTGGCCCATCAGTAGACCCAGACTGGAGTGTATCCTAACTGATCCCCCTTTCCCAGTCCATTCCTACACCTCCAGGAGTGGAGAAGAAGAGCTAACACAGCAAGGGAGGAGGAAGCCTCAACACCCAGCCTGGATGTGGGTTGACAGCATGGTGTGAATGAGTATTCCCACCAGCTGTTTCTTCTCCTACATGCTCTCTGGAGTAGACTGGCTACACAAGAGCAGGGCTGTGTTGCTGGATTTACCTTTGACAACTTTAACCGTAGTGGTCAGCTCCCTTGTTATCAAGCTGTTGGTTTTGGATCTCCAGATGACTTGGCAGGTGTAGTGTCCACTGTCGGGGATTTCAAGGTTTTCTATTAGAAGGGAGGCATCCCCCAGGCTGTCCTTTTGGACGCTGACCCGGTCTCGGAATTGAGCCAAAAAGACGTGGTCACCAGAATCGTCCCTCCGAAAGATGGTAGAGGTTCTATGGTCTTTCTCCACACTCCAGCTGAGCACTTGCTGTGTGAAACCCTCTGAGGGCGTGTAGATACATGGTAAAGTGGTAGATCCCATCCATGTGCCCTTGACCTCGTGGACACCAGACAGATCCAGGAGGGCTGCAGGGAATGACAGTTGAAGGGAACAAATAAGAATGCAGCAGAAGAGAACATCCTTAGGATAGATAGGAATCACTAGGTGGTAGAAGCCAGCATGTCTTAGACGTGCTGTAGACCACAGCCCACTCAACCAGGGTCTGTCTCTACCTCACTGAACACAGGGAAGTGGACAGTTGCTCTGACCTCATGGCTATTTTTATTGCTTCTCCCTGGACACATGCCAGTTCTCAATTCCTTCTCTGCACAGAGAGCCACAAATCCTCCTCCCCCTGGCAGCATCACAGCTCCCATCGTCACAAGACCTTAAGGAGCATCTCTTATTCCTGCTCTCTAGCCCCAGCCTTTACACCCTGGTTCTGCTGCTCAGCTTTCTGCTTACACTCGCACATGGTGAGCCAAATAGCACTAATGTCCATGCCTCTCCCCGTGCCACCCCTGTCACAGGGTGCTCTGACACCACCACTTGCAGTGTTGACTTCTACCTTACACATGGGAGGGATGAAAAAAGCCAAGTTTCCTGCTTCAATGCAACGAACAATGAATGCAACGTTTGCCTTCATTAACGTCACTATATTTTAATGCAACCTCCCTGGTGCTCACAGGACACCCCCCCTCCCCCACAGTTCAGCTGTGTGGGGAGAAGCACTTCTCTGTGCAACAGCCTGTCTGAGAGCATCTGTGGATCTGTGTCTATGGGGACAGCTGAGTGGACTGACGGGGCAGAGCACAGTGGAAGCCTCTTCCTGACATGAAGCTTTAGTTTTCCTTTCCCAGGTGACTTTAAGAGGGCAGGAACAGCTCCATTCTTCAAATCTCATATCCCAGTCCAACTCAATACCTTGGAGTATCAGTTTTTAACGGTTTTCCATTTCTCTTCTTCCTCTTTTCACAGGCTCCCACCAAGAAAAACTGGGAAGGGTGGAAGGTATTTAGAAAACTGCTCAGAAATACCCTGAAGGCATTTGTTGCACTCAAGGTCAAGTATGTTTGCTATCCAGTGGATTCATCTGGACACAATTTTGTTTAAACATCTCTCTCATACTGCTTTGCATTGCTGTGTGCCATGAAATAGCTGCCAACACGCACTGACTCCCTGTGGAACAGCTGCCTCCATGTGTGTCCCTCTCTCTATATATATATCTATATATATACGACCAATTTCAACATTAGCAGGGATGACTCCACAGGAGAGCTGATTGGAAGGAGGGGAAGGAACTCAGCAAGATGAAANTTTTTTTGAAAAAAGTATTTCCTCCCAGTGACATTTTTTAAATTGAGATGTAGTCTTCCAGACAAACAATGTGAGTAGTTCCAATGGAAGGAAACAGAGCTGGACCAGGCAAAAACCTGAAGGGCTATGTTAGAGACCAGAAGATTGATCAGAGGGATTTCTATTATCTATAATGCATGATAACAGAAAGAAAAGAAAACAGAAAGATGTCTCATATTCTGGCCCGTTTTCTAAATTGATTATCTTCCTTCCTAACCCAGCCAGCACTAGCTGTGCTGATGGCATGGAAGCACCACGAAGACAGGAGCCTTTAGGGACCTGCTCTGAAGTACTGGACCTGGAATGGGAACAGTGGACCAAACCCAATCTTCTTCTGGGCAGTGCCTCTGGTAAGAGTAGCAAATTCCCTGAATTTAGCTGGACTTGGCTCACCTCTACTCATGCCCCCTTATCCTGCTCCCCCTTTTCCCTCTTTCCTGGAGAGGCACTGGTAATGTTGAGTTGCATTAACTCACAGTAATTCGCTTGAAAGGCACATCTCAGAAATCTACAAAGCTGGGGTTTTTTATGGTGAAATGGGAAATGTACTTCAACCCATTTTTCTAAATGTCAGCAGCAATTCTGTACTTCTGTATATAATTTGTTAAAGTACCTTTCTCCTGTTTCCCAAAAACCTTTCTCTGCTGCTGGTGACAGTGTCATATGTGCCCTGGGAGTGGCACATATGCCTCACGGGCATATGAATTGAAGCAGATTGCAGTTATCACCTCTTGTAATGCACTTAGAGACTCAGCAGATCAGGAGAGACCAAGGAATCCTGTATGTGCTTGCACCTAGTCTCACAACTACAGCTTTTCTTCTCCCCAGGACCATGCTAGAAGTGACGCATTATTAAATTCTAGAAGAATGCATATTCCAGCTTCACAATGACTGGTTTTGGGAGCTAACACCCCAGAGCGGATCCTTTCTAAGGTTCCCGAACAATCCTATTTTTGCCCTTGCTTTGGGGCATGGGAGCTGACCTTTTTGCCCAACACTGCCCTGCTTGCTCCACTCTTAAGAGCACCTTGTTGTATCTGATACCAAAGGAGACTGTTGTGAATTCTTAGGCTCTGTTTTTCGTAGAAGAAACTAAAGACTTTCCATGCTTGACAATTTTTAAGTACTAAGGCACTACACTACAGTTCAAAATATTTTCCCTACCCCCTTAGTCCTCTGACTTTTGTTTGTATACATTGAAGCATTTACTCACCGTTGCAGCTGATGAAAGTCATCACAAACACCACTATCCGCACAACTTCTCCCATTCTCCCAGAACTCCAGGTCCGTCCTCCTTTTCCTGCACTTCTTGAGAGACCCCCACGCTCCTGGGACCAGCATGCGAGTGAAGAACACTTCCCTTTCTTCTGTCCTTTATCATGTAGGATCCTCTTTCTGAAATATCACGAGTCCATTTCTCTGCTGACTTAGGTGAAGGGTAAAGGATGGACAAAGACTACAAGGATCTTTCCAGTTCCATTTCATATTCCCTTCTCCCCATTTCACATTCCCTTCTTCCCATTTCACTTACCATTCTCTTGGCTTTTCTGACTAGTGCTTTTTATTATTATTATTCATAATTCTGTGTTTCTTTGTTCTTTTTTAATTTCCTTTCCCCCCCCACATTTCAATTCACTTCACAGTGAAAGAGCTTTTGATGATACTAAGTCAAGCACTCAGTAGCAAGGGAAAACAAACTTGAGGTGCTTGTGAAGCATGAATTCAGTTCCTCCTGATGTGTGGGTGATGATATTGCTCAGCAGAGTGCCCAGCATCTCTCTCCATCAAAACTGGACATCCAGAAATGAAAAAACCACAGATCCACATGCACCTTCTCACTGAACACCATGCAGGAACATGAGGCAGAAACCAACCAGGTGATGCTCAATTCCACGTCCTTAGTGTCTTCTCCTGCTGACGGTACTCAACTCTTTCACAACATGCATGTACCAGCCTCTGCAGCAACAGACCCTCTGAGGTCAACCCTGTTCACCCTCTGAGCAGGTCAGTCTGGGACCTGAATGAGGAAGACAACCAGCTCTGGTTTCTTTACCAAACAATTTGAGCCTTTTAGACCAGAAAAATTCAGATGTCACTTTTACTGTTGTTTGCTTTTTTTAACAAAAAATGTACAGAGAAGTAGTATTAAAAAAAACAACATCCTGCTCTTTAGTACAATAGGAATTTCCCTGCAAAAGCTCAGTTTTCTACCCCCTGCCCAGAATCTGTGTCCTATTGCAGAGCAGCTACAGATGCAATTGTACCTACCAGGGCCATGGAGAAGGTACGTGGGGAAATGAAAGTGTAACGGGCCATAGTCATCCACATTTAATGTTACACAAGCTTTAACCATCTACTGATGATCAGATGATCACTGCCTGGTGCTCTCATTTTCACAGCATCACTACCATGGGACACATTTCTGCTGCAATAATCTACTTCATGGGCAAAAGTGATGACTCAGGCCCTGCAGGTACACGCGGTGCTTTCTAAGGAAGTGACTTATGACTGGTGGCAGAGGGACTTTAATCCAGGCGGTACTCTGGGTATGCTCTAGGGGTGCCTTTAAAAGCATATCCAAAAGTTCTCAATAGCTGTCATGTGCATCATTACTATGTGCCTGGTAATTATTACCAAAAGGAAGAGGAATTACAGAAGGTAAGATATGTATAAAAGCAAATCTACTGACCTAGTGTACTGACCTTGTAGGCTTTTAATCATTGACTAAAGCAACTTTTTGGCTTTTATTCAAGTGTCGTGTCTTAGCATATAGTTTTAACAACTGCACCAGGAGAAAAGAACAAGGGGCAGACATGGCTGAAACACAGGGAGCTGTTTTCTGTTGGAGCTGGGAGGGAAAGGTAATTAGTGTAGCCACAATTAGATCCCATCACGACAGATACCTGTTTGCTTTAGCTGAAATGTTCACATTACAGATGAGCTCAGGCCGTGCTCTGGAAGCGCTGCCATTTTTCAGTGGTCCCGCTCTGCAGAGGGCAAAGAGAACTGGAGACTACTTTCATTTTTCCAAAGTCATTAAATTGATGAGAGCTCTGTAGGTCTCATTTCAGTCTTGGGTGGGAGGCACGTCTGCACTTGGATGATTTCCTGAATATGATTTCAGCTGGACTCTGCTTATTGCTGCAGTAAAACTTGGCCTGTGGCAAGAATGGGCAGTCTGGAGCAAAAAAATGCTGACTGTGGTGTGGCAAGACTTGGTGCAACAAATTCATATGAAGTTTCAGGCTACGAGTTACCACAACCTGTCATCCTGCCGAAGAAGACAGTGGAGGCAGCAGACCCACCCTGTTCCTGATGAGTATGTCCTAGCTGGAGTGGTGGAAACTTGATTTTTGCCACCTTTTCTTCTTGACTTCTTGGCTGAAGGTACCAGTGTGGTACTAGTTCACACTGCCTGTACCCCACCTGCCCCCTCTGCCACCAAGAAGCCCTTTGCTATATTTGAGTCCTGTCTAAAAGCAAGCAAGCAAAAAACAAACAAAAAAGCACTTGTTAAGGTACAAGCGATATCCCTGAAAGAATGAATATGGGTCCGTTTTCAGAGAGATAATTTAAAACCAACCTTTTGCATATCCAGGCCCACGACTGGTGGTAGAAGATTGTCCCAACAAACTGTCTCCTATGCAAAAGACTTTAAAAGAAGCTGGATTTTGGGGAACACACCCTGAAACAAGCTGAAAACCCAAGATAAAACTGCTGATATGGCTATTTTCTGAACCTGACATGCAAAACTTCCTGAATCCGTAATTATACAGAATAAAAAAATGTTTAGCTAAAACAAACATGAAGAACTATAGTTCCCCAAACATGATGTACACAACATCTTTGTCTCCCTGAGACAGAGATGTAGCTGCTAGTTTCCTCCTTCCTGAGTCACAGAGTCAGTCCCTTTCTTTCTTACCAGAGGGACTTCTCACAGTTTTGCATCTGAACACATGAAGAAAAAGCCTTAAATGCCTCAGACTTTATGGCTGGTTACCTGGTTTATTATAATGAAGGATATGTGTTTCAGTGTCTCTGCTTGGCATTGAATCCATTGCTTTTGTGTCCTGCCCTTCCTTGGAAAGCCCTTTGTCTCCATACCTCTATTGCTGCCCACCTTAGTGTGCTCTTCTTGGGCTGGTCACACGTCCCACCACATCTCACCACCTCAGACGAACAGCAGCGCAAGTCACCTCGGAGTGAACCAAGCCCCCGTTTGGGTAGCCATGGCAGACACCTTGAGGTATTCTTTAATTCTGTGATTCTGTGATATTGAGCACTACCACGCTCCTGCCTGAGAAAACACCCCTCACAAACACAGTGCGGTTACTGACACGCTGGGTGTCTCTCTCCGACTGATGACACTTTGACTTCCCCAGAACTTCTAGGGGTGTTTCATCATCTAGTGCAAAATTCACCATTTTTCTTTGAAAACAAGGATGAAAGGAGATGGGAAAGCAAGCTAGCTAGCAGGGGTGACATTGCCTGAAATACCTGCCTCAACCTAGCACAGCACACCACACAAGGTCTTTCCCATCTAGGTCAAGACCAGCAGTGGTGGAAATATGGGCAGGGAGGGAGTGATGATGGCTGCGTTGCCCTTCTTCCGTTCAGACAGAGCTCAGCTCTTTACCAAAGAACCAAGCCTACTGGTCTGGATGGCTGTACCCATCACACCTCTTACAGAAAGGGCAAGCTCTTTCCTCCTCATTCTCTGAGCAGCACATCTCCTGCCCACCTCTTTGTTCAGATGTTCACCTTGTCGCTTGATTTTGGAGTACCCCTGCTTCCCAGTTGTTCCACCGTGCACTGAAGCCCCGTATTCCCATTGCAGTGTGCTTATTCCTGGTACAGAGCTCACATGGGTGGGCTGCTCTCCAGTAACATTCCCTTCTCATTCCCTCCCTACAAAACACATTCAAACGCACACTTTTAAAAAGTCCTCTTTTCAAAGAACGAGAACATTACTGCAGGGCTCCAAAAACTGCAACATCATCTGCAATTGAAAGATTAAGAAAATATGACAGTTTCCCAGAAAATTTCAACACTGCTGATTTGTCACCACATTAACACATTATCCAGTCATGATTTTCCTGCTGTCCTCTGGAAAACCCTTTGAGTGACAAGCGTGTGCCTTGCAATACTATTGCAACAATTTTTCCTCCCTTACTCACCTTCCTGCTTAGGAAGAAGGACCATCAGACTTCGCTGGCTTCCTATACTCTTCGTTTTATTTCCCATCCTAAACACCTTGCTTCATTATCTCTGAACCTCAAATGGGACAAGCAACAGCCCTTGCACCTCCTGTTTCTTAAACTGTGGCTGACTACAGTCTAGAAACATCCCCTGACACCACATCCCAAACTCCAGCAGAATCACAACAATTCCGCTGCTTTCAAGTAGAGGGACCCAATATGCTCCTGGGAGCGTAATTCCTGGGCACACACAGGCACTCACACACACTCATCTTTATAGACAAAATAGAAAGGAGCATGACAAAATCTACTAACTTTGCGGTCCTGAAGTTTAATGATTTTCCCCACATTTGCAAGAAGCTGCCATGTACATGTTGACAATTCTTTCCAAGACATCATCAATCAACAAAAGCCGTTTATTCCCTTTCCATTTTGAAATCAAGGTAACCCAGCCCTTGCCTTATAGTACATTCTTAGAAAAGATAAATAAAACTTGTGGTACAAGGAATTCAAGGAGAAAGTGTATGGTCACCAGTAGAGTGTGTTTGGATGTTTGTGGATTTTGATGAATTTTTCTATCATTCATTTCTCTAATTGCTCATTGGACCTCTGTGTACTTTGGGTTTTCATAGCACTGGATGAGTAGCGCTGCATTCCACACTTATTTCTGTATTACATAAAAGAAATAATTTTCCTCTCCCGTTAAAAGCACTGCCAGATGATTTTAGTCAATGTCTGCTTCCTTTTCTCTTCAAAGAAACTGTGAACAAATAATCCCTAATTCATCTTCTCCACATCGGTCATGAAAAGCACTCTTTGGTCATTTTGCCTCATGCTCTTTTTTTTTTTAGCTTTTCTAGCTCTGTTAAACCCTTTCAAGGTGAGACACCTACACGCATACATGAGGTGGAAGCATCCCCTGGCTTCATATCACAGTTGGGTTTTCTATCACATTTTGATGCCTTTCCTAGTAACACCTAACGCTCTTTTTTGATGCTGGTGAGTTTTGAGCAGATCCTAGCAGAGAACTGCAGATGCAGATCTTTTCTGAGCCTAAACAGCATCTCTGGGGGCCCATTAATCCTGTGTCTGTGTCACCAATAGCCCCTCAGATCACTCATTTTGTTTTGCATCTGTCCATATGGCTTGTTAATCTGATATGGTATTTCTGTATTGTTCATTATAAAAAGGTTCTTCCATAACTCTGCAGTATCTGTGTTTTAGATTTACCCATGGCAGTAGAAATCACAAATAACAAAGCTTCTCAGCTCCCTACTTACCCTCCAGGTCTTCTAAGCCATGAGGAAAGTACTTAATGAGTATTTACTGAGGAGCTGTGATAGTGAGGGCTTACTGGCATTTTAATGATGAGCTGGTTGTGCAGAAATATTAATAACAAAATTTAGGGACGTGTAAGCAATCCTAACCACAAGCTTATGAAAAAGTATCTTATTTCTTTCAAATAGTAGATGTGCATTTAAAATGAGAGAACAGGGAAGGTGAACTCAGAAAGACTGTGCTTCGTTGCCATATCAGAATCACCAGCATCAAATAAAAGCATGTAGAAAGTGCGTCTGGATCTTACTGGGAGCACTGAAGGAAAGAATATGGACTGCAGCACTGTGGGTGCATGGGACACTTCTCTCTGTACTGCTACTCCTATTGTGTGAAGGTTCTTGGTTTTCTCCCAGCTTTAATGAGTCTTTCTTTAAGGGTTACCTCACATTTAAAAGGATATTCTACTACCCTGTGCAGCACTTCAGGTGCATAATATGAGAAATGCCATGTCCCAGGCCAGCCTCATTCTGCATTCCTTACCCAAAGGTGATAGGGACGTTGAGGAGTATATTGAGTACAGTTATCTTGGCCTGGGATCTGCATACCCTAGCTTTCAAAAGGCATTCTTCTACAGAGATGGCAAAAGGAATCCAAGAAAAGCAAAATCAGAAGATCTATACAGCAGTCTGTGACTGAAGCTCCTGAAGAGGTTTGCATTTTCACTGCAGAGATTGCTAAGGCTCAATAAATCACAGAGGAGCAAAAACTGCTTGTCCAACCTATTTTTCAGAGGCAAAGGTGAGAAGGAAGGCAAATTTTGCCTGGATGAAAGTACTCTTCAGAACTGCTACCTGTAGAGCACTGTTGGGTCTCATACAGTGTCCCCTACTTCATATTCAGATTCCTGGGTGCGTCCAACAGAGTCATATTCATTCTTTTTTGTATTTATTTCTTCAGATTCTTTGTTTTTCATTAAATTCATCACATAGTTGTTTTCAGTGGAGGAGATGGGTTCCTCATAATGACCCGTACTTTCACTTTTTGAAGAAGCTGCTGCTCTTGAGTTATGTCTGAAATCAAAATACAACATGAAAGAAGAGTTGCAACCAGAGGAGACAAAGCATCTCCCAGCCATCAAGATTTCAGTCCAATTCAAACCCACGTAGCCCCAGACCACTGGATTATGACAGTATTCTGAAGGAAGAATCTTATCCTTTGCTTTCAGGTGGCAGGACAACCTTGAATATTATAGCAGCATTGCCTTGAATCCAGGGAGAGTTACAGAGGCAGCAAGAAGTATGTAAGCAACACCGGGATTCCCATAATTTCTTGGAATGGCACCACCAGACAACTCTTTGCAATATACATGTAAACCAGAAGTGGTGGAGGAATGGTAAGTGGTGAAATGAATGCGACCCATGTCCACCACGTGGCTTATGATATCTAATATCTTTAAAAATGAAGGCAAAATGCTCTGAGGAGAAAGGCCATCACACCACCACATCATTTCTTCAGTTGCTAAGGGTTCAACCACTACTCAAGCACGCTGCTTGATAAATTGCTTGGGAAGCATAACACCTGGGCAGACACTGCTGTCATGTTCTACCACTGTACTCAAGTCGTCAGCACTTTAATATCTAGATAAATTGTTCTCCTTGTGTGTGTTGACTGAATTATTAGACTTTTCAGTATGGCTTGCACAGGTTACACGCAGACCAGGATGCTGAAACCTGAGTTTAGAAATAGTTGTAAATTCCTGACACAGCTATGATTAAGAGAGGCAAGTTCAGCCAAAGATTGTTTAAGGGATAAATCAGAGTCTATTCTGTGCATTGGGAGCACTAGCTCTCTAGAAGGGGAATTCCTGTTCTTTGCATTTGAAAAAAAACCAGCACTGGGAATGTGTCCTTGGCAATGGTCTACAACAGGCTTCATTGAGCTGAGGAGTTAATGAACAGCTCTTGCTCTTTTTTATGAGCCTAGTATTGCAAAGGGAAAGGTGTTTCTTCCTACATTATGTGCTGATGTGGAAAGCCCACAGATCATCAGTACAGAGTACTACTGAGCTGACTTTGAACCTCTTCAGCCACACAGCTTAAGAGACTTTTCATCTTGAGAGCGAAGTAGCACGATTTTTTCTCCCTCCTGCTTTGATACAGACCCCAAAGGGTCATCAGTATGTTAGATAAAGGGTTATACTCACAATTTTACTTCATAGACTTGAGCTAGAAAAAAAAAAATCAGAAATTTGTGTCAATAACTTGCATTTATGTTCTTAAAAAAGAATTTCTACTATGTCTATTTCTGATATAAGAAAGAGACCTCTGAAGACAGAGTAAAAATAGGAACCTTAGAGATCACATTAAGTGGGTGATGACTCCTGTTTCCAGGATTCAGTCCAAGAAAACTGAAACAACCCATATCCCAGCTGTAGCACAACTGGGTCAAAATAACTAGCCCAAGGTCAAAGGTAAAGTTGAGTTTAGAACCTAGTTCCCAGTTCCCACGATTTCCCTTTTCATTAGAATTTCAATAAAGAACAATTTAGAAAGGGGTTATTCTGGATTCCTTTAAAAAAAAAAAAAAAAAAAAAAAGAAAAAGGTCAAATAGAGTGTTTGATAGTAGTTACTATTGATTGGTAGGATGGAGTTATAGTAAGGGAATTGAAGAAACAAAGGGACAAGGAGAAAACTACGGCCAGCAGTATTAAAAAACCCCAAACCAAAAGCCCAGCACGTTCTCTATATGCTACTGAGTGTTAGTAGTGAGAAAAGGAACTCAAAGAAAACATTTGGCCAGGAACGTTAGTGCAGAAAAGACAGAAGCATTCAGTAAATGTATCCTACGTCTGAAGACTAGAAAGGAAATTAATTCATATTGAATAGGGCAAATTAATGACGACTTCTTTATCTCCAAGTTCTTAGTAAGGGAAATATTTAACAGCAGCCAGCACAGATGAGGATTTTAAAGTAGCAGGACAAGATTAACCTGCTACCAGACACCTTAGAAGATCTGATCAACTTAGTCAAAGAGGTATGTTTGAGAGCCACAGGATGTCTGTGAGGACCAGAGGGAAACAACCATCCTTCAAATAATGGTGGGAGAGCAGAGGACAGTGTGATGAAGAAGCCAAGCACCGTGGGATGGCCAGGGAAGTGTAGATATTGAGGTACCTCTTGGAACCAGCACAGGGAGAAGTGCTGCAGGGGTTGATCACAGTGTGCCAGCCCTTCCTGTGGCAGAGAGGCATCATGGCAAGAGCCTCCCCCAACCGCTGTCACTTGTTTTTACTGAGGAAAAAGGAGTTTCTCTGTGGAGAAAGGAGTTTCTCTGCCTCTTTTGACCCTTCACCACCTATTTTGACCTGTGCACGTTTTGACTGCCTGTATGATGCAGGTACCAGAGCTGCTACAGGTATCTGCCCACACAGTTCCAGCCCTAGCCCCAAAAGCCCTCAAAAGGTAAAGCAGAGGTGGGCACGCACAGAGCATTCAAGGTTTCCAGAAAATTTCACTCACCTTCTTTGGGCTTTCTAATGCAAATGATGAGAAAGACGACAAGGAAAACCACAGCACCACAAACCACAGCAATGAGGATGACCAGGTACAGAGACAGGCGAGTCTTCTGGAAATCTAGAGCAGCACAGCGGAAGACTTTCAAACACAGAAGTCTTCAGTGACCACAGCAGCAGCAGTTACATGGCACTGACCACTTCCCTGAGGGGGAACAGCAGCCAGCCCTGTTGTGGCCATGCAGAATTGTCCCTGCTCATCCCCATCCTGACAGCACCTTGTTCTGAACAGGGACGTTTGTGGGAGCCGGCTAGACCTACATCACACACCTCTCACCAAGAGATTGCAACCATGAAGACAACCAACACTGTCTTCTAATGCTGAGGCAAACTGAGGCCGTGTGCTGGGCAGAATGGTTGCACTACACCTCAGAGTGTGAGAAGTTTCAGCTTTTAATGCAAGGATACTCTTCGGTCATATCTGGAGCACGTTTAAAGCTACCACGGCACTGCAAAGCTAGAGGAGGTGTGGAAGATCTGCTCGAGTTGCACAGCGAGGCTTTTCTGCTCTTCCAGCTTTGACACTCCAAGAAAAGATCAAACAGGACTATTGCTCAGGAACACAGTAACAAGTCTGTATGCTCTAAATATGAATGCTTTTTTCCCCCCTTCCTTTCCTCCCCCATAAAAACATCCAAAGAGTGACCGTGAATCATCTAGGTCCCTCAAGAACAGATGTTGATACAGTTTGCAGCCAAAAGGCAGAACACTAATTTTGAGGCTACTACTTAGGGGCCAGTTTGGGTCTCTAACCTCGTTCTGGGTTTTGGTTTGCTCTCCACTTACCCTGGGTTGTGTAATTCTTCTCTGGATATCCCACACCACTCACAGAGGTCACTGCTATGGACAGATCTGCAAAACAAACAGGAGTGAAAGGCTCCCAGTGCATTTCCAAGCCACATTTTAGCATCAGGAGATCTGGGATGATAGCTGTAGGATCAAAAGAGAATATCTCTATTGTCTTTACAAAGCTGTGAAAATAGACAAAATCTAGAAATAAGTACTATATACACTAGAATATATATATATAAAATCATAGAATGGTTAGAGTTGGAAGGGACCTTAAAGATCATCAAGTTCCAACCCCCCGGCATGGACAGGGACACCTCCCACTATAGCATGATAGTGGATATATACTAGATATAGTATTTATGTATACACAAACTATGTATATATGCACTAGATATATATGTGTATCTATACACACACACCTGTAGTAGTGGTAAAGCCCCATGGACTCCAAGGGATTTCTGAGGTACCTTCGAACAACATCCCCGTTTGGTTTTTTTCTGTAATAATAGTCAACAACTGTTAACACCTTCCCTCAGTTTCTGGTCACTGATGTCGATTCCTGCAACCTGCCACGTGACTGGTGGGGCATTATGAATCCAACAAACCCAAAATGCAATGTTTTCCACAAGCTGACCTGCTCCAGCCCAGGTCTGAGTTCCCACATCCCACAGAAACAAACTGGGAATTAAAAGCCCACCCTCAAAACAACCACCCATGATAAGGTAGACCATTTCCAGTCAGGTCTGAAGCAGCTTCTGCATTGTTTCTATATGCCACTCGAGACACTAGCTCTGCCTCCCACTTCAGCAGCTTTCATTCAGGCCCAGAAAAAAAGCAAAAAAGCCCTTTAAAAAAAGAAAAGAAAAAAAAACCAAAACAAAAAGAACCCCAAATATTCTATATGGCCTACAACTTAGGAAATGGCATTTCTAGCTGCACTAAGACACATACAAAGTCACAACCTTCTTAAGAGCAAGCTAAAAGCCCATTGCTGACTGGAGACTAAGGAAAACAGGATGTTCTACATTCAGAAACATCTAGACTGAAAACTAGGGTGTGTTGACTAAAGCATAATACTGCCAAGGCTGTATTCCCCAGCCACAAAATCCACTGCTAAATGTGGTGTCAAACAACCCTCCCCTGATTCCTTGTTCTTGCTGTCAGGTGTAACTTCTCTTACCACTCAACCATAGGTCTGGGTATCTCCCTGAGGTTCCACCATCCCTTCGAGAGGCTACTGTTGTGATGGACAAGTCTGCAAAGTGAATGAGAGAAGGGCTCACATGGGGGCTTGATGCTGCTGCAATACAGGAGAACTTCTCCACTGGTGGGGTAAGACTGTAAGAAAGTAGCCACCATCCAGAGGACAGGTAAGGACTGCCTGCTAGCCATGGTAACAAGCATGGCCATCATTATTTCCTGTTCCCTTGCTGTAAGCTTTTTCATGTGACTGCTATAAAAAACAAGACAGCGTTTCAGCCATAGCCTTTGTTCCACTGGGAGCTCAGCAGGCTTTGCCTTTGCCAAAGGTCACCGTGTGGTATCTGTGCTTGGCTCCATAATCACAGGCTTCATGGCTCTGATGACAGAGCTACCAGCTAAGGAATGCAGCAAATCTTTCATGAAGCATCCATCATGACTTACAGAGCCTGGATGCGTCAGAGTGCGGAAGTGCAGTGTGTTTTCCTGGCACAAGTGGCCAGGCATAAGGAACAAAGGCATAAGGAACAAAGGCCAGTTTGATTTTTTTTTTTTTCACCTCCTGAATTACCACTGTCACGTTCCTCATACATAAAATGAAGTCCTGATTCGTCATCTAAGCTTGCTAAACCACAATAGACAGCACTACGCAGCCAACAAGAACCTAAAACAAGCCAAAGAGGAATAAATAAGAATTTTAAATATAAACATCTTTGCATCACAAAAGAGCAGTTCCTCTAAAGAGGAGGGAAATCGAATGCAGGAAATGAAAAAAGGATAGAAAGTCAAATCAAGTGACGAGGAGTGCTTCAGAGTGCAGAAGGTCAAGGCTTTTTGTGTTTTCTTCTTTCAAGGAAGGGAAGTAGGAATGTTGTTCCATTCCAGTAGGGAAGGACTCCAGGTGTTTTCCATCCGGATGTGGCTCTGGGGACTCACCTCTCACCCTCAGCTCGACGGTGTCGCTCCGCTGCACTGCTCCAGCCCCAACCCTGTTTTCCGCCTCACAGTAGTACATCCCGGCATCGGAGGGCTGCAGGCTGTCCCACACCAGCTCAGCCTGGCTGCTCAGGAGCTGGGCTTTTCCTCCTGGGGTTCTCCTGAACCAGTGGTAGCTGATGGGGGGCGACCCACTGGCCACACAGGTCAGGCTGGTCCTGGCTCCAACTGGGACTGTCAGCCCCAGCTCACCAGCCCTGATGATGGGCTTAGTTGCTGCAACTGAAAGATAAAGGAGATGGGGCCCAGGTCATGGTTCTTCCCCACCACCACAGCACTTCTTGCTCTGGCCTTTCAGTGCTTTCCCGGGAGGGAAAGGGACACATCACTGCTCTGCACATGTGCCTGTACCAGCCTGTACCATTGCATCTCCTACATGAAGGCCTGCTCTGCTGGCCTCATGCCATCTCCATTCCTCCATAAATCACCACTGCCCCAGCGAAGGGTGATCGGGCACGTGCTGATGGAGTTTGGTCAAAGAAAAGCAGTAAAAAAACCCAGGGGCTTCCCCTCTGGTATGTGTCCTTTGGAAACATCAAGCCACCAGATACAGGTAAAGCCAGGGAGAAATTGAAAAACGAGAGACCACAAATTCCCCTCTAACCCTGGAAGTGCAGGGCACAGAAGGGTGGGCAGAATTCTGCTCTCTGACCCATTAACTGCTTCTTGATGGAGTCTGACACTGCTCAGCAAAATGCTCCTGCATCAGAAGCAGGTGGTCATTGCCTGCCTGGTCTATTCAATACCTAAAAGCTTTCCCACGCCAAGCCTTCCACTCCTGCATTTCCTTGTTGAGTTTACCTTTAACAACCTCCATTTTAGTGGTGATGTCCTTGACTATCAGGCTGTTGTTGCTGTCTCTCCAGGTGACCTGGCAAGTGTAGGTTCCCCTGTCAGACACTTCCAGGTCCAGTATATGGAGAGACACGTTCCCTGGGGCATCCTTTGGGACGCTGACCCTGCCTCTGTACTCGGACAGGAAAACATGGTCATCAGAGCTATCCCTCCGAAAGATGGTGCCAGAGCTCTGGTCGTGTACCACACTCCACTTCAGTGAGTGCTGTACAAAGTCCTTCACGGGCACATAGGCACATGGCAAGATGATAGATCCCTTCCATATGCCTTCAATCTCATCAAGGCCAGTCAAGTCCAGAAAAGCTGCAGGAAGAAGAGAGAAAGAAAACAAAAAATAAAGCAATCGCAATGAAGGCAGCTCCTGGGTGACGAAGTGGTGGTGAGAACATCAGCAAATGGAATCCATCAAGTCAAAAGCCTGGGTGGTCAGTATAGATGATGAGACATGGTCTGTTCAGGGCTGGGCTAACAAAAAATAAAAAAGCAATGGGGCAGGAGGAATCAGATGGGAGAGAACCAATTGCCAGGGGCACTGACACGTGCAATGTGAACAGTTTGGTTCTCATGCTCTGCCTGGTGCTTACCCACAAGCAAGTGAACAACACAGGATCAGAATTGGCAGATAATTCAGGCCTGAGGGAAAGAGTTGCAGAGGTCCAGAGTCACAGCTGGCATCTGCCCCCACCACCTGACATCACTCTCTGGGCTTTCCTGGAAAGCATTCCACATTAACAGCAAACCAGGGGGTTTATGGTTTTCCCTCCTCCACTGCCTATTTGTTCTTCTGAAAGACACTGCTTTTTCAGACTACATTGAATTTAGCCAACTTAAGCAATGCATCAAAGAAGGCTAAAACTCTTTAAATTTTCCTATGAAAATGAGGTCTGATGACTTTGTCACTTTTAGGGCTGAGCCTGTGCTTCCAAAGACACTTCTCTCTACCCTTTTCTCCTGGTTGCCAAACCTCCCCTTTCCTGGCAACACAAGAGCTAACCAGTCCCTTCGTGCTGGGCTGCTCTCTGTACTCTGTGAAATGACCATCACAACATACACAGCACCTTTGTACTCCGAGTACGTGGGCAGAGTTTCCATAGCCTTCACGCACCGTTGCGCTCCCCAACCACTGGATTTGAAACAACTGAACACCGAGGCAGCAGCATGCAAAGACTGCCTTTTTTTTTGCCATATTCCTATTCCTGAAAGAATACCATCCCTGTACAAACACACACGCAGACACACCAGTGCCAGGGAAGGACCTGCCCTGAGCGGGAGACCTTTCCATACACTCACCATTGCAGAAGAGAAGAGGACTCATAAGCAAAGCTGCCCTCACCAGCATCCCCATCCTTGCCGGGGCTGCAGCTTCTCCCTCTCGAGTAGAACAGACCTGCTCTCTCCAAGTCAGGGGTGGAAAACACTTCCCTTTCTTCACTCACTTTGTCATCAAGAACCCGAGACAGCTGCTGGATGGTTTTTCCTTCCTCTTTTTCAGAAAAAAAGAAAAAAAAAAAAAAAGGTGTCTCAGTGATGATTGTCAGAGGCGTGGGCAGAACCAAAGTCCTCAGGGAGAGTGAAAATAGGAAAGTTTAAGAAATACTTGTACTCTATTTCACGTTTCCTGACGAGTATGTTTTTTTCCCCCCTTCTGTTTTTTAATTCAACTTTAAACAAAAAAAAATCCTTTGTTTCATTTTATTCCTAACCACCTACTTCTTCCTCTTTCCCTCCTTGCATTACTTTATAAATAATAACTTTTAACATGCATGCTACATACAAAGAGATCTAATAGAATACTCTCAGGAGGTAAACAACCAAGGTACTCACTATTCATTTTCTTACCAGCTTTTCAAGGGAAGCTCATCGCTGTGTTTTAAATTAAGATTCATTAAACACCCTAAATCCTTACTGTACCAGCATAAGACAAGTAATCATTGCAGGTCCCTTCTAACTGACATACTCTATTCTATTTCATTATATCCCATTCAAGAGGTGGAGAGCTTAGATATACAAATCTGAAAACAAATTATTTCCAAGAGCTACAGGCACCTGATTTGACCTTCCCACGCTGGATCACAGACTGAGCCTTCTTTCTCACACAACAATTTAGCAGCTTGGTTGAACTGATTAATTGCATTCAATTAAAAGCATAGATTAGAACCATATGCACCTGCATTTCCTTGTAGACTGCTTTGGATACAAGTAAACAATTATATGCCTAGAGAGAAAAAAATAAAAAAAGGAAGCTATCGAAGTAGAAAATCTTTCAGACTATGAAATCATGACTTCTTAACTGCAATGAGATTTGTTATTATTAATTAAAGGCACTATTAGTTATAGTTAATCTGTATTATTAAGTAATTAAGCACTAGATTAACCTAAGAGAAGCACCAGTTCTCTACTGAAACATCATTTTATAGGGATTTTACTTGTCTTTTCCTGTTTTCTGTAGCTCTTAAGTTTTCTGTCACCCTAACGACAGAAATCTCTTCTGCTTCATTGTATGCAGCTAAATCAATGCGAACACTTCGCTATTGTTACACCCAAACTCAACGTCCAGGCCTCAAATGCAAGTAACCAGAATAATTGAGTGCAGTCAATAAAATCCCAGGCCAGGTTCTAAAGTACAGCCCTCCTTTAACGGACAACTTTTGCATCTATAGAAGCACAGCACTGGATACCCGAGCGATCAATGCCACATACCTGATTCTGAAGCGGTGGCAATGTGGAGAAAAAAACATATTTTGTGTAGTCTTATATATGGCTTAAAGACAGCTCCACCTACATTGCTGTTTGTAGGTGGCTTCCTTATGTTGTTATGTCATTTAACATTAAAAACAGGAGGTTTGTGTATACAGCCCTGGGGGCTCTGATAATATCTTGTTGATCTTCGTTTGAGGTCTTCGCTTTCATTGTGATTGCTTACTTTTACATATATTCTTATTTTAGAGTCATTGATGGTTCATTCTGCAAAACCATGGTGCTTAAAAGCATATATGTATTTAGAAGTATGATTTTTTTTTACTACTTGTTATTAACATTGATCTAATTATGACTATGTTCTTGGTATGAGTTTGAATTTAGTTCTTTTCAGGTTATAACATTCTGATCTCTGTTTCTGTGAAGCCGGTGATTTTACTACACACAATTTTCATGCCTTTATTTGGTTAGAAAATCTCCAGATCCTCGTGGTTGTTTGACAGACTTGGCCTAGAGATTCATCTGTTCATTTAATTTCTTACCATCTCCTATATTTGCAGTTATACCTGTAATTAAAGAGGACATCTAACCAGCTTAAGGTCCAAAGGCTTCTGAAAATATCCTACTTGATAAAACTGAGAAAAAGGTCAGAGATTCAAGAGATTTTGTGGACCTGATTTCACATGCTCCTTCCATATAGCCCTGTGCTCCTCCATCAGTTTTTCACTCCAATCTGCAGGCTCCAGAGTGGGGAGAAGCAGGAAAAGCTTGTGTGGGTTGCAGCGGTCACGTACCTCTTGGTTCAAAAAAGGAAGAGAAAAGAACATGTTAGGTTCAAATTGTCAAAACTCCTTCCTGAGGAACACAACTTGCTGGACGGGAGGGCAGAAGCCTAAACTGACTCAGACTAAGTCATAAGGGAACCTAATGCTAGAAGTGTATGTACCGACAAGGAAGTTAAAATTCTAACTCTTTTACAAAAATAGAGATGTGTATATATTTATTGATATATGTGTATTTACCTTTTCGGTTGTGGGGACGGTGGCAGGAGAAATCTCTTGTCCTTTACGTGATGGAAGTACAGATGCCTCTAGGCTACGATGACCCTTGGTAGCAATCTCTTGCTTCTGCTTTGGAGGACTATGATAACACAGACACTACATTTCCAAATGGGCCAGAAAAAAGTTTTGAGCATGAACTGGCATCTTACAATCCAGGACAGATAGATCAAAATGAGTTTTTCTCATCTTCTGGAAAGCTCTGTGTTAACCAGTGCAAAGCAGTATGAGACAAAAAATTGCTGGCTGGGCTGACGTGGTCTGTCTGTGTAGGGAGGGCTAGTCTGAAGGAGTATGAAAAAGAATGATGAGAGGAGCACGTGAGGGACACTTTGCCCTTTCTCACACTGTGCTTGCCGTGCCTGGGTGTGTTCTGCACATTCCCAGCACGTGGTGGTCAAAAAGAAGCAACCTTCTATTCCCCAGGTACAGGACACTCAATCTGAGCAGTAAAAGTGGTACCCACGTGCGTTGATGCTGGAGGAGGAAGGAAACTTGCATTGCAGTGAAGCAACTCCGGGCACAGGAAACACAGGGCACAGTGTTCTGTGTCCACTTGCAGTGCTGCAGCAGTCCCAACCAACAGGCTGTTTGACATGGAGGGGTTAGTGATGGGCTGCCATCTGTCCTGCTGTGCTGTAGATCTATCACTTGGCCACAGAACAGACTTGCCTGGCTGATCCTACCAGAGGAGTCTGGCCGTGGCTCCCAGCAATGACACCGCTGCCGTGTCCTTGTCCTTATCTAGAAGCAGAGCAGCACTTTTTCACATAAACATCCTTTTTCTTGGCAGTGGAAATGATGAATAGAGTTCTTTACTTCTAGGAACATCCTACAAAAAATGTAAGGCCCACAGTACCAGTTAACATTGGCAGGGGCTCTGCACGGTGTGCCATCCCCAGACTAGAATTCTGCCTGGTGCTAAAGTTATCTGTGCTGTTCCCTGTTTCCTTCTCGTGTTATCTCCAGTAAACATATTAATCAATACTTTGTGGAGTTGAGGGCCTTTCTTACTCAGAAGTCTCTTTCACAGAATCACAGAACTGTCAGAGTTGGAAGGGACCTCTAGAGATCATTCAGTCCAACTCCCCTGCCAAAGCAGGATTGCCCAGAGCACATCACTCAGGACTGCATCCAGGGGGGGCTTGAAGATCTCCAGAGAAGGGGACTCCACACCCTCCCTGGGCAGCCTCTTCCAGGGCTCCATCACCCTCACCAGAAAGTTTTTCCTCATATTTGAGTGGAACTTCCTAAGTTCCAGCTTGTGCCCATTGCCCCTCATACTATTGCTGGAAACCACTGAAAAGAGTCCAGCTCCATCCTCCTTCAAGCCACCCTTTAGGTACTTGTAAACATAGATAAGGTCTCCCCTCAGCCTTCTCTTCTTCAGGTCAAAGAACCCCAGCTCTTTCCTTGTAAGGGAGGTGCTCCAATCCCTCCATCATCTTTGTTGCCCGACACTGGACTCTCTCCAGTAGTTCCTCGTCTCTCTTGAACTGGGGAGCCCAGAACTGGAGGTTCCAGTTGTGGCCTCACCAGTGCAGAACAGAGGGGGAGAATGACCTCCCTCCACCTACTGGCCACACTCTTCCCTACACAGCTTAGGGTTCCATTGGCCCTCTTGACCACAAAGGCACATTGCTGAGTCATGGAAAGTTTGCTGCCCACCAGGACTCTCAGATCCTTCTCCTCAGAAGCGTTTTCCGGGAGATACACCCCTAGCCTATATTGGTGCCTGGGGTTCTTCCTCCTCAGATGCAGGACCCTACACTTCTCTCTCCTCTCTTTGTGGAGAAGGAGGTGGGAGGGAGCATCTGTCTTCGCTTCAAGGCCCAGCCTGGCCCAAACCGTCACACTGACTCTACAAAGAACACTTTTGCTGGTGCACTACAATTTGGCATAGCTGGCAGACACTTGGTCATAAATGGCTTTTTTAGGAAAGGACAGCATGGCCAGGACAGGGCGGGTGCCTAACTGGCCCCACACCCAGGCACAGGGACACTTGTGCAGCCTTTGGGTGGAGAGACCGTCCCACGAGTCAGCAAACAGGGCAAGAGTAATCTGGGTGGCCCATCCCAGTGGAAATATTAACTTGCCTCCCAAAGGAAAAGGAAAGGGTGGTAAAAAAAGCACATACCCAGCAGAATTTACTTTGTAGTTGGTTGTTACTAATGGGCTTTCTGAAAAGTGCTGTGAAGTTTTGACCAGGCAGAGAGTTACAAAAGACTGAGATACGGGAAGAGCTGGTGTGGGTACACCAGCAAGAAGAACTGATGAAAGAGCCGGGAGCTGCCATGGTAGATGGTGGTGGGGAAGGAAGGGGGCACCCCCAGTCAGGTACAAGCCTGAGACTGGGATCCTGCAACGTGGGACCACCAGTTATGGACAAGCAACAGGAACTTTGGACAACCTTTCACAGTTTCTGTGTGAGATCCCACACAGGGAGAATTACAGACCGTGGCTGAAACTTACTGGCCAAACCCCAAAACTAGGACAATGGCTCTAGAATAGAATTGCTGGGTTTTGCAATGTTTTTCCTTTTTTTTTTTTTTTGCTCTGAGCATTTTCACATCCCTCTGCTGGACCCGTTCTGACAGGTCCACGTCCTTCCTGTGTTGAGGACTCCAGAGCTGGAAGTCCATTTCTTGCTAGCACCCAACGCCGTATTTTGAGCTTTTACTTCACTACCTAGAAGAAAAGAAAACAATTTAAGATACGTTCCCTCACTGCTTGGATGTGAAGGCTGGCTCCCAGCAAGCAACCTGCATACAGGGAATGAGCAAATGCCCAAAGTCAGCCTGGCCCTATGCTGTCAGGAACGGTCAGGCCCATTCCCACAAGCTTTGATTCCATGGCATGTTGAATACAGGTTAATAATAAACATACATTTCCTTCTTTTCCTGGCTGACAGCTCCGAGAAGAGGTGCCAGGCTAACCTGAGTGTTTCAGCTATTTTTTGAACCAGCAGCAGCTCCATAATGAGATTCCCCCACAGAGCATTAAACCTCTCTTTTCTAGAAAAATTCAGTAAACAGGTTTGGGAAGGATTGGCACACACAGGAACACACACAAAAAGAACGTACAAGAAACACAGCAATGGTTTTGCAATTCTTGAGTTTAATTACTTCAGTATGTGGGTTTTTCTTGCTACTCAGCCTTCCCCTTTCCCTTGCAATCTTAGCAAACTTGCATAAACACACACTTTTCCTAGACCGGTACATAAACCAGACACAGGTGCACAGGTTTTGCTTTGCAGTTTTCCCAAGCCGTGGTTTCTTAACTTCTTAAAAGAGAGGAAATGTATTAAAAAACTGTTACTCAATCAGATCAAATATCTGATGGTGGGATGCACTGAGATCAGAGGACTCCATGATGGAAGAACATGACAGCAATCCGTAACAGGAACTACGCTTCGGTCTAACCTGTTCCAGGAAGTCAAGAGTTACAGAAGATCAGCCACTCAAAGAACCTCGTTGTCTGCGCTGTCAAAATAGCACAGAAGAAAAGTCTGGTTTTTACTGTTTTTCACTCTTGGCAAAATTGAGGCCTTTGGGAAGAAACAGGACAAAAAAAAAAAAGAGAAAAGCAGAACCCAAGACACAATTCATTCTTTTCCCTCTCTCCCTTCAGCTTATGAAAACTTGAGACTATGCAACACTTTGTCTCAAGAAGCAAGTAAAAGAAAGACTAGAAAAGGCTGGAATAAGACACACTTGACAGAAGGCAATTCAAAAGATCCAAGCATGAAGGGCCACGAGGTCGAACAGTCACAGAAGCACAGGAATGAAACGACGCTGCGACGGCTTTACACACTGACACGCGCTCGGCAGCAAGATCCCTCTCTGCACCGCAAAACATTGGACGAGGAAGCACAAATCCGATCAACCATGTGCATTATCTGGTAGGCTTCAGCACATCAGATTAACTTGGATTCTTGGGAATATTTAAAAAAAATAAAAAAAAATAAAAAAGAGATGTCAAAACTTATCGGCTCAGAAGCTGTGGAGAGAACAAAGCCTGTAGGTAGCCTCAATTCCTAAAATTGAAACAAGTAACTTTGCTGGTAGGGAAACTCAGGTGATATTATACAGCGGGTTTTCTACCTGCCTTCAGGCCTCTTCTCACCCCAACAGCTTCGTGCCACTACAGAGGATTTCAGGTCTGCGTGGGCTACAGGTAGACCGTTACGAGCGCGGCATCAGGAAAGGAGAACTTGCGATTCCGCTGCTGCCAGGGGCTGATGCCTCCATCACAGCCACTCAGAGAAGTTCAGAAAACAGCGTGGAAAGGAATACTGGGGAAAGATTTTTTTTTGATTAAGCAGACACCAGTTTTTTTCTTTTTTTTTTTTAAATTGCTTGGATTTTTTTTTTTGTCATTCACTCTCAAAGGATTCAAACACATCCACTTAATTTAATTTAGCTTTACGACTCCACAAGCAGAAAACGCAGGAAGAAGTCCAGTGTACGTATCGCATCAGTAGCTGCTGCGAGCAGAAGAGGGATCTTAACATAATGTCCTACATCAATGCAAGTTACCCCATGACTCCTGGGATTTTTTGGTTTGTTTGTTTTTTTCCCCCCCCTTTCTCATTTTAAGGGCAGCTGTTGGACTTCGCTAGATGTGAATCTGTTCTGCTCAAAATTTCTGAGGACGCATAACTTGTGAGCTAGGTGCAAGTTACCCTAGAAGAACTGCCATGCAATGTGCATGAGAAATCAGCGTTACGCAAGGGTGGCAAGCGCTTCCTACCACAACACCTACAATCCGTGGCAATGGATGCGTGTTAGCACGTTAAAGAGGAATATTCCACAGTTAAAATGTAAATTTTCCATAGGAAAAATGTTCCCTGTGCCTAGGAGCAAATCTAGGAGTACGAAAGTGACCTAAGCAGATGCAAACAAATGTAGCCATAACCTATTCAAAGAGAAATCTCAAATTAAAAACAAAATTTTAAAAAAAAAGAAAAAAGAAAAAAAATAGCTTACTTCCAAACAACTGACAAGCCACCTATTGAACCAAGCTCTCAGAAAGAGTAAAACCCAATGTTTAAAACATTACACTCTACATTACTACCCAGCTAAGAAAAAAAACCCCAAAAAACAACAACACCCCACCCCCCACCCCCCCCAGCCAAACTTTACAAACAGGATACAAACAGATTTCCTTTTGCAATAAGGATATTGGATAAAAAGTTATGGAATAGGTTGCGGTATGATTTTACGGGGAGGTTGTTCTTCCCCTCCGCTCAGTGCCTTCATTCCCACCAGCTCTCGTTTTGAGCTTGTTTTCAGTTTTTCCACACGTGCTCTTTGCTTGCAGAAAGAGCACTTGCTTTTTTTTTTTTTTTTTTTGTTTTTTTTTTGGTTTTTATCCAGAACAGGACACCCCGGGATGCAGGTGAGGAGAGAGGTCACGCTTCTCGCCGATCCATTACTTTTGTTACCTATTTCCCGTCACTAAGCCAGTTACAGGTGTCACGTCCTTTCAAGATGTTTCTATCTCGGAGGCCTCTTCTATGAAGTTAGCAACGGGACTGAGAAGCAAGAGTGGAAACAGTTTATACTCTCCGTTCCCATCTTCTGAGAGGAGAGGTGGATCACCCATTCCCAGTGCATCCAGAGGTTCAGCCTGGCTTGCTGGAGCTGCTGGCGGCAAGACAGTTTCACTACCCGAAGGAGGATGAAGTGCAGGTTTCTCCTCCAGGGGGGGCAGCAGAAGGTCTTTCGGATCCTCTATCTTCCCTGCAGCTTCACTGGAAGGTAGTTCTTCAAATAATGAAAGCAGAGGATTGGCCCTGTACTGTATCAGCTGCATATCTGAGGGAAAACAAACAGTTTAAACTCCAGGCTCCTGCGTCACAGAAGCGAAGGCTCTTATTCAAGACAAGGACAACTGGAGAGGCTGCTTCAAAACTTGGTTGGCTAAAGAAAACCAATACAGCTGAGCTCTGACAGACTACATCCACAGCTGCAAGGGGGGAGGCTAGAGCTCCTGTGGCTGTTAAGATCAGTGTCTGAAGCCCACTTTTCAAGCCCCCAACACACATGGCACACAATGGCAACACAGAAGTAGGAAAAAATGAGTAGCACTGCATTTTTTGGGGGTCGTAGCCCATATAGGAGACACTTCCACAAGGACATTTGCAGTTCTGCTCCCTATTGTGGCATTCTGTCACGCACAGGAAAAGGAAAGAGTTAACACCAAACATGGGGCATAGGATGGATGGGGCCTCTTTAAGATTGAGGCACAGCTTCATCAAGATCACTGAAACATCCCAGTCTTCACAAACATTTTAAGCCCAGAGCAAAGGAAGAGATAAAGCATATTACAGGCTACAAAAATTCCACTTCAACACAGTTTTGGAAGAGTCTGGAACTGTCACAGCTCTCAGTGTTCCTTCCTGCCCACCTTTGCTTCCTGCTGTTTCTCTCTCACTCGCTCCCAGATCTTCAGGGGGCTCTGCCAAGTTTGCAATCTGAAGCAAAAAAGACAGAGAGCAAGACAGAATGCTTAAAAACACCATCAAAATCCTAGTCTTCACTGACTGGTTAACAAAATTAAAGGGAAGAGCAAGGAAAGAGTTGACCAAAGAGCCCACTGTTGCACAGGAGGACCAGCAAAGAGGAGCTTCCAGAAGAAGCTCCGGTGAAATACAAACTTAACTGACTAAAGCTAAACAAGCTTCTGACTAGCAAACATTTCTTTTACCAAACCAGAAGCTTTATTATAGTTTCTCCTGTTGGAATAATGCTGTGAAACATGGTTTCATCAATACAATTGCATTTAGCAAGCACTGCTTAAGAACAGCTGCATTTTACCTCGGTTGTGGTCTAAGCTCTTATGACTGGGAAGTCCTAGTTTAAATATTATTTCAGGACTGCAAAATAAGTGACATGTGCAAGGTTGTTTGGTTTGGTATTTTGTTTTAAACATAAGTCAATTTTAGGAACTGGACCAAGAGAAGTAAATTTGCACTGGACTTTTGTATGCCCTCTGAGGAAATTCTATACAGCCTTGTCCAGAATAAATACAGAATATTGCATGATATGTTTCATTTAGTGCTTTTTCTTCCATCTTCAGACAGACTGAAGACACACAATTTCATCTGAACTGTAAGCCCAGACCTAGTTATGGCTTGGCTAAAGGACATCACGGGAATCCCCGAGGCTAGAAAAGAAAAACAAGCCAAGAAACTGTTCTCGCACACTTAGGCCAAAAAAGGCAAGGTTTTCAACCCTCCTCATTCTAAACAGAAGGTACAGAAGAAATAGATAGGAAAAAAAAAATTAATTCCTCCATACAGACATCTGATTTGACAAACTCCAGTTTGTTTCCCTCTTCCTTATGTTCTCAAGCATATTCAGAAAGCAAAGATGATGTTATTCAAAGCAAATGAGTTTGAATAAGCCCACTGGGTGTATTACCGCAGCCAGGACCGTAAGACCTGGAATTATCTTGAGAATCCTCTTAAATTCACGTATGCCAACAGTGACAACTGGAAACATTAGGTCAGCAGGACTAGATAAAATGGCAGTTTCATCCTGTGCTATCAATCCAGTCTCTCCTCTCAAACTGCATCAGGCAAAATTTGGCTCTCAACATCGTATTAACCCTTCCCATCACAAAAGAAAATCTTACTCTTACATTTTCCATGCCAGGGGAGGTTTCCATCAAGCTCATATCCAGAGCTGGCAGCTCGGGATTAAGTGTCTGAAAAGAAAAGCAGACCGTATGTCAGATAATAAGGTCCTTAAGGGTTCAGAGAGCTCCTGAAAGGAGAGCAAGGTCCAGTGCACCACTCCATCCACCGAAGCACATGGAAGGTACCTCCTCCACAGGCCAACACCAATAAACTTTCAACTCATGGCAGTAAACTGAGGTCACAGGAAAAGACAAGGACACCATATTTCCCAGCAATACCAGGATAATCACGATGGGATGATATGTGACAGAGGCTTGAGAAGGAGAAGAATCCAATTTTTTCCCTCCCCCTTCAGTTATGTGTAACAAATATACCTTATGGCCTGAAAAAGGCTCTCAGTGTTACCTGGTACATTCTTGACTCCCAGAACGAACGTGTATCATTCTGTCCATCACTATTTGCTTTTTGGGATTTCCCCACCTCTTGCCCGTCACAACGTGGAACAGAGCAGTAACGTTTCATAATCCAACCTGACCAGTATTTTTCAGAAATCAGAAAAAAACAGGAGAGGACACTCACATCGCTGAAAGCTTCAGAACCAAAGTTATACTGCTTCCCGGATAACATTGCTTGAAGCTCTTCAAGGCTGGCATCAATGCAGTTAAGAAAATCCTGAATTTCTTCCCTAAAACAAACAAAACAGTACAGTGCTGTAAGGAACAGTTAGCAGTTAGGGCCTTAGTTTGCACAACAAGGCGGGAAAAACCTCTTAGAAATGATCTGCCAACCTCTCAGCTGTGGGGCAAGAGGGGAGCCAGAGTAGGTCACCCCCAACCCAGAACACCTTTTTGCCAAATGAACAAAACCACATTCCTGTGTCACTTTTCATGGTCCAGCTCTTTGAAGGACAGGTACACAGAAGACTATCTGAACAGCATGCATAATAACAACTGTTGTATCAAAAAAGCAGTTCCTCCTTCCATATCTATTTCCTCCTTCATTTTAATATCTTTTGAATGTTCTTGGATCCCAGCTCATATACCAATATTTAGAATTAAGGTGTGATGGCATTCACTTGGGGACAATAAATGATAAGCAAAGGGTTGGAAAGAAGCTGGGTCTGAAGGAACACTGCCTATTTTGAAATATCAGACTGGTGCCCATTTGTACACATTTCTAAGGACCATGGGCAGGACAGAAGGGACAGTGAACGAAGAGAAAGCTCCATGCATGGTGCCAGCACTGAACTTCCCACTGCTCTGCAAGCTACCTCCTCTGCTACTCAGCTCTGAGCAACAGAGTTCCAAGGCACTGCCTCGCATTTTGCAGTGCCAATGAGGCAAGATATTCCAGGGCCTTCGGATTACACGGAGTTGTTGAGACACATCATCTCTACCTGATGTATCTACCTGAAATTACCCACAACAGAAGAGCTGTCAGCAGAAAGAATTTAGTTTGTTTCTTGGTCCAGCTCATGCTGCAGCCCCACAAATGATGGCGCTGATAAAGCTGAGGGGCCAGTGCAGAGCTGGGAACTGCTTAAGTGGGATGTGAAATCACAGCCTGCCTGATTCTGATCCCAGGGACGAGGCTGATCTGACAATTCACAGGGAAATAAACCTTTGCAGAAGCGAGGGATGAAGAAAGGAAGGAGGAGCAAACCAACATCAAACTACCACCGACTCAAACCTGTATCCAGAAACAAAGCAGCACTCGGTGCCCTCCTGAAACCACTACCCCTGATCTGCTGTTTGGCAGCACTTGGCAACGTCAGTGGTTGGTGACATCAGGGCTGATGTGACAGACTGACCCCACCAGTCCTCAGACTGCCTCATCAGAAGCCAGGCACATTTATTATCAGAGATGTGACAGATAAACTTGCCCTGCCCTTAGTCTATGATGGTAACACTTGTCTTTGTCAAGACTTTCTAGCCAAGGGGCAGAAAATTCAGTTCATCAATGACATTCAAAAAGCCAATTCACTACGTTCTGCCAACTCTAAAACTTTGACAAGATGCCACAGTAAGATGATAGCGTAACAGTTTCCAGCAACAGGTTAGTACCTGTCCAGTAAAGGATCGGTTTGGTTTCCAGAGTTGTTCTCGTTCAAGATGGAGTCAATCACTGACACGGGGTCTTCTGGAGCATTAGGCTGCGCAGAATGGAGTTCCACAGCAGCATTTTCCATTTCACTGTATTTATTGACATCATTTATATGCACTGGTGGGATAGGTTCTGCACAGCTTAACTCATTTGGCTGCGATACTTCACAAATAGGTAAGTCAGGACCCAAAGCTGCCTGCGCGTCTCTAAAACATGACCCAAAGAGAAACAAAACACATGAGAATCCACCAACTGTATCATTACTCATTTTCAAGTTTAGTATCTCAGATCTTAATACCCCATAAGGTCAAGCCAACCAAGGGTTCAAACAACCAACCAGTCTAGAAAAAAAAGAAAGGTACCTTCCTAAAGGCAGATGAAGAATCTCTTATTACAGCTTACACAGACAACATGCATCAGGGCAAAACACCCCATTTTGCCAGGCCCAAAAGTGGCAAAATAGTATATGGAAATCTGGGAGGAGGGAAACTCCTAACATTGTGTCTTTGGATATAAAAGATTCCAAATTGGTCCGTATTTCACTCTGGATGTTAAGAAGTAAAAGGGTTTTCACAAAAACCTGATGCCACACAAAAGAATGCCTTCCCTTCAGTTATGCTTAGAACTGAACTACGCTTAGTAGAACTGAAACTGGAGACAAACCCAGGCATCTTGGTTTGTTTACTAGGAACCTACACATGCATTCAGGTCCTTGTTCAGTTGAGAAGTTAACTATGTGCTTATTTGTTGAACAGAAAGAAAAGCCTCAGCAAATTAAATTTCAAGTGCCAATCAGCTCAACAGGCCTTCAGGCACTCCTGAAGAGACAGGAGCTCTTGAAAAGCTTTGCTGACCACGACTGATGCTACGGGCTGTGAAAACAACAGTCTACAAGCAGGCCTGACACGCACAAGTAAGAGGCTGTTTCCCAGAATCCATACGGATGGCTTGCACTAAAGTAACCACCTAGTTAACAACCTAAGTGTAAATACTTGTACATCTTTTAAACGAACCTGGCTCTGTCGCTTGTGTGTGCCACAGCAAGGAGACCATCAGTGGCATTTTCCAGGGTATCGGTGATATCTCGAATTATGAGGCCTGTACCATTGCCATCCCCATCATCTGCACTATGTTCAGAGAAAGCCATCTGCAGGGTACAGCAAAGAGAATGAGTAAACCAAAAGGTCTTGTTTTGATGCTGAAGCTCCGTTCTTGCGGCTTCTCTTCCCTGTTCGGATTTCACTTATGACCAGTTGCACTGATTTGCTGATTTTACAGACAGAGCCATGCTTTGAAGCTGCTCATTTCAAAATGGAGGGCATTTGATGTTATGATTAGGGTATTAATAGGTGTAAGGAAGATTTTTGAGATCACCCTGTACCATCTTGTCCAACCCACTGTCTCTCTCCCTGGAAAAACTTACTGCTTGGCCACTCTCCACGGGGATGCGAACATACTGCCGACTGTATTTGGAAGGTGAAGCACCTGCAGCATCTGTTAGAGACCTGAAACAAGATATAGCAGATAGTATAGTACATAGTTTCTGCAGTAATGGTAAGAACAATCAGTCTTCTGCTCGTAAGAAAGCTGGCTTTTGGAGATGTTTTTCAGTAAGTGTAGCGCAGACTGGCTTTTGGTTTTGAATGAGTCGGCCACATTTGCACATTTTGAAAGAATGACCACTTCTGATAGCTCTGCCTTTCAAAATTTAGAAAGTATAGTAATACTCTTCTTCCCACCCATTCTCTTAGGTGATAAAGAAGAGGTAATCTTTATTTCATGCTTTACACAACTTCCATCAGCCTTCTCAATTTGGAATATAAAAGTGATAAAAACATTCTTCACACACTTGAAGTATCTTGCTTCTAGAAGCTGGTTTATGCCTATAATTCACATCTGACACCAATTTGTGACCTATCCAGTAATTACCTTTTTCTTTTGACCCCAACAATATAATTTCCTCGCATCAAACTTAGTATAAATTGAAGGATCTAAAAAGAAAAAACAAAAAACCAAAAAAACAAGTGGTCAGTATAACATTAAACTACTCATTCAGACAGGTATATTAAAAATCCATTTGTGTTCATGTCTTAAAAACAAAATGACAGTTACAAATGGCATTAAAATGTTATCCCACTTGGACAGGATTGGGTTTGTTTTGTTTTTTTTTTTTTTTTTAATGTAATCTAACACTACGAGTCACTAGAGGATTCCAGACCAGAAACAGCTGAGTGACAAACAAGAGAAAATTTATTCCAGCGCAGAAGCTCCTATAGTTCCTGGGTTCCAAAGTTGACTTCTAAAGCAGCCTAAGTAGGTCTTGGTCCAAGATCTCTCACAGACTCCATTCCATGTACCTGCAATCTCTTGTTTTAGGCTCCTGTTACCATGCACTGCCTCCAGCCCCATGTTTTACCCCAGGTCAGCTTAATTTACTGATTTCTCTCCAAATAAGGCTCACTGAAGTTTCAAACACACTGAAATCCTTTTTGACTATGACTTTTCCTTAGTATTTTGCTTGTGGTTCTTTGCTGTGCTACTTCTGGGACACTCAGGAACTGTGAACATTTTCTTTATGCTGTATTAATATAGGCTGTTCAGCTCTGTGTCATTTGTCATTCTACATAAGCAAAGAATGCCATCAAGTCTCACAGAGGCAGGAATAAGGATGGTAGCACTGAAGATGCTGCAATGATACCTTAGACAGCAGCTTCTGTTGTTGACTGTGCTTCTGCCTTAGAACTGCCACTTCTTTCCACAGGGCCTTATTTTCTCTGCAATGCAGAATAAATCAGAAGACAGAGGATGAACAGAGTTTACTTTATATGCTTTGGTTTTACAGCTTTCAAACTTTCACAGTACCTTGCAGGACCATTAGCAACATTCCTGGTGTGGATAACTAACATTCAGTTAATTCAATCCACTGGTATAAACTCTGGGTTCAATTAACTCCATTTTCTATCAGGTAGGACCAAACACTCACTAATAAGGACATTATTGTCCTCTGCTGCTCCAGCGATAGTCTTGATCCAAGGCACTCCTTCAAAGCCTCAGAGCCTCTGAATCAAGGCTTGGTGTTCGGAAACAGGTTGAATGTAACACAGACCACCTCAGAACAGTTTCAAAGATTGTGTTTGACAGATTTTAATTTGTTTTTTCCTTTTTTCCTTTTTTTTTTTTTAAGGGAACAGTGGGAGTGGAGTGAAGGTATCTCCTGAACTTTGCTTGATACCTACTTGTATACCAATAAGCTGAATGAATTACCAGTGCCTGTACAAAAGGGATCTGAAAGAAGAAAGATGAGGATATGTGAAGTCCACTTCTAATTAGAAAGAAAACCAAAGACTAATTCTCACTCACTGCATCTAACCCTGTTTTGTGTTTAGAAAAGGAAATATTTTGATTGCCCTAAAAAAACTACTAGAGGTGATAGCAACCAAAATGAAATCCCTCCAATAATCTCTGGTCTGTGACTGAATTATAAAAGCAAACAAGATTCAGAAGGTCATGTGGGGTGGAATGGGGACTCTTAGGAAAAAAAAAAAGTACAGCTTCACCTGTTTCCAGTTCAAATGAAACCCACATGTAGGGTCCAGCTCCGTTAAATATAAGCTACATTCAATGAATAAGTGCTTCCAAAACAGATGGAGTCTACCTCCTCATGTTAGCCAGCCTGACATCCATGTTGTTCTGCTGCTCTCTCATCTCCTGGACTTCAGAAAGTACTTTGTGCAAATCCTCTGTACAGACCTTGAGATCCTCAGTTCTTACTGCAGATACCTAAAACAGGAACAGGTTACACACGCTTTATTGTGAACAGAGCCTTGCATGCTGCTTTCAACAGGAACAGTGTAGTGGGTCTGTAGAAGAACCCTATCAAAAGATTAGATAACACTGTAGTTCTTATGTATCACACAACACTGCAATTGCTAGAGATGACAATCCTTAGGACAGTCTACATTGTCCTATGTATGAAAAAGAAACAAGATGTCCATGAAAAGATGAGATTACCACTTTGTACATGTAGATAGTAGACCCACCACTGTAATTCATGACATGGCCTTCCCTAGGGGGCTCTCTGACAGGTCTGGTGACAGCTGGCCCTCTTGTGTCACAGTAAGACACCAACCAAAAGCAAACCAGAACTGACAGCGGAGTAAGAATGACATGATTATATTCCTTTTTGGTGTGGGTAAATCTGCCACCACAGAAGTAACAAATTTCTATTAAGTTATGGGGAAGGGAAGGGATGGAGGGGTATAAACAAACAAACAAAAAAAAAAAACAAAAAAAGAAAAAGAAAAAAGGAGGTATCTAATTAGATACATCCTACTCAGCTTGAAAAATTGTCCCATACCACCCAAGTTGCAGATTCCTATACTGGTGTTTCCTTTTCTGCTTTTCCACTCACTGACATTCCACAATTCTGAATACTTGTCTCCAAAAAGTCAGAATCCAAACTGCTCTTCTGGCCACAGCAGAATGCCACCTCTTCAAATGATGGCAGAAGAGTCATCAGAAAGCAAGAAGCTCACTCTCTCCTCCCTGCATTTCCATAGTCACAGTTTCCCAATTCCTTCAGCAATTCTCTCTGCCAGTGGTGGCACTCAGGACTAACATCTGGGTCTGGTGCATCACATGCCTGAATGACAGGTTTTGTGGGCGTAATTTGAAAAACCACTTAGCCAAAAACTGGCCAACATTAAACCAAATGGAGTTGCAGGAGATAACCACCAGATGTCCCTTCCCACCTACAGCACTCTATAAAAAACAATTTTCTTATTGTTCTACTAAATTCCAAGGGGGAAGATGAAAGTCCCTGGGATTGGCTCACCCAAGAGCTAAGTAGCTTCCATGCGGGCTGCCTCACAGATTCCTTTCCTTCCAAAGGAGAACGGGATGGTCATTAATGGACTTACAGTGTTACAGAGTAACATCCCATCACTTCATGATGAAACAGAACATTCTTGTTGGGCAACGGGCCCACAGAAGTAACTAACCCTTTTCTTAACATAATCCAATGTTACAAAGGGTGGACTGAATGGTCTGAGAGTTTTCTCTCTCTGTATTTTCAGCTGCTTCACTATCTGTTGGATAACACCTTATGCTAAAGTACATAAACTGTGTCCCAAATGAAATTGGTGGCTGTCTGATTTCAGCGTACCACCTCTCCGTGGGGAAGATGCCCAAAAGATGCAGCCAGCAGGCGGAGATTGCAAATGCAGTCAGTCCACCCCTAAAAAACACAGGCCAGACTGAAAGATTCTGCCCAAGCACAAGGAATTGCTCTCTTCAGAGTCTCTAACTAGATCATAGGAATGTCCAGATTGGTGTGCAGCAGCAGAGCCCACACTAGGGAGGAAATAAAGGGAGTCCTGACTTCAAATTTGCATTCCTGTTAGAAGCTTGAAATCCAGTTTATAGCAAGTACTGAGCTATGACTCCGTTCCAGACAGTAAAAGAGCAAGAAGAACTAATGGGACGGTTGGCAAAAAAATCCCCACCATTTCCCATGCAACGAAGAATGCTGTTCAACAGTTTCATATGAACGTCCTTGGCACTAACGAGAGCTTTTTGTCTTTCCATCTGGACTACTCCACCCAGTGCAACACCCCTGGGACGCCCGGTGCCCACGCATAACGCCAACAGCCGACTGCCCCGACAGACCGGCGAGCGCGGCGTGCGAGCCAGGGCAAGCCAGCGACGACGGCGTCTGGGGAAGAGCACAGCCCCGAGTCAGAGAAGCAACTGTACGACCATATTCCTTGAAGTGTGATTCTGAGCAGAGACAGCTCAGCAAAGAATCAATCAAAACGCGATTGTGACTCTCAAGGCGACCCTGTGCTTTTATTAACTCAGGCGATGGCGCTACCACATGACGACATTCGACAGCGTCAACCTGACGCATCATGACACCCTCTTTCGCTGGCAGCCAGGAGGTTATGGGCTGTAATGTGCCAACAGAGGATAAATATCTGTGCAGAAACAGGTCAGGCAAGGCCTGAACATACAGAAGGCGACTGGAAAGCGCCAGTAAAGATGTAGCTTAGTGGCAACAGAGTTTCAGAGGAATCAAGTAACTGGATTACTGGTGCCTTTCCTAATTTTCAATAAGCACCAAAATGGGAATGCATTTTTTTTTTTTTCCTTTTGCTTTGTGACTCTTTCCAACTCTGCTCCACCGGCAGAATTTGAGGCTGTGCTAAGCTGAAATGGCATATACAAACTGTGGGAAAAAGGGCTCTAGTTTGACAGCTCTGAAGGACACGCTCCTACTCCAGTGCGTTGCTAAACAGCAGCAGGGTGTGTTTTGTCTAAGAGCTGGCACGAGGAGGCCAAGCCAAGCATTAACCTGGCATTCGGAAGGGAGTTACAAAAGCTTGTATCGTGATGCACAACCTTGGTTCCCACGGACTTTGTTGGGCTGTGAAGTGTTTGAAAGCCCCAGCACGCTCCTGACAAGCTACTTTTCATAACAGAGTGAAGTAAGTACGTGCTTAGACTGTACCTTGCGCTTGATGTTCTCCAGTAAATGTGCCTTCCCTTGCTTGAAGAAAGGGTGCTGGAACTCTATGACTGAGCTTTTCTCTGCTGTAATCATACCATTCTCCAGAGCAATCACCTTCCTGAAACCATCTGTGGAGAGGGATTAACAACGTCACTTCTTCAGCACAAAGTCGACTGTTATAAAACGCAGCTAAAGAAAGCCCTGAGGCTCCTGAAATACCTACAGCACTACAGTTACTGGGAGCAAAACCTATGAAAAACAGCCAAAGTAAGCTTTTCTTTGGTGCTTGATGATTTGACTGCTCCCCTCAGAGCACGGGAACACATCCCCAATCCCACCAAATGGCCTTGCAGGCCTTACAAACAGCAGGCGTGGCAGAGGCCGGCCAGTGTCCGCAAGCAAGACAGTGATGCACAAATAATCACAGAAGTTACATTAGAAATGAGACTTATTTAGGACACCTTGAATAAAATCTTGCCCCAGTGGAAGTAGCAGAGGCGCACCTTCCATTTAATTCCTGTAATCCCAGACTACAAATCAAATTCCTTTTTCCCAGACTACAAATCAAAACCAACACTGTCACGTACCACCAGAGTCTACAGAATAAAGTAAGGAAAGGAAATTAGTTCTCAGCCTATGCAAACACGTGCACGCAGAGTACTTTCTCCATACCAGGCTGCCTGCATGATTTAAGACATTGCCAGCTCTGTTTCTGTCATTGCTTCAGGTAC
The DNA here is from genome assembly GCA_013400055.1 of Nycticryphes semicollaris. Lineage (NCBI taxonomy): Eukaryota > Metazoa > Chordata > Aves > Charadriiformes > Rostratulidae > Nycticryphes > Nycticryphes semicollaris. The sequence continues at coordinate 244,475 of VXBJ01003877.1, read as the reverse complement.
CACAGGGCAGATAGAAAATACAGTTGACAGACCAATCTATTTCTCTCCTCATTCAAGTTTTTAACAGAGTTAATCTATTCTAGTTTCACCCTGCCCCAACAGCACGATTATTAGAAAACTCTACTCGCAGCTAGGATAGATCCAGCAGGAAAAGGCCATCACACTGCATACCTTCACAGGAATATCTGCATTTTAGCATTTGCCCTCGCTACCAGGCAGCTGTCAATTGCTTGTTTGCATTATCCTTTGACACTCAAGTGATGGAGTCTCAACACTCGACACAAACACAAGCACCTACGCTGTGTCAAGAGGCTAAATGTGTGCTTCCTCGCTCACATCTGACAAAATCTAAACAGGCATCAGCTAGAAAGGCCAGGGAAACCTACTGCAGAGAGTTCTTCTCCCTTATTCCGAATGCAATTCCTAAATAATGCAGCCATCTTCTACACAGTTTGTACCTTCACCCAGCCCATAAGCTATCTGCTGCTAAACAACCATTTCTGCTGCATGTTGCAGCCCCAGACATCATACTCTACCTCTGAACAACTACCTCACTCCAGCTTCTCTGCCTGCACAGGCTGTACATGTGCTGTGTAACAGATGCTACGTGATGCCCACAAGTCGAGCACAGAAAACACAGTGAGAAACTTAGTCCAGCTCGATCCATCAGTGTGACTAATCTTGTTTCACCACAGCAATGCAGGCAATAGCATGATCTAGGGATATTTTTTTTTCTCCAGAAACTAGATGTAGATATTGCCTTCATTCCTCCACCCAGGCACAAGCTTGCTATTACCATTAACACTACCAGTGAACTCTACCCAAGCTTTAGCCACCAGGATATGAAACACTGTTTTTACAATCATTGCTCAAAAGGTCTCAGGGTTGACACACAGAAAACAAAGACTAAGCCAAGCTCTACAGTTATTCATTTCTTTTGCAAAGCACACTCAAGACTGGAATTCAGGTTTTCAGGGATGCAGGACCTGCCAAGTCAATTGGTTTGCTTAAAGAAAATCAAATCGATGCCAAGTAGCAATGAACTTGGCAGAAACAATACATAACAACAGCTGATGCTTACACATGTTAAGCTGTCGTATGAAGCTGGAGATGTTGTTGTGTTTGAAGTACTTGGGGAGAAGCTCCTTGGCAAACCTCTGCTCATCCAGAATGCAGAAGTTCTCACCATTCTAGGAAATAAGCAGAAGTAACAGTTAGAAAACAAGCACAATTCATCTAAGGTGTTGCTCATAAATCAAGACCAGGAATCACCAGAGACAGCTCCTACAATAGGGAAGGGCAAAACACTGAGCAAAGGGAAATGCCCGTGTGACCACATCGGAGCACTTGGGACCACACTAAAGAGTTTGAATTCAAAAAGACAGTTACATGGAACATTGAATGGGGGACTGATTTTTTTTTTGTTTTGTTATGTTTTAAAGCCCTGAAGTTTTCATCTTAACGCAAAGAAAACCCCACCTTATCTGCAGCTCCCTTCATCCACAGGAAACATAAATATTGCCCAAGCACAATGGAATTCAGGCCACTAGAGGGCTTTTATCTCCTTGATCAGAGTTTGCCCAGCTCCTGACGAGATTCTTCCATTTGTACGTACTATGTCACCACTAAAAATAACCAAGTAACATTCCGGAGTAACGAAGCTCATAGAGACAACGGGTAACTGTGACAACGGGCAGTTTTCAGATTGATTGTGTTCTCGAAGTTCAGACTTCTCAAAACCCAGCAGCNCCTGGCCTTGGACACCTCCAGGGATGAGACATCTTTAAAAGGTCCCTCCCAACCCAAAACCATTCTACGTTTTGTTTTTTTTTTTTTATGCTGTTCACCAACAGAACCAAACGACTACGTTTCTTTCAGTCCCTCTCGTTGGAAAGGCCAAACTTCTGACCAAAAAAAAAAACACCCAACAAA
>VXBJ01003877.1:195743-241326 GCA_013400055.1 Nycticryphes semicollaris | reverse complement strand
GCGAGGCAGCGCCCCTCTTTACAACCCAGACTTTGTCCCCTCGTCACTCTACAGGCTTCCGCTGCCGGAGATGTCTCCCCGCTGACGGTGCCAGCAGCCCCGCGTCCTGCCGCAAAGTAAGGGGTGAAATGGTTTCTTTCTTTCCTTACTGTAACACTTATTTGAGTTTTTCCTCCTCTTTTCTCGGGCAGTGGTTTCTCTGCAGTCAGGTGTCAGGAAAGAACAGGGTTTTTTGGTAAATTGAAAGTTCATTACTGGCTAATTAGATTGAAATCTTAATTTTCTCTTCATTCACAATTCCTGAGCTATTAGTGTATCAGCAAAGGGAAAGTCCCAGGACTAAAGATTCTGCTATGAAGTAGCAAGATTCAGGGATGAAAGTCATATAAAACTTGTTTTCTTTTTAATTTAATCAAGGCATCTATTTCAAAGAAAAACTAACTTTTTGGAAACGAATTTAAGGTTGTCCGTGTCCCTCACCTTGCACTAGCAGAGTGACTTAATGGCCTTTTGTCACCAGAAAGGGAACATGGGACCAGACTTGGCCAATCCTGCTGCACCTCCGTCGAGTGCTGTTGCTTTGCTATTTCTGAAAATTGCCACAGAGTTATGTGCAGTGTCACGTTCGGACTCCAGCCTGAGGTCCTCAGTGAGGTTGTCCCAAAGGCTTTGTCCTTGAGGTTCTTTCTTTCAAGGCCAGAGCACGTTCCTGAGGCATTTAGGTTGTCCTGGCTTCTGGCTGAGTCGGGTTTCTCTGGTAAGTACCCTGATGTGGAGCTTTGGTGTGGTCAGCAGGGACTTTGCCGCTGAGAAATGGTGGGTTAACCCCGTGAGGATGTGTCTCAGCAGGCAGTTTTCACAACCAGCTTTAAGAGCTGCCGTTCGTCTTTGGTATAAAAGTCTAAGCTTTGCCCTTTGCTAGGGTTTGATATCGCTTGCAAAAACCACTAGTGTGAGAGGACGTAAAGATTAGCCTGCACGGAGTGCCCAGTCCTCCGGGACAGTCTCACCCACCCCACGCACTGGGCACGCTTTCCCTGTAAGGCTGCTCCGACGTACTTTGACCCACAATGGCAAGAAGGCCACATCTTTGGCTGAATCAAAAAGCATCCCCTTGCCCTTCCCAGCAGGGTGTGTGCCGACAGGATGAGAGGTTTGGGGCTGATTGCTGGCACTAGCAGGCTTTGTCTTTCCCCGTTGCTGTCCCCGCTGCCTTCGCGTGTGTGTGAAGCCATGTGGGTACAGCTTCCCAAACTCCTTGCTTTGAAACCTCTTTATTGGCACGGAGGGTGGGTCAGTGCAGGAGTTTCACTGGAGCAGAGTATAAGGTCGGTGAGCTTGATGGACAGTGTGTAGCAACGGGTCCTCTGCCATCACCCCCCTCCCTCTGTCATTGTCCCCCCAGCACCATGGGGAAAGGGCAGTTCTTCAGGTGGGTCACCAAGACCTTCTGAAGGACTTCCTGCTGGAGCAGAGCTGTACCGTGTTGATGGCTCACAAATATCTTGGATTTAGAGAGATCCCTGCAACCTCCTTTTGAGAAAGGAGGGAGAGAAAGTTGCTTTCTCTCAACTTGTCAATTTGATGACCGTTTGGAATCAGTAATACTTGATTATCACTAGCTTCTGAGAATAGTACAGTGTTTGGAAATGGGAAATCAGGCTTAGAAGTGATATGACCAGGTATCCAGTCTGTTGCTGTGTGCTGGGGTTGAATCTCATATATTGGGTTAAATTGTGCATATTGGGTATCAGGTTTCTCAGCTTCCCTGGGAAATCTGTTGTAGTGTGATCCCGTACCAGCTGAAGGCTAACGGAATATCCAGCTCTGTTGCAAATAGACCTGATGTATTCATGTTGCTGTTACCAAAGACAGAGGAAAATAATGAGATGGGGGAAAATACCTAATGGAGCTAGACTGAGCAAAAAGCCTTGTGCAGCCCGTTTGAGGTGCATTCTCTGGATGACTGAGAACCACCCTTTAAAAGCAATCTTTAAAAGAGTTAAATCTTAAAATTCTGCTTCACAGTGACTAAATCATTCTTCCTGTAGTGACTTCATGGAATAGACAGATCTTGGCAGTGGTTTAAAATATAAAGATACTTGCTCAGGATTATTTCCCTGATCTTTGTATGTTGTCCTGTAAGAAGATTTGGGACATTGGAGCTGCTGGAGAAACCAGTCATTTGAAATTACCCTTTCTGCTCAGGATCCTCTTGCCTTAAGCTAGTTACTCAGCACATGGATTCACAGGTGCCTCTTCTGCTAAAGGAGTGTTTGCTGTGAATCTATTCACCTCGTGTCCCACTGTGTGAGACCCTACTGAATTAGTGGTATTTTCTCAACACTATGAAACAAGGCATTTGGAAGAATACTCCAGGCAGAAGGAAGGTTAATCAAACTTGTCACGAGAGAAGCATGTTTGGTATGAGGGACTGATTAGCAAGGCATAGTCTCCATTCACCTGGTGTGTTAATTTTGTTATGTGTGTGACTTCCTTATCTCAGAACCCAGCGATGTTTGAATAATGACCCCCAACAGGACTCCTACCTGACTTCTTCATACCCTCTCGGAATGTCCAGTACCTTCAAACCGTGTGGCCATGTTCTACTTCTACTGCATTACATTGAGGTTTTCTTTCCTCCCAAATAGGTATAACCTCCAAAAGAGCCTTCACGTCAGGCTTACGATGGGATTGCTTTGGTTGTTGCTGCTTTACGTCCACGTGCTGTCACCCACGTTTGCTGGAGGTGTCACCCGAGTCTATTACCTGGGGATCCGTGAGGTGGACTGGAATTATGCTCCAACGGGAAAGAACGTACTCGCTAACCAAAGCATTGCTGATAACCCGTATGTTTAGTTCTATACGAACTTTGTCTGGTGCTGGCTTAAAATAGTAATTTTATGAGTAATTTCGTGCAAGTGCTCTGGGACATCTAAGCAAGCAAGGGACACGATCTGGTAGATGTCTGATATTTATGAGCTTAACGATTAACTTATTTTATCATAGGAACAGAGACACTGTATCAGTGGGAAAAAGAATGGTCAGTTTAATGGAGCATCCAGTGCCCCTGCACTAGAGGGAAGTACAAATGCTCTTAAAATAGACAGATTGGGCAATATTCTGCCCTGGGGTTTCATTTTCCATAGTTCCAGCTGGTGATCAGCTTGTGTATCCTGAGGCATGATGACTTTTCACCTTGACGTAAATGATTTCACAGAGCCGACTTGTTTTCCTTTAAATGGAATTTCAAGCCTTAGACTTAATGGAACTTCCTGCATGACATTTTTATGTTTGTTTTTTGTTTTGTTTTTTTAAAAATGTCTTTGTTGTTGTTGCAAAAGTAAATCTGGAAACAATAATTCCTTTGTGTCACTTAAAAAAAAAAAAAAAAAAGGTTTTGGTTTTAGTTTTCAAAACACCAAACCATGTTATTATTTGGTGTTTTTTTGGTGGGTTGTTTTGATTTTGGTTGGTTTTGGTTTTTTTTTTACATGATTTCCCCAGCTTTTTAAAGGCATTTGTGGCTTCCCCCTCCCTGTTTTCTGTGACAAATAACCTGTATTTCTTTGCCTGCTCTGTCATTTACCCCTCCATAATAAATAACATTGGGTTTATACATATTTTTCAGAAACAGCACAGTGGGAATAGGAGGGGTTCACAGAAAAACATCAGTCTGTCAGTTTAGTGTGGAAAAATGTCTCTTCTCTGGAGCTGTTGAATACCCTAAAATTATTTCACAGAAAAGGAAGCCATCCAAAATTTAGGGCTAATAAAGATATGATTGCTAACTCCTGCAGTGGTAACGAATGTGGTAGTTTTTGTTTGCTTTGTCTCATAACAAATCAAGAGAAGGAAATGAAATTCAAGGGCATTAAACTTAAAAGCAACTTAAAAACACATCTATCACTGCAAACAATTAGCTAATGGGACTTATTTCTGCAGTGATTGCAGGAAAGGAAATCGCTAGCACTAAGGAAAGGACCTGATATTGGAATGGATGAATTTTTTTGTTGGCAAGAAATGGACTATGTGGGGCAAAAAGAGAGGCAGATCTGCAAAATGGAGTATGAATTATCTGTAAACTCTTCGAGCAGTGGCTGCAGGGATGACTTCAAAAGGATGAGCTCTAGATTGTATAGCTGAAGCCCAGCCCATCACAATTTTGAATGACAAGGGCAACGTTGAATGTTTTGGTCTCAACTTTTCATCTTCTGGAGACACCCATAAGAGCTTGCCTGTATTTCAGGACTACATATATTACTGCAGGGGAACTGATACTGGGGTGTAAGCGGGGGGAGTAACCTCAGCTCTCATTTAAGCCAGTTCCACTAATACCTGAACCATGATTCATCTCTTATCTACTAAGAATTAGCCATACACTCATTGCAAATATAATCCCGAGTTGAACTTTAGTACCTGGATGGGGTTTTTAACTCTGGAAGCTGATTACAAACTGGGTATGTACCTACCTGACTTCTCTGCCATTCTACAAGTAATTCAGAATCTGTTTAGTAGAAAATAATCTTTTGGACTGTGTATTTTTACCAGAGAGCTCAGGAGATACCTTTTTTTCCACCCCCCCTCTTTCTTGGGATTTAGCTACAAATGGCAGAAAGGCATTGAAGTGAATTTCTCCTTCCCATTCCTTGTTTGGACTGCACAGTTCAGGGTTACACTTTATGTCCTTTTGCGAAGAACTGGGTTTGAGGCCCTGGTCGTTGTACTGGTATACTGGACTGTACTGGTGGCTGTGGTCCCAGGCTTTCCAGCTGTTCCTGTGCTGATGTCTACCTTCTGAGCATGTGAAACGTAACAGGGGACAAGCCTAGTGGCTGGCGCTGCTTGTTTCTCGAGCAGGCTGTGCTACCCCTCTCACAGCTGTGGGAGGAGGATGTTCACAGATGGCTTAGGGCATGCTGAGGTAGAGCACAGGTTGTCCTCTGTAATGCCAAACCTTTCGGGCTATTGGGAGAGTTGTGTATTTTCATCACTCTACTGTATTATTGACCAGCTGTTTCATATTACATGTGACTCATGGTGCCTTTCCCTTTTCTGAACTTAACAGCGAGGCCTCAGCATTCCTCCAGCCTGGCAAAGACAGGGTGGGAAGCACGTACAAGAAAGCTGTCTATAAGCAATACACGGACTCCACGTACACCACTGAGATTCCCAAACCTGGCTGGCTGGGGTTCCTTGGGCCCATCATCCGAGCAGAAGTGGGGGATACTATTAAAGTACACCTAAAAAACTTTGCCACTCGGCCGTATACAATCCATCCTCACGGTGTTTTCTACGAAAAGGACTCTGAAGGTAAATGAGCCACTGCCATAAAGATGGGACTCTTTTTTCTCACTGGGAACTTAAGAGCATGCACTGAGGAGAGATATCTGTAAAGCCACAGACTTGGTTAGCCCAAAGCTATGTTGCTGGAAAGCAACTGCACTTAGGTGATTGGTGAAGTCACCTGATGTTGGGTTAGCAGGTTCATGGGTCTGGGAGTGGTTACCTGACCTGGGCATTATGGTACCCAGCCCAGATTTCTTGATTTTAGAACCTCCAAAGCTTGCTGGTGGGAGGGCAGTGCAGAAGGAAAAGGTCTATATTCATTATTTGAAGTGCCATAGTGTAAGAGACATGAGCTTCAGGGAGTTCAAAAGAATGACCAAGTACAAGACCAAAAAAACTGCTATTTGAAGCAACCCTGGAGACTGTAGAGAGGCTGACTGGCACGTTGTAGAGGTGAAGGCAAAGTAGCAATAGGTGGAATGGGGATCATCTCTGACTCTGTGCCAACCTGTTTACTGGGCAAGGTGCCTTACAGCGACTCTGAGCCTCAGTTTTCCTTTGAGAGAATGATGATTAAACCCTATTTCAGCCTTGGGATGGCAAGTCTCGCTTTGAAGTCTGCTACCCAAGTATATACGTGCAGCTCTGAATGAGAGCAGCTAAGTATAAGGCTACATGTGTGGACATCTCTGCTCTTCTTGAATAGATGTTGTGATTGCTCAATTGTTCTAGGATCCCTGTATCCCGATATGTCCCCCCAGGATCAGAAGAAGGATGATGCTGTTTCCCCAGGAGGGAATTACACCTATACTTGGACTGTCCCTGAAGATCACAGCCCAACGGCTGATGACCCAAACTGCTTGACCTGGATCTACCACTCTCATATTGATGCACCAAAGGACATTGCATCTGGATTAATTGGGCCATTACTTACATGCAGAAAAGGTAAAATCCCCAAGAGAAAGCAGCTGAGAGCTGCAGTTTCATACTGTGAAGATTTTGTGGTGACTTGAAGCTTCATGGGGAAAATGCAGCATGACTGGAGAAGACAGTACCTGTATTTTAGCTGGGTTCTGGGCAGTTTGTCCTTTAGTGGCTGGGCAGGTGAGCCTGTAGACCCCGTGATCCGAGCAAGCTGTTTGAATCCATGTTAAAAGTAGGAAGCTTGTCCAAGGCGTAGTTCGTCTATTTAGAAAGATGGGGACTGTTTGATTTCGGGGAATTAAGAACCCTGAAGGTGTTGCAGTTCAGCCATGCAGTGGCAGGGCTGCTTGGGAGTGAGAAATGAGTTAGCGAGGCTGTATTAGGAAAGAGTGAGCTTGTTAGAACTCTGCAATGAGCTGTGCCAGGATGGTGGGAAAAGCATCTGTCCCTCATCTGTGTGATGAGAGTTACTCTTCTATTGGTGTTTTGATCACTTGACTGACATCTGCTTTTCTGCCTGGGTGGGTATTCACTCATCTTTTCTTTCACCCTAGGAATCCTGACTGGCAATTCTCAAAGGCGCCGGGATGTGGATGTTGATTTCTTTCTGATGTTCAGTGTGGTGGATGAGAACCTAAGCTGGTACCTGGATGAGAACATAGCATTGTTCTGCGCAGACCCAGGCTCTGTAGATAAAAAAGATGAGGAATTCCAGGAGAGCAACAAAATGCATGGTCAGTGTCATTGTTGTGAAGCCACGGATTTGTCCAGGTGCTCCAGGGTTGTCAGTGCTCTGGTATCTTGAAGTGTTATTTTGACTTAATCTCTGACTTAAGTGAGCCCTTTGTTAGTTGTTTGGAGATTTTGAATATACTTCATGTTAGGAATTTCTTGTGGAGCTGGGCTTTCCAGAAGGAGAAGAGGAAGCTGAGTTCTTGTTAGATCCATCCTCCAAAGATGTCTGTACTGTGACCTGCTGGCAGGCGTTCTGAAGGCCCTTGCTCTAATCTCTGATTTTGAACTTGCTTGGTTTTGCAGCAATTAATGGTTATGTGTTTGGGAATCTCCCTGAGCTGACAATGTGTACTGGGGATTATGTCTCATGGCACCTCTTCGGGATGGGCAATGAAGTTGATGTTCATACCGTCTACTTCCACGGAGAAACACTCAATATTCGAGGCCACAGGACAGATGTGGCCAGCCTCTTCCCAGCCACTTTCGTGACAGCAAAAATGATCCCCAGTAACCCTGGGAGATGGCTACTGAGCTGCCAGATCAACGATCACATACAAGGTAAGGCAGAGATTGGAATATGGCCTGCACTCTGTGGCCTCCCTTTTTTCCTCCCTGTGTGGTCCTGTGGTGTGCAGTGTCATAGGGGACAATGCCTTGGGGCAGAATTCCCTCTCAAAAGGTTCCTAGATGAGTGGAGTGATTCCTTGTTTTGTATAAATTGGGGTGGATTGATTATTAATGTGCAGACTTACTGGGGATGACTTTTACCACTGTTTGATGTTCACGTTGGTCAATGGTGAAGACAGTAAGTTTGGTTACAGCCGTAAGCTAAGATGAAGCAGTGCCTTAAGAGCTCTAGTCCCATGTAAGAGGCACTTGCATGGTATGGCTGAGGATGGCAGAAGGCTCTATTTGCTCTTTGTCCATACTTCCGTAGTATCCAATATCTAAGGTAAGAAGCTCTGTTCACCAACTCAAAAGACTCCTTGCTCTGGGAATCACCTAATCGCCTTCTCCCAGCCATGTGCCTTTTGGGACAACAGAGGAGGAATGCTCAGTTCATGGTAGGAAGGTGGGACTGTGTTCATTGACTGGTCAAACTGGCTGAGAGGGGTTAAGCATGTATGTCCTCCACCATGTCTTGGACAGCTGGGATGAGGGCACTCTATGAAGTCCGGCCCTGTTCTCAAAAAATCCCGGCATCCACCCTGGAAGGGAAAGTTCGGAAATACTACATAGCTGCAAAGGAAGTGCAGTGGGACTACGGACCTTCAGGGCTCGACAAAACCAGTAGCAAACGGCTGACTGAGGCAGGCGGGTAAGCAAGGGGCTGATGGGCAAGGGTAGCATTTTGCTGGGGGTGGGGGAAGTCTCTGGCCTGTGTTCCGGAGGCTGCTGAAGAAAACGTGGAATTTCTTTCTAACCAAAACACATGCCTGGAATCCATGGGAAGGCAAATCACCCCATCTGGAAGTCTAGCTGCACCCCACTGTAGCTAGACTGTACTGGGAGTGGTACTAGGTTCATGGGCTTATCCACAGACTCCAGGAGACCCAGTTTATGCAGAACACAAGCTACCCCATTTGTCTCTGGGCATCATTTCTGCTTGCTGTGAGCAGATCCCTATATTTGATGAACGATTGAGAAAGCACATCTTTCAGCCAGACACAGGGTGGCAGAGCTGGCCTGCAGCTATGCTCAGTGTAGCTGTGCTGCAGCGGGTGATTTCTAGGAAATCAAATGCAGTGACCTCAGATGACAGCCTTCTGTCCTGCATGTCAGGCAGTTGTGACAGCAGTTGGTGAGTGGTGCCCCGTTCAGACTTTGGCTAACTGAAACAAAGACATTCCTCCTCCTCCATCCCCTTCCCTGGGAAGCTGTTGGGGAGGGTTTGCCTCTTTCAGATGGGCAAGTAGAAACACGGGGACGTTAATGATTTACCCAAAGCCACGCAGCGACTCTCTTGCAGACCTTAGTACTGAAACCTCCTGAGACCTGTGAGCTGGCCTTGTAGCTAAGCTGCATCTCCTGCAAGATGTGTAACGTGTGTCGGTGTGTTTGGAGAGGGTGGTGGCAGCAGAAATAAATCTCTCTTTACAGCTGTTGCATGTTGGTTTGGTTTGCTTTTTTTTTTGTAGTTATGATTACAGTTGTCCCCTGGCCTCTGAAGAACTCGGTGTTTTATCACTGCCTTTCCATTTACTGTGCTGCAGTTTTGTTCCTTGCCCCCTTGCACATCTTGTGTAAGAGATGCTGTTCAGACCTGTGCCATCGAACCCGGCTGTTTCAGCTGGGAGAGGGCTGCGTTCCCAAGGTGCTCCCTGAACCTAGAGGAGTCTGTAGGACAAAAAAAAAGCTTCACAGAGACAAGCTGTGCTTGTTCCAAACCAGAGATGCTGTCCTTGTCTGAAAAGCTGCTTGATTTGGAGATGCAGTTGGCATTGCCACAGGAATGTGGGAGGGAGCAGGAGAAGAATAGGACCGATTTTCATAGAAATGACCTGAAATTTGCTTTTTTCATTTAGCCCTGCTGAGCAGTATTTCAAGCGTAGCCCCTCCCGAATTGGGGGAGTCTATTGGAAAGCAAAGTACGTGGAATACACTGATGAGAGCTTCCGGGAGGAAAAGCAGCGATCGGAAGAAGAGGGACACCTTGGGATACTCGGTAGGAATCATCCAACAACACAAATCCTCTTGCAGCGCCAGTGACAGCGATGCTGGTGTCGGGAGTACCGGTGGGTTGTAACCGTCCTCACATTTTTGCGGTGCAGAGAGGGGGCACAGAGGAGGTGTTTCACAGCAGTTACACCTAAAAGTGAAGGGGACAGACTGAGGATGTAAGAGGGGTAGAATAGACAGAACCACTTGTCTGCCAGGGCAGTCTTCAGAGGTTAGTAGTAAACACCAAGGGACACAGTATAGTATTTATAACTACAGCTCAACAGGTCACAGCAATAGCCCCAGGTTACGTGGTTTTGACTGAGCATCTTCAGGGTGTGCTATAAACCCTGCTTTCTCACGGAAAGCTTCTCCCAAGTGGGTGCTCTCTTATAGCCAGGTGACAGTGAGGGTGGTGAACAAACTGGAGAAAAGAAAACAGGGCGTCTGCAGGGGTAAACGGATCACGCATAAAGGCTGGGAGCACGTGGTAGAAGTACATGGGTGGGGTCCAATTTCCTGCATCAGCAGTGACTAATAATCTAATGACACCAGAAATTAGCAAATGCAATCCCAGCGGAAGGAAAGAAGCACAAGGGGTAAAATACAGAACTGGGAGTGGAGAGAATAGCCAAGAGAGGCAAAAAAAGCAGCTGAATAAAAGTTAAAGAGTGGAGTAGTACATGGAAGGAGAGATGTAGTGTAATTGTCAGGAGCTGGCAGGGTCTTCCTAGACCCTGGAAAGCAGGGGCGAAAAAAGGGTTATCATGACCAGCAACAGCCACATTCCTTTAGACAAGTGACTGAGGGAAGGAAAACTTGGGTACATATAACTGTGTAGAAAGATATTACAGGTATTTTCTACTGGTAAACTAAAAGCACTGAAGGCTTGATTTGATAAAAAATCCTGGTCAGATAAACAAGTGACATTTGCAGGGGACTCATTTGAATTAACTGATTAAAATAAACTCAGTAACCAAGGATGTGGAGGCACATAGAGATGTGCACACTGAAGCATGGGTCTCTGCTGGGCAGCAACCTGGCTTTCCTTATGCCCTTCTGTGGCTGTCAGAAGTAGTCTGTGGACCTGGGGATCTGCAGGCTGGTGGGAACTGATAGGTATATTAAAGACTCATGGTTTCTTTCTAGTTGGTTGGGGCCGTGGCTCACAGAGACAGCGGTGAGCTTAGAGTATCTCATACCTATCTTTACACCGGACCTCAAGCCTAAGGCACCCATCTTAGAAGGCTGAGAGGTGGGTGGGTGAGAGACACGGCGCCTTTCCCGAGGGTGTTTCAGCACATTTGGCCATTTTGTTACTTCATCTGTGAAGGCCTGAAGCCTCTTCTCTGAGTTCTCTTCCACACCCAAAACGCTTTAATGTAGTTCTCATCAGGCCCCTGCTTCTGCTGCCAGGGCTGAACGGTCTTAGGTGCTGCCAACACATTGGAGCATCCACTCTTCTTTGTTGTCTTCTCCCCTCAGCCAGGGTGAAAGGTGGCCTGTGCTTCTTCGGTTTGCTTGATCACCTGGGGAGTTGCTCTGTTGCTGACATTCTTTCTGCTATTTGTGTAGGTCCAGTGATCAAAGCTGAAGTTGGAGACACCATCCTGGTGACATTTGTTAACAAAGCCTCCTGGCCTTTCAGCATTCAACCTCATGGAGTATTCTATGGGAAGGGATGGGAAAGGATGCAGTACCATGACGGTTTGTGGCTCCCTTTTCTTGAGTAATTTGGTGCTAATGCTGATGGTGGAACTTCACAGCTCATACCTCCTTTCTGCTAAGGAGTTTCTGCAGCTGGGAAAGACTGGATATCCTACTGGGTGGAAGCCTGGTCCTCTGAGCCTGTCTGAGGCCTCCCTGAAGGAGGCTTTCTGCTGAACTTCTGCTCAGGGAGGGTACCAGAGGGTGTACAGTTCCAGAGGTGCTATTTCTCAGATGAAGATTGTAAACCAAAGCTCAGACCATTTCTGTCTCTTTGAGACACTGAGCAGAGGAACATGTCCTGTGTGCTCCAGCTTAGATAACCGTCTGCTTTCAATGTTCTTCTCACTGAATGTAGCGGGATTTGTGTGGTTATTTCCCATTGCTGTGCCCATCTCTGCTGTGGCACCAGTGGGAATTTACATGGAACTGAAAGCAGCTCCTCATTTGCCTTACAAACACACCCAGATCACACCTCAGAGATGCCCAGTATGAGAGACATGAATGGATGTGAAGCCCAGTATGAGTGTAGCTGGTGAGAAGGCGTAACCCAGTTTGTCCAGGGACCTTAGGAATGAATAACCACGCCGATCTCTCTTTTAAAGGGCTGTCCCAGAACAGAGTTGTTGAACCACTGCACAACTTCACATACCACTGGACCGTGCCGCAGCATGTTGGGCCCACGTCCAACGATCCTCCCTGCCTCACCTGGATGTACAGCTCAGCTGTGAACCCCGTCAAAGACCCCAGTTCGGGCTTAGTAGGGCCTCTGCTCATCTGCAAACCGGGCACTTTGGATGAGAACAACAAACAGGTAAAAGGGGTTTTCCTGCCCTGTTCTTACCAGGTTATTTCCTTGTAGGGAAAAGAAGCATCAGCAAAACGTTAAGGAACTTCATGGAAATAACATGTACAACAGTGTGAGTCCAGGAGAGTCGAATCAAAGCCAGGAGGCAGGGTGACATTGGGACAGCTGGCGCCTGGGTGCCATGTAGGAATTGCTAATGTTCTGGGCTCCCAAGGACTGCACCTTGAAATGGCGTTTGGGCTCTGTTTTAAAATTCAGACAGACTTGGCTGAATAACTGCACCTTGGATGTGACTTTGTAGGTAACTTTTGGCCCGAGGCTTGCATAGCAGGCCGCTTTGAGATGTGTGGAATATTCATTGCAGTCTCAGGAATGTTGAAAAGACATTTTCACTTAATCATAGGTGGCTTGCTGTAATGATATAATGCTTTGAGGTTTGGGTGAGCCTTATTTCTCCTGCAAGATCAGTTCATTTTCGAGCAGAGCTGCCTATAAAAAAGCATGTGAAAATCCACATTAGTCTGTATGCTTTTTGATGAAAGAGAGGTGAAATCTGAAGGGTGACTACACCTTCCTCTTGGTATTTCATGGAGGGATAGTCCACTCATGGCAGTAAGCCAGGGAAAAACAGTAAATTAATATACTGTGGAAGTGCAAGACAGATTAGTAGAGCCTTATTGTGAAAAAAAAGTAGGTAGCAGAAAAACAACCTTCTGCCATCCTACCTACTTTGTGGTGCAGGGCTGACAAGCCTGAAAACAGCTGCCACGAGAGCCTCCCTCGAGGGGTTTGCTTTCTCTCTGCTTTCGGGGATGGCACGATGTGGCCAAGTTAGGAGAGCAGAAGAGATCAGGCTGTTTACACAGGGTGGTAACGTGCATCTCCTGAGCAGAGGGGATGGCGAATCACACATCTCCCACTGTGTGAAGGAGCTGTGATAATGATGAAACACTTGCAGGCATTGAAAGAGGGTAAACAAAACAAGAGACAGACTTGTTTGGAAAGGTAAGATGGAAAAATCACCTGGGGCGGCAATCCTGGCTCTGCACTCTTAGGCAACCCTTTAATGATTGCTTCATTGGGAAAGGTGCAGGGCATCTTCCTCGGTACTGCTGAGGAAGCTGACAGCAGAATGAGAATCTGGGCAATGCTAGGGATGGCCTTTTAGCGGGGAAGCACGCGGTGCTTGGGAATCAATTTCTTAGAAATAACATTTTCAAGGATTTAAGGTAATAAAAACATCCCAAATCCAGGCCTGTGGGTAGGAGAAAGGAGGGGTGGAACATAGTCATCAGCCTGCCTTGAGGGCTGGGCTCTGATCTCAGGTCTGATTTGGACAGCCAGTGAAACCTATGCCTGAACGTATGGGTGGTGGGGGAGGGAGGCAATGACTTCATATCCTTGGCTGCATTTTGATCACTTTACTCATGTTGAAATACTATGGAAAAACCACAAGTGGTGCCTCTTGTGGAACAAGAGGAACATTCAACATGAATGAAGGGATGGACTCTTGTCCTTTGGTGGGCCACGTTTTAGGTTAAAGGGGAACACAGGAGTCAGACAAAGCAGCTTTAACTGTAAGGATAGTTAATTGGTGCATTTTAAAAATTAACAGCCATCATTATGGTTATATCTTAGAAAGGGATCGACAAAGAGTTTTACCTTCTCTTCAGCGTGTTTGATGAGAACCTCAGCTGGTATTTAAATGCAAACATAAAGTACTTCTTGAGAATGGAAGAGACTTCTATGCAAAAGGACGATGGCTTTGAGGAATCAAACAGGATGCACGGTACGTTCTGATGCTGTTCTGCATGTAGTGGGAACAAACCTGCAAATCACAGGGTGGTGCTCACTGAAATACTGAGCTGGGAGGCTGGAGTAGCTGGGTTATCATGAAGTCAGAGTTGTCAGAGTTGGAAGGGACCTCTAGAGATCATCCAGGCCAACTCCCCTGCCAAAGCAGGATTGCCCAGAGCACATCACTCAGGACTGCATCCAGGGGGTCTTGAAGGTCCCTCCAGAGAAGGGAACTCCACACCCTCCCTGGATAGCCTCTTCCAGGGCTCTGCCACCCTCACTAGAAAGAAGTTTTTACTCATATTCAAGTGGAACTTCCTAAGTTCCAGCTTGTGCCTGTTGTCTCTCATCCTGTTGCTGGAAACCACTGAATAGAGTCTCTCTCTGTTCTCCTTCAACCCACCCTTTAGATACTTGTCAGCATCAATAAGGTCTCCCCTCAGCCTTCTCTTCTCCAGGCTGAAGAGTCCCACCTCTCTCAGCCTTTCCTCATCAGGGAGATGCTCCAATCCCTTAATCGTCTTTGTTGCCCTGTGCTGGACCCTCTCCAGTAGTTCCTTGTCTCTCTTGAACTGGGGAGCCCAGAACTGGAGGCAGTATTCCAGTTGTGCTCTCACCAGTGCAGAGTAGAGGGGATGAATGACCTCCCTCAATCTATTGGCCACACTCTTCCCTATGTAGGCCAGAGTTCCATTGGCCTTCTTGGCCACAATGGCACATTGCGGGCTCATGGATAGTTTATTATCTAACAGGAACCCCAGATCCTTCTCAGAACTGCTTTCCAGTTGGTGCCTAGCATTCTTCTTATATTGGCCTAAAATCAAGGGAGGACAGAGGCAACAGGTGGGACATGGGACAAGAAGCATGGCTGTCTTGGGAAGCGTGTCCTGAGCGTATTCAGAGGTGAATAACAAGCAAGCTATGCTTTCACTGGCAGACTTGTCCTGACAAAGCGTGTGCATAAAATTAATCTCTTGGTTTTTATCTACCTGCAGAGAATTAATTGTTTTCTTCTTTGCAGCCATCAATGGACTTATGTTTGGTAACTTGCCTGGGCTGGATGTGTGTGAAGGAGACAATGTGTCCTGGCACCTTCTGGGCTTGGGCAGTGAAGCAGATGTACACGGAGCTGTGTTTCAAGGAAACACGGTGCAGATAAATGGGATGCGGAAAGATTCAGCCAGTCTGTTCCCCCACACGTTTGCTACTGCTTTCATGCAACCTGATAACGAGGGTAAGTGCCTGCACATCTGATTTAGCAGCAGGAAAAGTCTCCTCTTGTAGTATTTGTTCCTCTGGCTGATTCTTTAGCACAGTGGAAACTCTTACAGGGTGAGCTGCACTTCAGATTCTGTTTGGTTGTGTTTTTGAGGCCACAGCTCCTGTCTTTGTATCTGATTCCAGAGAAGAATGCGAGATACAGGATCTTGTCCTGTGTTGTCCCAGACCGATTCTCTAGGCTGCCGCTTCCTATTAAGTGTTTGTAGTAACAGCCTCTATGGTCACTGTTGTCTGTGACCCACAGAAACAAGCAAACATGTTGTTGGTCAGAATAAAGTAGCAGAGAGTTGTCAGAGCTTGATTCTCATGTTCCATGGCTTGCAGAGGTTCATGTTTATGACGGACCCCTGTCTTCCCAGTTTGCAGGGCAGGGACATAATACTGTGTCTTGTTCATACAATGTGATGGCCTCAGCTGCCAGTTGTCTCCTCCCCTTTGGCATTCCCAGGCAAAATCTTTTATTTAACCATCCTCTCAGCAGCTGTAGCACAGCTATATTGCTTTATTGGTTTCTTCACATCCAATAAGCTGGTTATTGTGTAAGAAAGTCTCCTGAGATGATTTTTGTACAGGGCTTTGTTGTGCCATTCCTGCTTGGTTTCTCTAACAACCTCCTCTAATCTTGGCCTGTGGCAACCAAACTCCCTAAACAAACACCCAGATACACACATACCAGTATCAGCCACGTCACAAGCTGTGCATGGGAAGCAGCTGTTTCCTGGGAATCTTCAAAAGTAGTTGATTTCCTTGTTTGTGCTGCCTCCCTCAGGGATTTTTGAGATATACTGCCAGACGAGCAATCACTACCAGACTGGGATGAGAGAGCATTACTCCGTTTCCAAGTGTGGAAAGAGGGATCCTGCCCCTGCCGCTCAGTACAGAGGGGTGCGGACGTACTACGTGGTGGCAGAGGAGGTGGTGTGGGACTACGCGCCTGACCGAAGCTGGGAGAGGGAACGGCACAACCATTCTGCAGAGAGGTAGAGCCCTTCTTCTGGGGCAGCCTTTGGCAAAGTGTCTCAGCAGACCTTGGAGAAGTCTGTTGGGCCTCTTTGGCCACCTTATGATGTGGTGCATGTGCCACTGGTGGTGGTGCTGCTGATGGGAGCTCCTGCCCCTGGCATCACTGCGCCTGCCTTTGCAGCCAAAGTGGTTCTCTGGGAAACCAATTCAACTAGTGAACCCCCTGCCACAATTTAGCTGTTTATTCCCGGTGAACTTTTGAGTATCTCAGCCCTCATTCTTCATTTCTCAGCTACGCCGATGTATTTTTGAGCAATGAGAATGGACTGCTCGGTTCCAAGTACAAGAAAGTGGTTTACAGGGAGTACACTGACGGGACTTTCCAGACCCCCAAGGCCAGGAGAAAGAGTGATGAACACCTAGGGATCCTAGGTAAGGATATCAGACGGTGATGGGACTTGGACTCCAGAGCGTCAGCAGCTAAGGGCTGTAATCTGAAAGCCTCCTAGATTTTAAACATCTGTGTTAGGCAAATGAGGAGAAATTCGGACTGTTTGCTATCCAGGTCTGTCAGCTTTGGAGACAGAAGTAAAGAGGGTCCCAAACGCTGGTTGCAGTAGGGAAGACTGGGTTCTCATGCCTGACTTTGCGTCAACTTTCTTGTCTCAGGCAAAGCATTCTTCACACTTGCATTTCTCTGAGTGTAGAACAGGTATTCTAGACTGACTTCTAGAAAGTAGTCTGAGAGATGTAGGTGAAAATCTGAAGCTGTGAGGGAAATGCTTTTGGGGCAAAACCAGGCAGACCTCGGGACGTGGAGGGACACGTTACAATATTTGATGAAAATCTGTGGAGACACAGCTCTGTGTTATGAACCCAGGACTATAAAGGGTGTCAGAGCAGCAAGGCTGAGATGGTATATGCCACTCAAAATCAGCTACAGCTCTAATTTGTGATACTGACAGGTCAAGCTTCGTATTACCGCATCTTTTGAAACCAGCAGCAAGGAGTGATTGAGACATTATGAGATTTAGCATAGCATTATTCAGAAATCAAGCCTTAGTTGTAGTGGGCACAGTTAAAATGCATCACAACCTTAATTCACCCTCATTGTGAAACTCACAGTCTGGTTTTCTAACACTTACTTGAATTGGGACTGACCTGCCATTCTCTTTATGGGAGGTAGAGAGAAGGTAGAGAGGAGCAAGGGGAACATCACAAGTATTATAAGGGAATATATGTGCGGAGACGATGATGAGAGAGAAGTGGGAATGGCCTCAGGAGATATGTTGACGGTGTTTGTGAATCTCAGAGCATGTTCCTCCTATGTTTGTGAGTCTCAGAGCACGTTCCTCCTATCCCAAGGTCCTTTTCTGTGGGCAGAGGTGGGTGATATTCTCAACATCGTGTTTAAGAACAATGCCACACGGCCCTACTCCATTCACGCGCACGGGGTGCTGGAAAGGGAGACGGGACAACCGCAAATAGCAAACCCTGGTAAGTCATTGTGGTCTCCAAACTCATTCCTGTACGGGCTTACAAAGGTAATTTTAGCCTATAGCTTGACTGCTTTTACTTAAGGAGGCTTAGCTGTGCTTCTCTTCTTATGCATAATTGTTTGCAAAGGACAATGACTGAAATCACCAATTTGTTTCATGGTCCAGATGCCAGTTTGCATAATTTCTGGTCCCCTTCAATTTGTGCATGTTGTCTGAGCCACATGTAGGCTTTCAACTGGGACCTGTCTTTCTCAAATGTATTGCTAATATGCCAAACAGTAATTTGAAGAAGGAATTTGAATAAGCATCATAAATACACTTCAAAAAGAGGAAGGATCATCTCAAGCTCCATCTGAGCTGAAGAGAGGTGGAACTTCCTTGATCAGGCCCGGTCTCAAAGGCAACAGATAAGACAGAGTTAGAGTTGTGCTGATACCAGATAGAGTGTGCATCCTGAGACCCCTCCACTTGGCTGGTGAGAGGGCAGTTTCCACCCTGTTTGTTAGTGTTTTGGGGAGTAAGATGCAATGTCCAACAAAATGAGAATTGAATTTCCACTTTGGAGCTAGGATCTTATTTTTTTTGAAAAACGCTTTGTGTGCTGCTCATCAAACTGGCGAGTGAGTGCATCACCTTGAGGTTAATGGTGTTTCTCTGTCACTCAGGTGACATTGTGACATACCGATGGGAAGTTCCCGAGAGATCTGGTCCAGGGCCAAATGACTCAGCCTGTGTTCCTTGGATCTACTACTCTACAGTGGACCCAGTAAAGGTAAAGTAAGAAGAGTTAGAACCAGAAAAGCCCAGTTAGACCAATTTTTCACCCCCTCTAAAAAGCAATATGAGCTGGATACAGTTTGGAGATGGGCCCAGCTGAGAGGCAGAAGAACCAGCTGGTGACATGTCCAGCGTTCTCGTGGGAGAGTAAATCCTCCAGATTTGTCCTGATGTTTGTCCTAACGCAAACCTTCATAAAACAATTCCACTGTCTTCTTGACAGTAACTTTCCTTCAGTTATTTGCAGGATATGAAAATGTAGAACATCCCCCAATATGTCATAGTTTCTATTAGTGAGAGTCATAGGGCTAATCTAGAAAGGCAAACATTGCCCAGAATTACGCCCCATGGATGAAGTGGGAAGATTTGAGCATGGCTGGGATCAGTTGTCATAGCACTGATTTCACAGGGAAACAACCAGAAGGATCCTCCAATAATCCATCACATTCAACCCAGAGATCATTGCCCTTTTATCTCAAGTTGCAGGTGTTTTTGCAGCCATAGAGTGGAGAATATTTTGATACTATTCATATTTATGACTTCTGGATTTGCATTCATAAGAGCACGTATAGTCTCTGTTCTTGTACTTTGGGAGCTGATTTTTACCAACAAGAGCACTTTAGATGGTAGCACCATTTATTTTAAGTGGGGTCATGCAGGGAACAGAAAATGTGGTTGCTGAAAGGCGAAGAACTGCATAGAAAAGAGAGGCTGAGAAGATCCTTGCCTCAGAGGTTTTTCTGCTTCATTCTGATTAGGATATGTACAGCGGTCTGATTGGACCCCTGAAGATCTGCCGGAGAGGGACACTGCGCTCTGATGGGATCAGGAAGGATGTAAAGAGGGAGTTTGCTCTACTGTTCCTGGTTTTTGATGAAAATCAGTCCTGGTACTTGGAGGAGAATGTGGAACGTTACAGTACGGGAAATCACAAGGAGATCAACCTGCTGGATGACAAATTTGTGGAAAGCAACAAAATGCATGGTAATGTCTGTTAGGCACCTGAGCCCCTCTGTGCAAAGTTGATGTTGACTCTGCAACCTCTATAAGTAGTCAGCCACCCGACACCCAAGAGCCTGACTCCTAGTGAACATCCTTTTCCATTTTCAGCGGCACAGACAGAATTCAACTGTCTGTTGTTCTCAATATTGCAGAAGAAACACGGCATGAATGTTTGATCCCCAATGAAGGCTAATCATTGTGGCTGTCCCTGTCAGGAGGCCAGAGAGGGTCAGTCTCTGATGTGTCGAGTGACTTGGGACAGGAAGCAAAAATCAAGTGTGGAATTAACTTGAACAGAATGAAATTAGTCTGATATCTTGGCACCATTAGAATATGTTAGATTTCAAACTGATTGATGCAGCTATGTTGCTGCAATACATGGCTCAGTTGTTTTAGCCGATTACCACAAAAGCTATTTATACCATAGTAGGATGAAAACATTTTTCTAGATTAACATGTTATTTATGATAGCTTTTCTCCGTATCGTACAAGGATCCATCTAAAGCATTCTTAGCAAAACAGTCCCTTGGCAGCCGTGGAAAGAAGAACAGTGAAGAGTTGCATTATGTGTACTGTCCTTACTGCTGCTTTTGTACAGGTGATATAAAGCATCTCCAGATACACATGTCAGTTGTTGTAATTGTTAACTCAATATTGTAGCTAGCAAAAGCAACTGACTGAAGCTGGGTGATTGTTTTGGGCTACGGAATGTACCTGTGGCAGGCCTGGGAGTAAACCACTGGTCTTCCTGCCCTCAGATCATGTCTCTTTCCATCTTACTCCCTCCGTTGTCATCTGAGCATTCAGCTTGCTCGTTGTTTCAGTCCCTTTCCTGCAAAGTAGTATTCTTCCTGGTTAATTATGAAATATTCCTTCTGCGTATTATTAAATGAAGTCCTGCCATGTGGTGATTTTTACATGTGATCAGTGTGCAAGATGTGCAGCCAAGCATGAGATGCAGAATGGCAGGGTTGCCCGTTGGCAGGGTTTACCTCTTTTTGTTGTTCAGCAACTAAATTGTTCAGGTGTGTGTGTGTGTATAGATGTATGTACGTATTTCCTGATTGTTGGACTAAGGTGGCCATTTTTACACCTCTTGACTTCTAGAAACACCCACCTCTGCTGGCTGACTGCAGGCTCTCAGCAAGAGGTAGTTTTTGAGGTTTATTTGAGCTGCGCTACAGCATGGCCTTGGATGCAAGTCACTTCACTTTTCCTATCTGTTAACAGATAGGAAAAGGAGTTAAGCTGGAGAGAGACTGCCAAACTTTTGGGGTGCTGTCATATGGAAGACACTAACTGCTGATGCACTGGTTGCTGTATGAGCTATGTAACATCTAACTTGCCCTGCATGTTCTTCCCCTGAGATGGTTCAGCATCTCTACCATTTCTGTAACAGCCTTTTCTGCTCTCTCTGTATGTTATTTACCGCACAGCCATCAATGGAAGGCTCTATGCGAACTTACCTGGGCTCACCATGTTCCAGGGTGAGTGGGTGAACTGGTACCTGCTGGGAATGGGTCAGGAGATTGATATCCACACAGTCCATTTTCATGCTGAGACCTTCATATACAAGGTAAGAATATCCTGCAGATGGTAAAGCAAAGACTGACCACCAGTATCATTGCTTTTGCTTGACTCTGG
This sequence comes from Nycticryphes semicollaris, assembly GCA_013400055.1. NCBI lineage: Eukaryota > Metazoa > Chordata > Aves > Charadriiformes > Rostratulidae > Nycticryphes > Nycticryphes semicollaris. The sequence goes on along the minus strand of VXBJ01003877.1, from coordinate 220,242 downwards.
ACTTGAACTTCTTGAATGACTTCACAGCAACTTCACCCAAAAAGGAAAGGGGTGTGATTTTTACACATCCAAATCTGACTCGCTGGGGCTCCGTATTGTGTCAGTGTGCCTAACAATCCTTCTCAGGAATTAGGCATTACCAGATGGTGTTTGCTTTCCCAGCTACAGCCATGATGCTGCTCTTTGATTATTATTATTATTATTTTTCTTGAGCTTTTAAAAACTGTAGTAGCACCGAAGCAGTATCCAGTGACACTATAACAGAATTTCCATTCTGAAAAGATGCCCAGGGCACTGCATGCTGACAGCCTCCCTTCCCTTTGACAGAACGGCAAAAGTTACAGGGCAGATGTTGTGGATCTGTTCCCTGGGACCTTTGAAATGGTGGAGATGCTGGTTGGGAACCCTGGGACATGGCTGCTTCACTGTCATGTGTCTGATCATATCCATGCTGGTATGGAGATACTCTTCACAGTCTTGCCCGGACCAGGTAAGGAATTAGCCCTGATTGTTGCTGTAAAACATCTGACAGCAATTTCTACTATTGCTGCTGCATTCAGAGTGTTTACATCGCACTTATAACTCTTTTTACATAACATAAACAGCCTGTTAATTGAGCAGATAATTACTTAAGTACTGTTAATTTAAGATGTTGCCTTTGAGTGTGGTAATACCTGCAGCTGGAATTAATAACAAATGGGTGTCTGGGGTTTACATTGCCTGTGTTGTTGTTATGAGTTTTATTTTAGCTTGTGTCTGAGAAGCAACGTTCAGCCACCAGCTGGTAATTGTTCTTACTACAAATATTATCTGTAATCTAAATGCACATCCTAAGGCTTTTCATTTCACCGGGAAACAGGGGAAAGTGCTCAAAGGTGAGTGGCACTCTGTACTGGGTTTGGCTGCGATGGAGTTAGTTTTCTTCATAGCAACCCATAGAGTGTTGTGTTCTAGATTTGGCACCAAAACAGAGTTGGTAACACACCAATGTTTTAGCTGTTGGTGCTTGCAAAGTGTCAAGGTCTTCTCTGTTTCTCACTCAGTAGGGTGGGGAGTGTGAGAGGCAGGGAAGGGACACAGTCGGGCTCGATGAGCTGTATTGAACGAGGGGTATTCCATGCCCTGTCATTCCCCATCTACTCAGCACTGGTGAGGCCTCACCTCAAGTACTTTGTCTAGTTTTGGACCCTTTACTACAAAAAAGACATTGAGTTGCTAGAGTGGGTACAGAAAAAGGCAAAGAAGCTAGTGGGGGGTCTGGAGAGTAAGTCTTCTGGGGAGAGGCTGAGGGAGCTGGGGTTGTTCAGCCTGGAGAAGAGGAGGAGACCTCTCTACAGCTACCTAAAAGGAGATTGTAGAGAGGTGGGGGTTGGTCTTTTCTCCCAAGTCCCAGGCAGTAGGACGGGAGGAAATGGCTGCAAGTTGTGCTAGGGGAGGTTCAGACTGGATATCAGGAAAAATTTTTACACTGAAAGGGTTATTAAGCCTTGGAATGGGCTGCCCAGGGAAGGGGTTAGGGCACCATCCTTGGAGGTATTAAAAAGACAGGTTGACAAAGTGCTTAGTGATGTGGTTTAGTGATGGGTTGTTGCTTTTTGGTGGTTTTTTTTTTTGTTTGCTTGTTTCTGTTTGGTTGGTTTTTTTAATCAGAGTTAGGTTGATGGTTGGACTAGATGATCTCAAAGGTTCCTTCCAACCCAGACAATTCTATGATTCTATCGTACTCAGCAATAAAAGTAGGAGGGTAGAGTTTTTCCAAAGTAGTCATTGCTGAAGGACTGGTTGTGTATCAGTCTGCTGGTGGCAAGTGACTGTATTTATATCAGTTGGGTTTTTCTTTGCCTTCACCTATTAAATTACCTTTATCTCAACCCACAAGGGTTTTTTGTTTTGTTTTGTGGTTTGTTTTTTTTCTTGCTTTTGCCCTTCCCATTCCCTCCCCCATCCTGCTGTGGGGTGAGTGATCAACCCTGCCAGCCAGGGTGAGCCCACCTCGCCCTCAGAGACTTTGATTTTTGCCTCTCTTTCAAAGGCCATAAAGGGGTTGTGTGGCAGTGGGTCTGTTTTTGCAGCAGGTAATATAAAAACACTTAGCATGATACGGAGAGGGAAGGCATTGACAGGAGGAAAGAAAACTTGCAAGCCCTGGGAAACCATGCTGCCTCCGGATCTGTTCCCTGCTAAATGTGTTATGTTTGGGACTATCTGAACAGCCCAACATTTTGTCACTCTTTTTGTTTCCTTTCAGAGCCGGCACTTGAAGTAGCTGACTACAGTGCAGGTATGGTGTATGTTCACCTATCGCTATGGTCTAGCTACAGGACAAGGGGTAATGGTGTTAAATTGAAAGAAAGGACATTTAGATTAGATACCAGAAAAAAAATTGCTCCTGTGAGGGTGGTGAGACACTGGAACAGGTTGCCCAGAGAAGCTATGGATGCCCCATCCCTGGAGGAGTTCAAGACCAGGCTGGATGGGGCTGTGAGCAATCTGGTCTGGTGGTAGGTGTCCCTGCCCATGGCAAGGGAGTTGGAACTGGATGATGTTTAAGGTCCCTTCCAACCCAAACCATTCTAGGATTCTGTGTTGCACTCCTAAGTTCCATCTGTGTGTGTGAGGCAGAGGAGGAAGGGGGGGAGACCTCTGATCAGCACAGAGATTTGGAGAAGGGTGGGGAAGAAGGAGCACGAACACTTGCAGCCTGTCCTCTGCCAGGCTGGGCAGTGTGTTATTCTGAGGCCTGGTTGCCGATGGATAACAGGGAGGGTTCTGGGTTATCTGTCCTCCAAATGTCTGTGCTGGGATGATTAAAAATAAGAAAGTTGGGCTTGTTAGGCTTGTTGACCACTGTAGGTGAAAAAGTTTAGTGCTTCACATCCTGTTGTACTTGCTGTGTATGGAATCATCTCCAGAGGAGAGTGCAAACTCAGACACTGGCAGAGCTACAAAGGGTTTAGAGGAGGGTGTTGCAAAGGAGATAATTTTCCTTATCCCTCTCAATCAAAACCCAGGGATTGCCTTAGATTAGTTGTCCTCCCTTCTTGGGCTGTTAATGACTGTGTGGTTTAGGGAGTTTTCACAGTCACCATCACTAGCTGAAGGGACTGAGTCAGCAAGCAAAACAAGCACATCTGCCTTTTCTTCTGTTCTTCCCCCAAGAAAGGAGCCTAAGCACATGCCCTGGGTCTTTCAGTCATTTTAAAGAACAGATGTGAGGAGTTATTTGGTTGAGCAGCACCAGGGAGACAGGGGGATATTGATAAGATCCCTTTAAAATTTTCTGGGGTAGAAATCTGAATGGTTTATGGTGGTGATTTATTTCCCTGTTTTTTTACTTTCTCCATTTTTTCAGCTGCTCTGTGAAATCCAGCTGTGCTGATTTCAGAGACAGATCAGACCAGCTGAAAATACAGCCATCTACCTACAACTCTTCAGCCTTTCTCTACTGATATTTCAGTCCTTTCCTTCCAGGCAATGTTTTCCTCACTCAAAATGGGTCTAAGGAAGAGGAGTAGGAAATGTGTTTCTTGGATCCTTTCAGTTGTGGTATTCCTGGCTCTCACTGGAACTGTCTTTTTGTTTGTCTTTCAGAGTTGCCACTTGAGGATAAGGATGAGCCTGATAAGATCAGGCTTTTTGGAGCTAAGTTGGCGCAAGGGCAGGTAGAGGCCACACTCATCGGTCTCGCCGTTGCAGGAATGATATTATTCCTGGTCGTCTTTGTCCTCCTGGGAGTGGTCATCTATCTTGAGAGACAGAAGAGGTTAAGGCGCAATCGGAGGTCCATCCTGGATGACGGATTCAAACTCGTGTCTAAGAATAATTCGGGATTATAAAAGCCATGCACAACATCCAGGCTGTGTGCTTGGAGCAGAGGCAGGATTGTTGTCCACAGGCAAAGATTTCGGGGCATCATTTCAATTGTACACTCTGCTTCAGATGCTAAGGAGGGAAAGCTGGAACCCTGACCTCTTCATACATCCTCCTCAGCGCTCTATGAAGAAAAAAATTTATTGGAGACATCCAAGGACCCTTTGAACTGACTGAAGACAAGTAACAAGAGTAATAAGGTCCTTCTAAAATACTTCCCTTCCTCAAGAGAGAGAGGAGATGCTTCCCCCACTTTCTTCTGTATGGAACAACTCCACTTGATCTCTCTCAGCAGACTAGCTTAGGCCAGATTCCAGCCTTACTCCATTCCCAGAGCTGAGTTGGGAATTGTCTCCCAAGAAACTGTGAGCCTTTAAACTAATTAATCTGAAGGAGGGGAGAGAATATTCTAATGTTTGTGATCAAATAAGAATACAGAAGAGAAAATATTAATTTAGATTTGGATTATTGGTCTTCCTTCTTTTTTTTTGATGAGTAATTGGACAGATGCAAATTCAGGGCTGTACATGTCACAGCACTTGAGAGAACTCCACAAGGACCATGACAACAGCTGTGCCTTATCATCTGCCTTGCTGTGACACATCCTTCTGCTCTTGGCACTCGGGGCAGTGTGCTTTGATATCGGGCATCATGTGCCTTGTGCTGGGAGAAGAAGCTTTTCCAAGAGCTGCAGAACATCCCAGAGACTTCCCTGCCTTGTGATTCTGTGGGTCTGTGTGTGGGAAGGGCTGTCCCTCGGCACTTGTGCAGCAGGGTCAAGGATGCTGTGATGTTCTGTGATACAGTTCGCTCTTTTTCTTTCAAATACATTTTAATGAAGTTCTCTCCAGCGCTGAGCTGTCGCTGTGTCACTGCTGTGAGCCCAGACAAAGGCTCAGTCCTGTGTATATCTGCCTGGGGCAGAAAAGGTCAGGGAGTGCTTCCTCTGTGGTGGTGTAAGGGCAGTTTTGTCCAGGTGAATGTGGCAACAGCGAAAAAGGAGGCAGCTAAAGCACTGGTGGAGTTTAGCAGCTTGGAGAAAATAAGCTGCAGTCTGTGGAGTGTGAGGAAGTGTGGGCAGAGCTAAGAGAATGCTTGCTGTAACGAGAGCCTGTGCTGAGGCGAACACTTGGCTTTTAGATGGCACAAAATCGCAGGCATCGGAGGTGGAGGGGCCTGTCCTGATCCATAAGTGCTCGTGGAACACTGCTGTCTACTGAGCCCTCTGTGCCTAATGACAGTCCCCACTGGGAGAGGAGCAGGGTGCTTGGGTGAGCCTGCTTGGAGCCAGGAGGGGACTGGGACCTGGTGCCTTTGGGTTGGGGTTGGGCACCTTCTGGTACCTACTGCTTCTTCTCCAGCTGCCTGCCCAGAGACTGGGGGTGGGTTGGGTAGCCCATGGCTAATCCCAGAGCTTGGTAGCCCACCCTGCGGGTGGTGGCAGCCACCCCTCCAGCAGCAGCTGTGCCCACACACATCACCTTCGCATCACCCCGCGTGTCAAGTACTAAGCGGTTCCCTATAAAAAGTCTGTATTTCTGGCTCACCCACCGAATCCCCATTATCTAAATGGACACAGGTTAGTGCTTACATATTTCTGTCCCTGGTTTGAAATTGGAAAGGGCATAAAAGAAATCCTTTCTGGGTGGCTTTCAGAGGCAATTAAAGCAGGGCCAGCTAAATGGCTGTAATGACAAGGGACTGCTGCAGGCTATTTAGGTATAACAGCACCATTTTATTGAGAACAATAGTTATAATATACTTAATCATGCTCAATTCATATTGGGTCCCTGCATACTTCCAGCTGCCCTTTCCTTTGGCAATGGGGACAAAGCTCATTAATTTCCTTTCATTACACTTCATTAAGCCTGGTGAGGAGCTGGAGGGCTGTTGAATTCTCTGAACGTGAGTGCTTTTGCTTGTTGTCAACCCTGGTTCAGCTCCTGTTGTAAACTAGATGTTTACAAGCCCACCAGCCCTGGTTGAATTTTAGAATGTCTGTTATCAGAAGTAAGAACCAAGCAAGAAATCTTTCTATTAATTTTTTTCCCTCCCTCTTGGCTTGTGGGGAAAAAAGATCAAAAAGCATTCTCAGATCACACTGAGATGGAGTTATTGAAATGTACTTGCTTTCTTCAAGAAAGCAGAAAGAATGAAGTTGCCCTTTCTTCAGTTCTTCAGCCAGTAGCCAGGGTACTAGGCTGGAAGATGGTGGACTTGAGTTTCGGTGCTGGCTCTGAAGCAGGGCAGCACAGGGACTGGAGCTGGGTCTCCAGAGTTGCACACATTCCTTACACAGCAGGCTGCTAAAATTCCTCCAACGCCAATTTTTTTTGGGCCAAATGGAGCATCAGTGGTGGACTTCTCTTCTCCAGCGTTGGTAGTTAGGATACTCTTGAGCCCAGTCTCTAGAGGAGGCCTCAGCTGAGTGGCTGGTTTGAAGAGAACTGTTCCCTCTGGTAAGCGATTCTACCCCAGATGGAGAAAACTCAGGGGAGAGCTTTGGACAAAACAAATCATTTTGCTAAAACTTTTTGTTGCAATGAACTATGACAAAGAACAGTTTATCAGGAGCTTCAGAACTGCTGCTAATCAGAAGTTGGCTCTGCCAGCTGGTGGGTGTATGAGGAGGAGGAGGAGAGATGTTTCACAGTTCTGGTGCCTCTGAGCTGGAACCTGTCAACAAAAATGTGTGCTTGATTTGGCACCAAGCCTTCTGTCTGAGCATCCTACAGCATCTTGTTTGTGCTTATTCCTGATGTGGTTATGGCTACCCATGGGGTCACATTCTCAAGAAGATAGTAAGGGGGACAGGATTGGGGTCTTGGCACTGCTGCTCCACAGGGAGATACTGGAATCATAGAATTGTTAGAGTTGGAAGGGACATTAAAGATCATCAAGTTCCAACACGCCTGCCATGGGCAGTGACTTCTCCCATCAGACCAGGTTGCTCAAAGGCCCATCCAGCCTGGCCTTCAACATTACCAGGGATTGGGGCATCCACAACTTCTCTGGGCAACCTGTTTCAGTGTCTCACCACCTTCACAGGAAAGAATTTCTTCCAATTTAAAGCCGTTACCCCTTGTCCTGTCACTATGCTTCCTGACAAAGAGTCCCTCTAGCTCTCCTGTAGGGCCCCTTCAGATACTGGAAGGCTGCTATAAGGTCTCCCCAGAGCCTTCTCTTCTCCAGGCTGAACAACCCCAGCTCTCTGCTGGGGATGGAAGGATGGGGATGCCGGGATGGCGGCAGGTCCCGTGCTGAGCTGAGGCAGTAGATCATGGGAGTGCTCCCACTTCTTTTGCCAATGCGAAATAAACCTCCATTTCCATGACTTGTGTCATAGGGAGAGAAGGATAGAAATAAATGTATACACACTTTTAGATGGTTAAATGCTATAGGAAATGTCAGAAAAAAAAAAAAAAAACAAAAAAAACAAAAAAACCCCAACAAACCAACCAACAACAATTAAAAAAAACCAACCCAGCCACAAAAAAATCCCCACCCCACTTTTATCCATGCTGGTAAGTAAGAGTCCAGAACAGGGTTATCTTCATGTAGGAACAGGTCTCTCAGGTTTTCTATGGGATAAACATGAGCCACAGCTGCTATTTCCTATTATATTTGCTTCAGATAGTGCTTTCTCCCCACAGTTCTAAGGGCCTCCTTCTGAGACCCCAACTAGAAGCAATAAAACTTGTCAGAAGTTTACCTAGATGATCACTTTCCTATTTGAAGTTACCCACACTCTTCCCTGGCTATCTTAGGTGACCTCAAAGCCGAGTTACTGCATGGCAGCAGCTGGATGGTTGCAGTGGGGTTGAGGTGAAAATCCCTTTATTTGTGCTGTCACCTTGCTCAGTAACAGCCACAATCACTGCTGCAGGTGGCAATTGTGTCCTCAATCCATGTCGGTGCCAGGCCAGTTTTCAGCTGACATTCCTTTATACTCCCACGTGTGCTATGGATGCGAGAGATGCGTGAATTGAAAGCAGGGTGCCTTTTGGATAGAAGTACCATGTGCACATCCCCCCCACCCCACACACTTGAAGCACAAAAGTTAACACCAAATTAACCTGAAGCACGCCATTAAAAAAGAAAGATTAACGCTCATAATTGTCAGCGAAAGGATTTGAATGTCTTTCAGGTGTAATGCAGTTTTTGGTTCCGGATTAAATGTGTGGCTTAACGTGCCACTTTCTTTGTAACATAGAATCACTGTGTGGGCTGTTTACGGTGGGTATAATTTTGTTGGCACAGCAAATTATAGGAGTGATTGTAAGCTCAGAGCTGTGTGCAAGTCTGGGGCTCTGAGCAGCCTGGTTTGGTGGGAGGTGTCCCTGCCCGTGGCAGGGGGGTTGGAACTCGATGATCTTTAAGGTCCCTTCCAACTCAAACCTTTCTATGATTCTATGTGCCCACATACTGCCTGGGGAAAGGAATTCAAGTGCAATAGCTGCCAAAATAAGGTGATGTGCAAGATCACAAACGGAGGATGGATCCTGAGTACAAGTAAAACCTGGCCTCCAGCTTATTCCTATATGGAATATAGGAGCAAGGCCGTATACACACACGAGGTACCAAACTTACCAAAGCATTAGTCTCAGAAGCAATTGATTAATTTAGTCACAGACTATTCTGGCAATGTGAGAACAGCAGGACTGGGCATGTGATTGATGAAGCAGCTATTACTGGGAATTAACATTTATGGTGTTAAAATGCAAAGCCAGCCTGCTTTGGAAATCAATTGGCTTGTTAACTTGCTCTTATGTTGGGGAAAGCAAATCTATTACTCAGCAGGTGTTACACCAGATTCTTTGGTATTCTTGAGAGACAGGTTTCATTCTGCATTCTTCAACTGTGGGAAGGTGAGAGCCATAAAATAGTCACTGTCCTGGTCTGAGGTTAAATGAAACAATTTTCTGTTTTACAACTTTCCTTTTTTTAGCTGGGCCTCTTCTAACTAAACTCTGAAATGAACAGCAGATTGTTCAGAATCTGTTCACTCTCAGGATGATCAGACCTGATCACACCAAGGGATGGTGCAGAGAGGCCCTGGCTTATACTTATTGCTAGAACAACCAAGGGCAGGGAATTCTGTTCTTTGCCCTGTTGGAGGGTGGGAAGCAGAAAAGTGTCGAGGGGTCACCCCTGTGGGGAGGAGCAGACAGGACAGGTGACCCAAACCTGACCAGCTGGGGTATTCCATCCCATCCACATCATGCTCCATGTAATGTATTCAGTATCATCAAGAATTACAATGGAATTATGTCTTATCTTTGTGCGCAGAAGGAAGTTTATGTAGTGAGAAGTTTTGCAGTCTGTTGCTGCGAGGAACTTACAGAAAAACCTGCCTGTAGGACTTTCTTGTCGTATCCTTATTTTTCACGTTTAAGGGTTATTTTCTTGATAAGCAAAAGCTTTCACTTTAGAGGTTAGCAAAGAACAGCCATCTGCATTTTGGTCAGGATGACTTGCTTTGTGAGAAATCAACAAACAGAAAACAAAGCTCGGGATGCAGAGAGAGCATGGTCCATCCCTGCCGGCCCAGAGGCTCCTTTTGCTGGAGGCCACTTCCAATACAGCACTTGCTGCAGGAAAGTGATTCAGGGTGTCATAGGGAGGTTCCCTCTTCACTTGTCGGGGCAAAAACCAGAAAGGTCCTAAATCAAACAATGTGCTCGAATGGGCCACTGGTGCGTGCCCCTCTTGTAGCTTCCATCACTCTGGGTTTGGTGTTTGCCCATCAGTGCCATCGCCATGGGTGGGAGACAGCGGGCTGAGCGCTTTATAGTTAGATTTGGGTGGGCTTTTCAAAACTTAATATATTGACTGAGAAAGACTAGTCCGATTTACAGATTCTCAATCTGTTAAACATCAAAACTACCTGCCCCAAAGTGTAACAGCACTATGGGTTTTAAAATAGGTGGCGTGTTTGCTGGGTTACATTTAACTGAAAGTGCCACAGCACTCTGGCTTGTGTAGAGGAACTCATCAGTGGTGCATTGAGCTGAAGTATTCTTCAACCTTCTTTCATCAATTCTTTGTGAATATACAATTCAGTAGGTTACAAATGGCATGTCACCCCAGAAAACATCTTTTTTTAATTTTTTTTATTTTTCAGTGCAAAAGAAATTATTCTTCTTGGGGAGAGAGCTGTTGTTTCTTTTAATCAGCGCTTTGGCCTAGATGTTCAACATCACGTCTATAAATCTGTGCACAGATGCTTATGGACACATGCATATTTTTTGCACTGGCCCAATGCACAACGTAGTGTTAAAACACAGGAGGGTCCTCATCATCCTCTGAGGTGGAATCTCCTGTCCTGCATGAAGGTCTTTCTATGCTCTTTCCCATGCAGCTCCTTGTGAAGCTGAGCACACACGACCATTTTCTATTTCTCAAAGCATGTCATGCTTTTAAGATATACTCTCTTTTTTTTTCACAAAAAAAAACCCCAAAACCACCCAAAATGAACCAAAAGCCAATGCACATTTCCTGACTGAAAGGTTTCGATTCAATAAAACTCAAACAGGCATTCCAGCTCTGATTTCTAAAAATCTGAGGGAGATTTATGTCAAAACTATGAGCAGTCTTTCAAAAGATGTTCACAATGGAAAATGGAAATTATCCCTTCAGCTGACAATGATGTTTTGATGCTACTGGGATGTTTCATTTGATTTTTACAAGGTATGACTGAACCGGAAACTTCAAAAAAATAGATATCAATAAAGGCTTGACACAATTTCTTCCCCCCGTCCCTTACATTTTTGCATTTTAGGAGATTTACCCGATCCCTCCTGTCATCTGAAACTTAGAGAGTGAGGATATCTATGATTAAAAAGGCTAGCCATCTAACGAAACAATAAGGCAGGAGGAATAGGATTGTCTGTTTTCATGCCTGAAAGTTACTTAAGGAACGAATTCCTGACTTGCTGAAGGTCAAAGAGGTAGTACACTGGGACTAGAGCCTGCAGCCACTTCACTTGGAGTTTGTCCCTCCCTGCAGCCACGGGCATAAAACTGAGGCAGCTTTCTGGGAAGCGCTGAGGAACCTTGTGAAGCAAAGATGCTGTCTGAGCACAACAGCTGCCCTTTCCTCCTGAGCCCACATTCTTCCCAACACCCTCCTCCTGCCCATCTACACTCTGTCTACAGATTTGGCCACAGGTCTCGCGGCAGAATAGCTTGTGGCTCTTGGTTTTCTCTCTGCAACCTTTAGAGATCCTCAGCTTGGAGGTGTTTTACAAGTTAGGCTGGAAGAACCAGCCAGAATCCCTTGGCATTGCTAATTGCCAGCCTGAGAAGCCCAGTTTCTAATGAACTACTTCTGGGTGTTGTGGTCCTGACTTTTACCCTTCATTAATATTCCAGATGCATAGGTCAGAAATGGCTTCCTTGTGGGTGCTGTTCTTTTCCTAGAATGAATGGGTCCTGCAGGCTGGAGAGCTTGGTGTGAAATTGTAAATTTTAGATGTAATAAATTTCAGGTTTTAGTGTTGCTTTATAACGAACCTTCTGGGAAATCTGCTGCTGGTGTCACGTCTGAGTTATGTGGTTTCCCTTGGGTGAAGCTGCGCAAAGGTTTGATAAAACTGATTGCAATGTTTTATTTGCCAGCAAATTCTCAAAAGGCTGAGCATCCATCATAGTGCCCAATCACTGTCAGCAATGATTCAGGATGTAAGACAAGGCCATATCTTTGAGAAGCTCAGATAAATTGCTGTCAAGGTAAGTCATTGTGTTAAATCATGTTAAAAGCCTGAAGACTGGCTACAAGACTCACAACAGAAGTGGAGGGGTTGTGAGGAAAAGACTCTTGAATGATTCAGCTCAGCTGTGGTAGTGCAATGGGTGGAAATGCCCAGTGGCACTAGTTTAGTTAAAATAATAGTTAATGCCTATATGCTATAACCTAAGAGCCTATAAAGAAGCAGCTGGCATCTGAGGAGCTTACACAAGGCTTCAGGAATAAATTGGTACCAACTTTCTTATTTTCTAAGAATTTAAATAGGAATAGGGGATGACAGCATTTCATGCTGTGTTACAGGCAGCAATTTCATTCTTACCCAGGGCAATGTTGGTACTGCTGATACAAAAACCATACCAGAATTTGGCAGACTTTGAATAGTCAGATGAAACAGAACCAAGATTTAAAATTCTTCTCATTCCATTTTGCCCAAATAAAACCTGACCAAACCAAACAGCTTATCAGATTTTGCCTATCTCCAGTACGTCTTTACGAGCAGTCATTCAGCAATCATCAAATACCTGTGTCCTGAGCCATACAACCACTGTAGGTAGTCTGTGATCTCTGTCAGCTCTTTAGTTATGCAAGCATGGCCCATTATGACCCTCCTATTAATCCTTTTCCCTTAGGCTCCTTTCTGCTGCAATATTTAACCAATTTCCTAAAACCCCAGTGCCACAGTACTGCTTCATGACAGCAGCTGCTTTATGGGTTCCATCCCTGCATCCCCACCAGGCTTTGTCTTGCTCACCACCCACCTCTCCCAGGCTCTCACGATGCTCCCATTGAACTGGTTCTTTAGGTCATTTGAAATGTCAAGCTTTACTGCCTCTTCTCTCTAAATTGCGACTCTTGGAAAAATAGCATATTGGTTTTAAAAGTGTGTTGCCATGACAGTGCCACATCTGGATCTTGTAAATATTTGGGAATATCCCCCTTAGTCAGGGGAAAATGAGACTCACCTCAATTAAGCATCAGGTACCTATTTGTGACTGGACATCATGTAACTGAGAGAGTCTGGAGTCAGCAGAGGGGGCGATGATTTTGATGGAACAGGGCATGAGCGTGTCCTCTTGTGGTATCCAGAAAATTATTAAAGCACACATTCAGAGAAACCAGAGTTGATGATTTATGCTTTGAATATTGCCTGGCTCTTGAGGAACAAAGTCAATTCTGTAAAAAAGAACCACTTGCTGCCTACAAGACTAATTCCTCTAACAGCTCTGAAACAATTGCTGGTACAGATCTTCTCTCCCATGTCTCAAGAGACTATTTGTTGCCTCTTGATGGCTAAGCTCTCAAACCTTATCTAGCTGTTGCTTAAAATGCACGTTTTAAACCAAGACTGGATTGATGAAGCCCCAGGTTCATTCACTCATTTTTTTTTTCCTCTCTCCTACAGTACAGGGTGAGATAATCAGGCATTTTTCTCACTGTTTTGCAAACACAGTGAGAGTTCAACTCACATGGAAGCCATACGTAATTTGTTCTGGCACTTGCTTTTAGGTTACTTTCACTTCAGGCAGAAACCAGTGCCGCTTTATAAATGTTCAGAGGAGCCTGGGAACCCGCAGCTTGTTCTCAGCCCTTTCATCTGGCCGCCAACTCTGCCAACAAGCGCCTCAAAACCAGTGCCTTGGGCGAAGAGCTGCGTGACAAGCTACGAGCTTTCTTTGCTGTTAAGAAGCCTTTGCAAAGTTCCAAAAAGCAATGGCTCCTGAGGCTCTCCCCTGGCTGCTCGGCCCATGCCATTTCCAGGCGCTGCCGCGGTGTTGCTGCGTAATCGGGCTGTGATTGCAAATGTTCTTCTAACAAGCGCGTGTTCTAACAAGCGCTATGCAGGCTTCCAGGGTCTGGCAGTGGCTGAGACTTCATGCTGCTTGACAGTAAGGCTGTCAGCGTGCAAAATACTTGCTGCCCAAATAAAGGTAACCGTGGTGTTGGAATTTTCTCTTCGAAAAGCTACCCTAACACTGAAGCTTACCCAGACACACCTCACTCGGCACAAACCGGCCTGTATATGCACCTCCTAGGAAACCAGCTATGGACCTGAACACTCTGCCCAAAATGATGATTGAGAGCTCGCTCAGGAGGTTATGGTTTGAAATACTGCTGGGTGAGCAGTTCGAGGGAGACGGAAAATCTGATGAACCCCCCCGCCCCCACAGCTTTATGGTTCACCTGCACCTTTCTGGGGTCTATCCTTGGACCAAAAGATGAAGGTGATTGCCCAGCTTTCTGGGTAGGCTAAAGAAATATAAATTACTAAACTGAACAGAGGAGAGTCAGCGAATTCCTGGATGCTTTGTCTTCAGGTAATGGAAAATAAATTTTATCCTGTGGAATGGAAAGGCAACCAAACATTAATTGGGTTTGTTGCACTGGGCCACCAGGCACATGAACTACCTGCCGCAGTGTCAGAGCTCAGCTGGGCTTCTGTGAGACTCTTGTTTGCTTTCTGTGATAAAAAGAGACCCTTCTCAGTAGGTTGTCTACTTGTTGCCCTGGGCATTGTGATCGTAAAACACTGTAAAAATACAGAAATAATTTGTTTCATGACTGCTGAGTAAGTCCCTCCCTGGCATTCCCTAGTTATGCGTTACAGCAAGAGTCAGTTGGCTGTGGCAAAACATGATTAACCAAGTCTGTAGAGACTAAGTCTGTAAATTAACTGAGTCTCTCCACAGTTTGGAGAGGCAGAACGTAGAGAATTTATTGAGGGAAACTCTGCAGGGGCAGTGGAAGGCAAGGAAGCTCCCAGAGGAGCTGAATGCAGATATATGAATTGCAGTTCATCCACAGACTTCCAAGCAGACTTCTCCTGAGTAATTTTCATTTATCTCATGCCTCCATGAGAGGCTCGTGTGATGACCTGTTCCACTGGCTGCTGGCAAGATGCAGTGAGCTACCAGATGCACGTACCCAAAACTTCTAACAAGCCACATGCAGAGAAAGCTAAGGATTCCCCCTTCAAAACTTAAAGGCTCCTCCAGGGTGATCAGCCACCAGTGAACAGACTGGGAAAGCCAGGTTCCTCACCTATCATCATGGCTTGGTGTTTGACCTACTCCTGAGGAGTCTTCTAGGTCTGGCAGGGAGGGAGTGGTTCCTTACACTTATTAAGAGTAGATTGCTGATAAATAAGATCGTGTTTTGAGAAAGAAGAATGTACAGCTTTGCAGCTAGTCAGAACACGCCATCAATTTACAGATATATGTTTTGCTTGTAGTTATCAAGGAACAGAATAAAATTTAGCATCGTATTTACTAAAATATTGAGGAACGTGCTCTAGAAAAACTACTTTATTCTTTTCCAGGCTCCAGACAGCCATGTCAGAGCAGGGATAAGGGAGATGCTGAACTCCTTGTCCTGCATTTCCTGTGGCACTGAGTGAAACCCACCCAAGCACAGATTCCCCATGTCATGACGGGTGGCAGTATCTTGACAAAGATCACTCAAGAAACAAACACGTAGCTTAGATAAGGTGCAAACCTTGTGATACACCTCACAGTCTTACAGACTGCTGTTTTATCTCCTTCTTACATATATTTTCTAGCTTCTCTAATACTTAAACAAAAATTAAGGCAGGCAGAGATAAGATGTCTCATACAGGCAAGTGGAAGGTATTTGCTTCTGTTATTAGGCACAACTGGTGAGGAGGCAGCTCAGCTGCAGAAAGGCAGGTTTGGGAGGGAAAAAATCCCCATGCCAAATGAACCTGGGCAGTATTAATTTGTTTTTTACAGTGCAGTATTTCTCCTTTCTAGAATGATGCTGGGGGATGTCAGAGCACTGGAACAGGCTGCCCAGAGAGGTGGTGGAGTTTCCATCTCTGGAGATGTTCAAAACCCACCTGGACAAGTTCCTGTGCAACTTGCTCTGGGTGGACCTGCTTTGCCAGGGGGTGTGGACTAGATGACCTCCAGAGGTCATCATATCATTCTGTGATCTGTGACAGGGCTGAGGTCTCAGCTGAAGCTGCAGCCACCTGACAAGACAGGTCCCTACAGCTGCCCAGGGAGCTGGGCTCAGCCCCACTCCTGCCAAGGCTTGCTGACTTCCCACAGGTTGTTATCAGCCACATCTTCTCCACAAGTGCCTGGTGCTGGGGCTGTTCCCCAGGCGTGCTCAGCACTTACAGCTGCAGCCTGAAATGATGAGTGTTGTGCTTTGTAACAAATGTCCCAGAAAAGTCCTCAAAGCTTATAACTTCAGAGCTGGAATTGCATAGAGGAAGTACTCTCCGTTCTCAGAGCCTTGTCAAATAGAAGCCCCTACTTTCTAGACCAGGCAGGTTTGTTTCGTAATTCTATAAACATCTCATTTGTCATTTTACTCAAGCCAAGTAGCCAGAATGGAAAAGCAGACAGCAGTTCACCCCAGACATTCAGCTGGAGAGCATAATGTTTAAAGTCATTGCTAGCCCTCCAAGGAAAAAAAATCACTCAAAGGCATCTGTAACAGATGACTCTGGTCCATGGCACAACTCTGCCAAGCAGAGCTCACCCTGACCAGGAGGAGACACCGCTCCCTGGCACAGCCCTGTCCACAAAAGCTCTTCCAAGGCTCCTCACTTCTGACTATCTGCACCCCGAGCCAACATCTCCCAGCCTGGAAGCTTTAACTTCCTCTCTGTTTGTCTGAAAGTTTGGGGCAGACCTTCTCCATCTGGTGCTATGGGTTCCAGGTAACCCCTGTCCAGTTCCTTCCAATATGCTATCGAAACATCTTGGTTTGCGCTGATACTCCTCACTAACACTCTGAGACATGTTTTTTATTGTTTTCCAAGCATTGAGCACAGATATCAGCACACCTCCTGAGCCCTGTGTTTCAGCGCTGAGAAGCTGGTTGCACAGAAAACAAAGAAAATCATTGTTGTCCAAGATTCTAATTTATAACAGACCGACCAAGAGAGACACTAGAAATTCAGGGCTGGTTTTGTCTTCACTGCTTTTTCTATAGCAAAAAGGCACTAAAACAAGTTAAAATACTAAACCAACTGTTTATGCAGAGCTACTTTCTGTGATATTTTATTTCATACACATAAGGATCTTTTCAGTGACTATGGTTTTTACTGCTTTACCTTCCAGCAACTCTAGCTGTTCAGCATTTGCTCCAGAAGTGTGCTGTCCAACACATGTCAAGGCACAACCATGGATCATGGAATAAAAAGGCATTCTTTGTTTGCAGGCCTTCTTGTTTTGCTTCAGGTTGACTCACAGCAAATGTTCCAATATGACTCAGAAAGAGACGATACTTAATTATGGAGACATTCTGTACTAGCATCTGAGGTTCAGCAACTTAAGATGCTGTTGCCGATAATAGCTTTGCACTAATAGCCACTTCCACTCAAGACTCCGAAGGCTGTTTGAGCATTATCCTGTTAAGTTGGCTGAAGAGGTTTAAAAAACTGCCAGGCACAGAACCCTCCACTCAGCTTGGGAGAGGTTTGGATGTAACCCAGGGCTGCTTTGCTTCAGTTTGCCTGTAATTAAAAATTCATGGTACCTTCTGGAGGTAAGATTTATGTGCAAATCAGATACACCCTGGTGGCCAGCCACATAAAACCTTTTTTGGCCAGGGTTAGAGGTACTGTTGTTTTGAGCGTATGAAATGAGACATCCTGTTCCCAACCAGATTGTTATTTTTGATCTTTCACGGGGCTAGATTCTGGGAAGTTTTAGGAAAATACAGACAACAAGAACACGATTCATTTCAAAGGGAGCAGGACTAGAGCTAAAGACAAGACTAACAGCTCTTACCTTCTGTGACATTAGATACATCTCTTGGTACTTTGGCTTAGTCTTTAGTCAGTATCTTTTGAGCTACTGGGGTAACATTTAAACTCAACTTGTGCTTCCAAACACTGTCTTCAGCTCAGCTGAACTAGAGGAAAGCGATACAGGACTGCAAGTACAGAAACCACCTTCTTGCAGGTGATCATCCTTCTTCTGTTTACCATCTCCTTGGTGCCAGGGTCACAGCACACCCAGATACCTAATTGACAGTACCCAGCGAGACAGGCCCACAGCTAGTCAGTTGAGCAGCTCGAAGACTGAGGGAAGAGCATCATACTTTCCAAAGCCCCACCTTTTTGTTGCTAGGGCTGCTGCTTGTACTATTGTTAACGTAGCCACAGCTGTTCTTGGTTTAAGATGTTAAGCAGACTCCCAGGTGCTCATTTTATGGAGATTAATAATTAACCGGCAATTGTAATTAACCAGCTTCTTGTAAGCAGCTCTTCAACTTGGTTGCAGGAAAGCTCTTTCAGAGTAAAATCACATGGTTCCTGCTTGTTTGTAAGCAAATGTTTCTCTCTTCTATGATCTTGAAGAGTATTGAAGTCTTCTGGAAGGTGAGTGGCTTGTGCCTTGTTCAGCTGTCATTCCTCCCTTATTCCTCTCACGTACCAAAATCCAAAGTCACCACAAACACGTAAAGTGGCAATGATTTAAAGCAAGTAACTAAAAAGTGAACAGGGAGAAACACCTCCAACTTAATTATTTGGCTTCCTCAAATTACCTCCCCCTGACCTGTGGCTGATTCAGGGCAGCTACAATTGCTGTATGGTCTATTGATGAACAAAAGAAATATAAACAATCAGAGAAATTATCTGTGTTTGTTTAATGCCTGAGTCTGCCCAACCTGAAGAGAAGTTCCAGCAGCAGGAATGAAAAAGTGTAGGAAGTCACAGCTTGTGTTGGAAACCTCCCATGTAGGAATGCTCCCATAGACTTTTGTATCTCTTTTCAAATTCTGGCTGTTAGGAAAGAGGTAATACAATCTCAAACTTTATTTGTCTTTCTGCTGCAGTTCCCTCCTTCAAAGCATTTCTTCCAAGCTGAGAGCCTCATAAATTCCTAGTAACAATTGTAGTCTTGGTAGGAAATCAGTTATGATGATGACTGCAGCCCTGGTGGCATTGTTCTTGTTTAAAATGCATCAATATTAAAGAATGAATGACAGTATCTTAAAATATGCTTTCTGGAGGCACGTGAGGTCTTGTCAGACTGAATGATAAAGCAAAACCTCCAGGGCAGTTTGACTCAGTCACTTTTTTCTTTCCCTAACACGTGCTTCCCTGCACCAATGGACTCCTGTTTGCAGTGACTCAATCTTTAGTCTTTCAAAACAGCCCAATAAAGAAAAAGAACGGCTTTATCTATTTTTCAGGACATTTTTGCTTTTATCATTACCTTAGTTACTTCCGGGACAGTGAACAGTTCAGAGCTTGCTAATGGGTCTTGCTGAGCTGTCTGTCTTCTGATTCATAGGGAACAAAACATGAAAGTGTTCTTCTAGTTCCTCACTTATTTTAGCTGGACGAGGCACAAGGGAGACTCTTGGATTAGTTTTTTCTTTTTTTTTTTTTATTGCACTCACTCTTGCAGATCACATTGCAGAGAAATAGATAAGCACAGGTGCTTACCTATTATTCTTTCACTCTCTTCCAAATAACTCTTCTTTAATACTTGCGTGCTGGGGGAAAAAAAACCCAAGACTCTATAATTTTGACTCTACTGGTAATTTCTGGTGTTGCTAAGAACTTTAAAATATCAGTTATTTGGAATTAGAGAAAGAGTTTCAAAAGAGGTTTTAAAGGGAAAAATGATTCACTGGAGGTGAAGGTGCAGGGATGGCAGAAGTGACTGGTGCTATCACTGACTCAAGGGTCAGAAACCAAATGCAGAGCTGTGCTGGGTGTGGGTGTGATGCTTGGGAGCAGCAGGATGATGACAGGGCAGTGATTTTTGTGGTCAAGCTTCCCCTGTGTTAAAGGATGGGTCAGGTAAGTTTGTTCTGTTTCTTTAAAGCATTTTGGTGCCTGCAAGCACAATGACTGCACTGGCTGGTGGCTGGAGAATTTCTCTGGGGTGTCCAAAGCTCACCATGATAGAATCATAGAATTGTCTAGGTTGGAAGGGACCTTTAAGATTATCTAGTCCAATCATCAACCTAAGTCTAATTAAAAAACTCCAAAAAAACCTAAAACAAAACCGCATTACTAAGCCATGTCACAGAGCACTATGTCAACCTGTCTTTTAAATCCCTCCAGGGATGGTGTTTCAACCCCTTCCCTGGGCAGCCCATTCCAAGGCTTAATAATCTTTCATGTGGAAAAATTGTTCCTGATATCCAAACTGAACCTCCCCTGGTGCAACTAGAAGCCATTTCCTCTTGTCTTATCGCCTGGGACTCGGGAGAAGAGGCCGATCCCCACCTCTCCACAACCTTCTTTCAGGTAGCTGTAGAGAGCAATAAGGTCTCCTCCTCTTCTCCAGGCTGAACAACCCAGCTCCCTCAGCCTCTCCTCAGAAGACTTACTCTCCAGACCCCTCACCAGCTTTGTTACCTTTCTCTGCACTCACTCCAGCACCTCAATATCTTTTTTGTAGTAAGGGGTCCAAAACTGGACACAGAACTCAAAGTGGGGCCTCACCAGTGCCAAGTAGAGGGGATGATGCTCAGAGCTGGCCTGGGACAGGCAGTGGGAACAGGGCTTGGTGCATTACAGCAGGCACATTCCAGAGTGCCTGCTCCTTCTCCCACACATGCTTCAGGCTCCTGGTGTCCCTGTGGGTCCCAAAATCCAGACCCTGGTGTGGCTCAGTTGTGTCGTGAAGGTAATGCTGCTTCTGCTTTCTGCAGGCAGTGTGCCTTGGGGAGAAGGCTCATCTGTGTCCTGACATCTCCTGTGCTTAACAGGCTGCAGCAGCTCCGCCTGGGTCCCCACTGTGGTGTAGACATCCCCTGGGTCCAGTAAATCGTAAGTGCTCAGTGATCCTTGCTGTTAAACCCAGCACCACTGTGTTGGGGGCGAAGGGGGGGAAGAACTAACCAGTTGCCAAAGATAAGAACACAGGAGGTAGAATTTGTTTTCATGAAGGTGTTGTCTAGTTTAAAGCTGTTGGCAATATACCAGTCCGTTATCTAGAAGAAATCATTTATGTAGCTATTTGGAAAAGGGACAGTTTTCCAAGTGTGCAGTGGGCTAGCAGAAGTAATTTATGGGATGAAACTGTGGGAAGGCTTCCATCAATGCGGAACCGGCACAACAAGGAGCTGGATCAGGCCCAGCCATTCACAGTCCTTTCTTAAAAATACTTCTAGGCAGTCATTTTTATAAACACACCCTGTGTTCACCCTTGCTGTGTTGCCTGTGCCGAGTCACCACATCAAATTACTGGTGGTACTTTGAAAACAGAGCTGTTCCTCCATTGTGGCCAGCAGGGATGCACACACCTGTGGTGCCGATGCTCCAGCCTTGCTTTTCCTGCAGCATCCCTGCTTGCTACCGAGCAGCCGCTCTTCAGTTTGGCTGTTGGGCCTCACATCCGCAGGAAAAGCTGGTGGGAGCAGAGCCACCCACCACATAGCCCAGGGCACGGCTGGTCCACAGGGATGAAGGTGGAGCTGCCATGGGAAACACTTCTAGATCTTGCTGGGTGTCCTGCTGCAGCATTCCTGGCTGCCACCAGTGCTCTCCCATGTTGGGTGACAGTGCCAGAGCCCTGTGTCCTCATGGGTTTTTTGTCAGGGTTAGGTTGACAGTTGGACTAGATGATCCTAAAGGTCCTTTCCAACCTAGACTGTTTTAGGATTCTGTGGCAGCCCCCACGCTCCCCGCTACAGGGACAGGCAGAAGGGCGCCTCTGAAAACACCCTGCCAAATTCTTCTCCAGCTGACAGGCCCTTTTTGGTGCTCAGTAAAAAACACTGGCATAACGCTTGCAGCTTGCCAATGAGCTGTTTGGCTCCTGGAGAGTTGGAGAAAATGCTCCTGGGAAAGGGCCTTTCCTCCTGCCGACGGTGCTCTCATCTCTGTCTGTCAGTTTGCAGAAGGGCGAGGTTTGCCTTCTGGAGTTTGTCCCTGAATTTTTGAATGTTGAAAAGAGATGTGGGCTTGATAGATCTTTCAGGAATGTGAATGCAACATCTAGCCTTTAAAGGAAAGAGTAGAGATTTTTTTTTTTTTGTTTAATTTCTTGAAAGCCAGGAATTTTAGTGAGTTCAGCTGGGGAGGTGGCAATAATGTCAAGGAGAGAAAGCATTGGTCAGTTTTGCTTTTCTTGGAATAGAGTTGAAAGAAGTGCAGTTGAGAAGAGAGAAGGGATTGAATACAAACTAGCTCAAGCTGGAATAGTCGTCAGTGTTTCAAGAACTTAGCCCCTGAAGTACTGAGATATATGAAGAAATGTGCAAAACAACCCTCAAAACTACCACCAACAACCACAGCAAAAAAAGTATAAAAAATCACACAGTGAGTAAGAACCTCTGAAAGAAACTGAGTATTCTACAGACAAAATAATCCGATGGGAGACGCCTGGGCTAGAAGAGATGAAAAAGGATGCTGTAGAATAAATGAGCACTGGTCAAGGGAAGGTAAGGAATGCTATTGCAAGGTAAGCTTCTTCTAAGCTCCTCCCACATACCTGAGACAAGGCCATTTTCCAGTTCTCACTCTTACTCTACTGTGACTTTCCTCCTTGGAAGATGTGCTCCATGCACAGGGCTGTGTCCTCCAAAGTCACCTTGCAGCTCCGTAACAAGACTCTTGTGAGTTGTGGGGGGAAGTTTGCTGATGACACAAAACTGTGGGAGGTGGCTGACACACCAGAAGGCTGTGCTGCCATCCAGCGAGACCTGGACAGGCTGGAGAGTTGGGCAGAGAAGAACCTGATGAAATTCAGCAAGGGCAAGTGTCAGGTGCTGTACCTGGGGAAGGAATAACCCCCTGCACCAGTACAGGTTAGGGGCTGATCTGCTGGAGAGCAGCTCTGAGGAAAAAGTCCTGGTGGACAACAGGATGACTATGAGCCAGCACTGTGCCTTTGTAGCCAAGAAGGTCAATGGCATCCTGGGGTGCATCAAGAAGAGTGCAACCAGCAGGTCGAGGGAGGTTATCTTGCCCCTCTACTCTCCCCTGGTGAGGCCCCATATGGAGTACTGTGTCCAGTTCTGGGCTCCCTGGTTCAGGAAGGACAAGGAACTGCTGGAGAGGTTACAGCAGGGGACTACAAAGATGATTAGGGACCTAGAACATCTCTCTTGAGATGAAAGGCTGAGGGACTTGGGTCCTTTCAGTCTGGAGAAGAGAAGACTGAGGGGGATCTGATCAACACCTAGAAATACTTAAATGGTGGGTGTCAGTAGGATGGGGCTGGTCTTTTTTTATTGGTGCCCAGTGACAGGGTAAGAAACATGTTCCTGTGCAACCTACTCTGGGTGGATCTGCTTTGGCAGAGGGGGTGGGCTAAATGATCTCTAGAGGTCCCTTCCAATGCCGTGTCATTCTGTGATTCTGTGGCAGCAGCCACGCTTGGTCACTGTAGTCTGTCCTGAGAGACTGAAGTTGAAAATTTTGGTGCTGTAGAGAAATATTGGCTTCCTAAGGTAAAAAAAAAAGATAATTTTTTAAAATTGAATGTGGTAAAAATTATTGCACAGAGCTAAAATTTCAGGTTGGCATCGATTACATTTATGTCCTGGCTTTCATTCAAATTTTCAGTGGAAAACTAGCATTCTGAGGACACAGGTATCGCCTGCAAAACATCACCTATTCTCTGGTCGCCTC
The DNA here is from genome assembly GCA_013400055.1 of Nycticryphes semicollaris. Taxonomy (NCBI): domain Eukaryota; kingdom Metazoa; phylum Chordata; class Aves; order Charadriiformes; family Rostratulidae; genus Nycticryphes; species Nycticryphes semicollaris. The sequence goes on along the minus strand of VXBJ01003877.1, from coordinate 197,047 downwards.
CTGAAAAAGAAAGCTGTTGTTCAAGGATGGGTTTTGCAGCTGTGTGTTTCAAGGCTCATGTCAGCCCTGCCCCCAGGGAATCTTCAGAAGCATTTCAAGGGTTTATTTTTATTTTCACTTTTACTTTCAAATAATATTTTGTCTTCTGCGTTTCTTATTAATGGAACAGGGCTCTCCGCTCCCATTAGCCGCTAGTAAGATCTGATTAGTTTTGGGGTATGTGTGTGTTATTTTTCAGCAAGTTCAGAGCAGTTTTTAGCTTCATGCATCTTCCCATCCTCCCAGAGGAGGTTTCTTCAAAGCAAGGAAAAAAGGGCAACAACAGAAACTTCCACAGCGATTCGACTGCCTTTGCCAATGAGACTTGGCTCCAGAACAGCCTGTCTGGCTTTTTTTTTTTTCCTCCTGGTATTGAATCCTTTACAAAGGAATAAAGCCACATTACCAGTGGGTGCTTGTTTCCTCCTCTTGATGGACTGTGATCAGCAGCTGTCGCCGCATCATTGATGGTCACTTCCTCTGTATGCCTGTTCTCCACTATCAATCAAATCTTCCTCGTGGGCAGCAATTCTTCAGGATTAGCATACCTCAAATTTCATGCTCTGAACTGACAGCCTGTCCCTTGGTTACTTCACCTTGTTTTTGCTTCACAGCCGTTTGATAGTCGCAGGAGATAAGAAATAATGTGAGATTTTTAGAATATAATTTTGTGGCTTTCCCACTGCTTAGAAGCCTGTAATCCACCGGAGCATTTTGCTGTGGATGACCTGTATGCACTACAGCTGATCTCTGCTGTGTGCCTGGCACACTGAATTAGAAATAATTGCAGATACATTAGAGAAATCAAGGAAAACCCGTCAGGCACATTTGTACCAAGCTTTATACAGGGAATGGGCCAGGGCTGACTTCCACTCTTGAACTGGCAAGTTCTCGCTCTCCTGGCAAGGGACACACATCTAACCAATACTGCTCTCTAGGAAAGGGGGAGGATCCCTGGGAGCTGAGTGCCCTCTCAGAAAATGTGATATCTTATACACATCCCTTTCTCTGAAAACCCTGTGATAAGTGACCCAGTACAAGGGAATGTAAACTCCTCTGTGAAGAAATTCACTGGGGAGGCTTTTTCTGTCACGTATGGTCCTGCTGTTGGAAAAAAAAAAAGGAAGTAGCAAACATGCTCAAATGGCTCTTAGCACAAAATAGTAGAAAGATATGCACTGGTTCCAGGCTGTGGAACTGTCTATTTTAGGTGTTTCAGGATAAAAATATAGGGTGCTGTGCATGGCTCCTTTTAGTCATGTTTG
>VXBJ01003877.1:182838-195425 GCA_013400055.1 Nycticryphes semicollaris | reverse complement strand
GAGAAGACTGAGGGGGATCTGATCAACACCTAGAAATACTTAAATGGTGGGTGTCAGTAGGATGGGGCTGGTCTTTTTTTATTGGTGCCCAGTGACAGGGTAAGAAACATGTTCCTGTGCAACCTACTCTGGGTGGATCTGCTTTGGCAGAGGGGGTGGGCTAAATGATCTCTAGAGGTCCCTTCCAATGCCGTGTCATTCTGTGATTCTGTGGCAGCAGCCACGCTTGGTCACTGTAGTCTGTCCTGAGAGACTGAAGTTGAAAATTTTGGTGCTGTAGAGAAATATTGGCTTCCTAAGGTAAAAAAAAAAGATAATTTTTTAAAATTGAATGTGGTAAAAATTATTGCACAGAGCTAAAATTTCAGGTTGGCATCGATTACATTTATGTCCTGGCTTTCATTCAAATTTTCAGTGGAAAACTAGCATTCTGAGGACACAGGTATCGCCTGCAAAACATCACCTATTCTCTGGTCGCCTCCTGAAAAAGAAAGCTGTTGTTCAAGGATGGGTTTTGCAGCTGTGTGTTTCAAGGCTCATGTCAGCCCTGCCCCCAGGGAATCTTCAGAAGCATTTCAAGGGTTTATTTTTATTTTCACTTTTACTTTCAAATAATATTTTGTCTTCTGCGTTTCTTATTAATGGAACAGGGCTCTCCGCTCCCATTAGCCGCTAGTAAGATCTGATTAGTTTTGGGGTATGTGTGTGTTATTTTTCAGCAAGTTCAGAGCAGTTTTTAGCTTCATGCATCTTCCCATCCTCCCAGAGGAGGTTTCTTCAAAGCAAGGAAAAAAGGGCAACAACAGAAACTTCCACAGCGATTCGACTGCCTTTGCCAATGAGACTTGGCTCCAGAACAGCCTGTCTGGCTTTTTTTTTTTTTCCTCCTGGTATTGAATCCTTTACAAAGGAATAAAGCCACATTACCAGTGGGTGCTTGTTTCCACCTCTTGATGGACTGTGATCAGCAGCTGTCGCCGCATCATTGATGGTCACTTCCTCTGTATGCCTGTTCTCCACTATCAATCAAATCTTCCTCGTGGGCAGCAATTCTTCAGGATTAGCATACCTCAAATTTCATGCTCTGAACTGACAGCCTGTCCCTTGGTTACTTCACCTTGTTTTTGCTTCACAGCCGTTTGATAGTCGCAGGAGATAAGAAATAATGTGAGATTTTTAGAATATAATTTTGTGGCTTTCCCACTGCTTAGAAGCCTGTAATCCACCGGAGCATTTTGCTGTGGATGACCTGTATGCACTACAGCTGATCTCTGCTGTGTGCCTGGCACACTGAATTAGAAATAATTGCAGATACATTAGAGAAATCAAGGAAAACCCGTCAGGCACATTTGTACCAAGCTTTATACAGGGAATGGGCCAGGGCTGACTTCCACTCTTGAACTGGCAAGTTCTCGCTCTCCTGGCAAGGGACACACATCTAACCAATACTGCTCTCTAGGAAAGGGGGAGGATCCCTGGGAGCTGAGTGCCCTCTCAGAAAATGTGATATCTTATACACATCCCTTTCTCTGAAAACCCTGTGATAAGTGACCCAGTACAAGGGAATGTAAACTCCTCTGTGAAGAAATTCACTGGGGAGGCTTTTTCTGTCACGTATGGTCCTGCTGTTGGAAAAAAAAAAAGGAAGTAGCAAACATGCTCAAATGGCTCTTAGCACAAAATAGTAGAAAGATATGCACTGGTTCCAGGCTGTGGAACTGTCTATTTTAGGTGTTTCAGGATAAAAATATAGGGTGCTGTGCATGGCTCCTTTTAGTCATGTTTGCAAACTCCAGGCCGTGATAATACAGCATTTGGATCACAAGGTCATGTAATTCCTCACCACTCACTATGGATGTTTTTACAGGATGCTTATGTGCGAGTCTTTGCTGTGGGAAGGCTGATCCCACCTATCCAGAGACGTAATTTTCAGCTACTAACTCAAGCATCAGCATCCCGGGTAATCCTACACAGGTCCTCGGATCATCTGTCCCTTTCCTCTGTCTGCAAAATGGCAATTGCATTTCACTGCCTCCCAGGAAAGCTGGGAGTGAAATAAAAGCTCAAGTGCCATTTCAGGGAGATTTAATTAAGTACCTTGGCAGATAGACAGTCTGTACCCAGCACTTTACTTTCATGTTTTTCCCCACAAAGAACTGCACAGTGTCTGTTTACCTCATGGTGCTCCATTCCACCACAAAGAAGTTTCAGCGCTTCAAGGAGGACCTGAAAGCAATTAGTGAGGTTTACTTCGGAATGACTACATAATGTGTGTTCCACCCTCCTCCTCCTTGCCTGAGCATCTTCTGATTACACGACTCATTTATCCCTTTGTTTACTGATGCTGCTTCTCCACAGAAGGAAGCAGGTATGACCTGTTGTTCCCGAAGCCCTGCCATGCAGCCTGGCTCTAGGAGAAGGGGATGAAGGTGCAGGTGGAGGGACGGGGGGGTGGATGCCTGCCCCCAGCCCACCCCCAGCTGTGCTGGAGGCACTACTATGCTCCCAACAGAGCTGGCAGCCCACAGCATGTCTCCGGCTCGGACCGAAGGGAACATGATAACCTCTCCAAGCAACACGCAGGATTTGCAGCTTCATACGGGGAGGACAGCCTGTATCTCCAGGGTTTAAGCCAGAGCCCACAGCTGGGTGTCTCCATCCTTCCAGCTCAATGCTGAGTCTTGCCTAAGCTCCGTTGACTGCAATGGCAAGCAAAGCAGCTCATGGAGATGCCTGCACTGTAGAGTCAGATCAACCTCACGCTTTGTGGGGTTGATCTGGATGTCTCCTAGTCTTCGTCTCCAAAACAATGTGCCAAACTCCTCTCTTTATACAGCAAAAAAATGCAGTACTGGATGCCTTCTTCATACCTTCTCAAAGGTAATTAGTGATAGAACAAGAGGGAATGTCTTCAAGCTGCAACAGGGTAGGTTTAGACATTAGGAAAACATTCTTCCCGGAAAGAGTGGTCAGACCCTGGAATAGGCTGCCCAGGGAGTGGGTTGAGTCCCCATCCTTGAACATTTTTAAGGGTCATTTAGATGTGGTGGGGGATACGGTGCAGGGGAGAGCTTTGTAGAGCGTTGTTGATGGTTGGGCTCAATGATCCCAAGGGTCTTTTCCAACCTGAATGATTCTATGAATAGGTTTGCCTTTCCCTCACAGCTTGTTCCGTATAACGTCTTCTCTTAATAGGGCACTCTTTCACCATCTAAATCCACCAAAGGAATTGACAATTTCATGGAAACACATTTCAAGGTAGCACAGAGAAATTCATCAGTCTCCCTGTCAGCTGGGGAGAAGGTCTTGCACAGATTTGCAGTGACTTGGTGTGAGCTCTTGGATAAAGGTGTCCTACAATATGTCCCCACCTTGGAAGGTCGTTTTGCCCAGTGGTCTGCTGGGCCTCCTGGAGGGAGTAAATGGGCATAAGGATTTCAGGAAAGGAGTTTGTGCACTCACATGCTGAGCTGGGACTTGGCTGCTTCTGTTCAAGAATCCCATAGTAGGAAGAGCACAAGAGATACAAGGCTTTACCTCCTACTGTCTCCTTCAGAAGCTGAGGCCCAGACAGCTCAACTGTCTTAAATAATTTTTGCAGACATTCAAACTTTGAGTCACGGGCCAACAGTGATGGACTGTCCCTGCACATTAATTTCTCACGTCATGCCCAGGTGGTGGTGGAAGTGACAGAGTGACCTTGAGCCGAGGAGGACGGAAAGTGAAGTGGGAAGACAGAATGTAGCCATTTATTTCCACGTATTTAAGGGAGAGCTAGTAAAAGCCATGACTAAAACTCACCTTTCACTCTGAGAGTGGGGGCTGAAAGAACCTGAAACAAAGAAGAAACATTGTAAGGTGTTGCCTGCCAAAAGCCACTATTTTTTACTGCAGATTGCTGAGACTGGAGAACAAAGTCAGTCTCCCTGCACCACATATTTAATTCTGAGCAAGTCCTTGATGGTGCTGGAGGTAACACCGATGGTGGGTAATGGCACGTTACCACAGGCAGCAACAGCCCTGAAGCTCAATGCTCCTCTGTAGGTGGTACCCTTTCCCTCCTCGAGAACACCTCTCCACCAGCTTTTATGGCATTATTTTTTTAGGCTGCTTTCCTCTGCCTGGAAGGGGATGAGGTTCTGTGGGTCAGAGCCTGACTTCTCCACAGCCCCCAGCTCCAGGCTGCCTGTCTGTAGTCCCAAAAAACAGAGACATTGCCAGCAGCATCCTTGGCTGTTGCTAAACGATTGAAGAGCTTTAGTTCAGTGTCCACATCGTTAAAGACAGCACTAATTGGATGCTGAGACAGATCGGCAGATAGGTAGGGTGTGTAATCATTTGCAGGTCACACCTATAGGGTTCCTGCCTGGGTCTGAATTGAATCACTTTGACTCTTAAGAGATATGGGGTGTTGTACTTAGCAGAAGGGGCTCTACTTTTTGGGCTGCACTGAATCATTTAAGTGCTCACAATGTGAAGATCAAATGGCAGACTTACTAGAGTCCCTAAATAGACCTTATCTGCACCAAGCACACCCATTAATTTTATTGCCATTAAGCAGATACAGAAGGAATTAGTTGCCAGGGAATGCTTCTAATTTAAATGTTAGCAGCTGTTATTATTTCAGAGTAGCAAATTTTATGATTATGCCTAATATTCTTCTCTCAGTAAATTAAAACATTTTGTAAAAGCTGGATTATATCTGCAATGACTCTCCCACATCGAGAGGGGAATGCAAGAGAAAGCCGACAGTGATTAATGTTAGTGGAGATGAAGGAGCACAGAGATAAAACTCGTGTTGCCAAGTGCTGCAGGCTGAGCAGACCTTTTCCTCTCCAGAAGCCAGACCTTGGTGTAACCTGCACAGAAAAGCGCTCCTCAAAAGCACTCGGTGGCTCTGAACAATTTTTAAAGTAAACGCAGCTCGGAACATTGCTTCCACCCGTGGTGGCCACTGCAGCAGGGCCAGTGGCTGGGCCAGCACAGGCAAGGCATGGCATGGCTCTCAGCAGGTTGCTGGCCCTCCTGGCCCTTCTTTCACTGGACACTACAGCAGGACACTCCAAAGCTCGCCTGCCCTTCCCCGTCTTCAGAAGCAGTCTACTGTAGGCTTTGCTATTGCCATGACATTAAGCTGCTCTGCACAGTAAAACCCCCCTAAGACAAACATACTTGTGATTTTGAACTGTTAGCATCTGTCTGGATTGTGGAGGGTTTTTATATAATTCACCACTGGGGTATTTACTCCGTTATTGCTAAACATCGTTTGTTTTTTAAGTCTTCTTATCGAGTCGATGAAGTCCTGCAAGATTTCCATGCCTGTTCGTCCTGCATTTTCTGAGGCACAAAAGCAGGTCTAATCATTGCAAATGAAGAGGACTAGAGTGTCCTCAGTGCATTAAAGCAGATAGAAAAAAACCAGAAAGTTCCCAGATCATGGTTTTCAAGGGCTTTCCAAAGTCTTATTTATAACACACCTTTTGAGTGGAAGAAAAAAAATCCAGGGATTGATATATAGCTCTCACTCTTTCAGTTATTTATCAAACCTGCATTTTAAATAGAGGAGTGTAAACTAATAGCTTCTCTAGGGAACAGAAATCTTTCAAAAAGCTGCCTGATACAACAGGCACATTGGATGGATTTTTCCTCATTTAGAGTAGGGAAATTTAGCTGTTGACTTTTCTCCCTCTGGACAAGGCTCAAGCACTGAAACGTCCCATCTACTCCAGCTGTTTTCAACTCGGAAGGGCAAAGCAGAGACATTTTCTTTTTCAAGACCAGAAAATCTCATTACTGCACCAGCAGACCTTGTTTTACGTTTTGCTTGGCGTGATGCCCTGCAGACCCTGCCTTGGAAGGAGAAAGAATGCTCCTGGAGGCACGGATGGTTTCTCTGTGGGTTGTTCTCTGGATCTCCTTTGCGTGTTCTGAAGCAGAAATGGCTCAAAAGTGGGAGAAGAGCTTTTTTCACTTGAGCAGCTCTCATGACCTTGCCCTGCCACCATGGGAGGACTGTGCCCGGCACCAGCAATGGAGCTTGGAGAAGGATGGACAGAGACACAGACAAGAAGCTGAAAAATGCACTTTTGGAGTGTGATGGGAACTTTTGCGTCAGGAGAACTTTTAACGTAATGGCCTTGTATTTTCAGCGTTTCTCTTATGCCCTCTTGGGAGGCCTTTATGTACCTTATAAATATGAAATACAATAATCTGCAGGGAACGGTAGGGGCAATTTTATTCAGCTTTGTGAGCTCAATATTCACGTAATGAAATATTTTCTTTACATCTTCATGGGAGCAGACAGGGACAAGCATTTTAATATGTGTACCTACTAAGACAGTGGTAGCAGCCTGGGGAGAAAGACTGCATTACTATTATGATCTGGCTCATCATTAAGTACTGTCCAGTAATGAGGCTGAATCATGTCTTTAGAAGCCATTTCTTTAAAATTAGCTGAAATTAAGGTGCAAGGGTGAGCAGCCTTGAACCTGGACACTTTTACATACTGTTCAATGAAACTGACTGCTGAATTATGTCTTATCTTTGCTGGCCAGGAAAAAGTCCCTGCAGGCAAGTACTGGGATGATACCATGAACCCACTAGTGACTCAGCCCTAACAGCCAACTTGGCCTCTCCAAGCCAAGGCAACCCAGTCTGTGCTTTTATCCGAAAGACCGTGCTGTCCTGTGTTACTGGCCATGAGAGACTTCTCTGGGTGAGGATGGTGAAGATCAAGTGAAACACTGTCTAAAAATGAACTCTAGGAATGACCTGTGAAAACCATAGAAACATAGAATGATTTGTGTTAGAAGGGATATTAAAGATCATCCAGTTCCAAACCCCCTGCCCTGGGCAGGGACACCTCCCACCAGACCAGGTTCCTCAAAGCCCCATCCAGCCTGGTCTTGAACCCACCCCTCCAGGGATGGGGCAGCCACAGCTTCTCTGGGCAACCTGTTCCAGTGTCTCACCACCCTCACAGCAAAGAATTTCTTCCTAATATCTAATCTCAATGTCCCCTTTTATAGTTTAAAACCATTATCCCTCATCCTATCTCTACACTAAAGAAGAGCGAGTCTGTCAGAGGTGCCAAAAATCCCACTGTGGATCTTCGTCTCAATTGAAATGTCAGCAATTTGACTTTTCTTTTTGACACAAAAAAAAGCACCAAAAGCAAAAAATGTTAAATTAAAGTTCCAAAAAATTTTGACAAGGAATGTCAAAGTGAGAAAGCCAAAAATCTTTCACAGGCAAAAAAAAAGCTTGACTCTGTGCAATCCAAATGAATGTGTTTGCAAAAGTACATTTCTCCCTTGCTTTTTCTGTTTGACTTAGAGAACCCAGAACAAACGTTAAGTTATGATGCATGACGAGCACTGAAGTCTGCTAGAAGCCGCTCAAAATGTTTAGAAGTGGATAATAACCACAGCAAAACAGCGTATGATTGCTTAAGTGGTTGAACCTTTGACAGAATAAATCAGTTCTGCAAAAAATGCCATAGTGTGACAATAGCATTGGGCACATGGGGCGTTCCATGACCATGGGGTTTATGCGTGTGCATCTAAATGCTGTTCTGCCAAGTCATCCTTCTAATGCATGACAAAGGAATGAAAGGGAAGGTGGGGAAACAAGCACGTGGCCACACATTGAAGGAGCTCCAGGATGAAGCCCTGCATGTTTCCACAGCCTCTGTGGAATGCCACAGTGGAGACACCAGCGGATGCTCGCCCACCCTGGACCTGCCCAACGCAGGCTCCCAGCCATGCTGGGGCCACCGCCTGTATCACAAAGGGCATGTTTGTGCATAGATATACATAAATACACTTGGTGGCATTCACCACCAAGCCCTCAGCAGCAATTTCTGATGGCCTGCATCTCTAGAAGATGCGTGCAGGAAAGTGGTTGCCGTTTCTCCTGGCCTCATGAGTGCCGCAGCCCTATGCCTTTATGGCTGCAAGTGAGGTATTTGTGATTTACTGTCCTCCTGACCGAGTTCATTAGTATCCTTACACAACAGAAACTATGAAGAAGAAGATTAAATGTCCCACTTGTCAGTTTGAGCCCTGACCTAGCCATGTACCCAGCTCAGCCCCTGGGCAGGGTGTGGGCCAGGAGAAAAAAAGGGGTCTGGATATGCTGGGGAAGGGTGGAGAAAGCTGGTGACATTTCTGAAGACACATATGACAAAAAGCACTTATGCCAAAAGGCATTCTGTGTTGCCAAACAAACATTGGGATGCAGAGTTTCTCAGAAACATGAAGAAGTTGACTCTTGTCTCCTGTCCCATATGCAAACCTGCCTCTTCCCCAGCCTCTCCTGCCCTCCCAGTAGCCAGGTGACCCCCACCTAGGGTTGCAGAGTCCCACTGCAGGAAGACATCACAGAAAGATTCCTTTCCATCTGAGTTTCTGAGATTGGATCCTGAGCTGCTCTATAAATGACTGTGTCTGCAAAGGAAGGGAAGGAAAATAGGGATTTCCATCCATGCTGCTGCTCTTTGCTCCTGCTCTTCCCCCTGTCTTCTGTCCTAGCCCCCAGTGCACAGAGCTGCAGCAAGACTCTTCCTGGACACCCAGCAGCACCCTGAAACTTCTGTTCTCATTTTCAAGTTGCATTTCACTTTTATACACTGCTTTCCATACCACAGGAGAGAGAGAAGGGAACAGTGCCAGACACAGAGCCGGGAGCTCTCTGGAGGCAGAAATCCTCGGATGTTCTCTGTCTGCTAAAACTCTGGAACGGAGAGAAGGGAAGATGCTGCAGGTTAGTGAAGATGCTTTACCCCACCAGCTGTTGTGCTGTGTACCCAGAAAGGAGGGGTAGGGAGAAGAGAGGGAAGATCAGAGCACATCCACTCCCTCTGTGTTTTCCTGCTCTGCTAGATCTGTGCACGTCAGCCTCTCCCATCATCTATGTGTGGGGTTGCAATCCACCTCGGGAGAAAACTGGGAAGAGATACACTATTGGCTATTTCATATGCAGTGTGTCAGCTGGCAGGCTGTATATATCACAGGGAAAGCAGGGACCACTCAGCCTCTGAGCAAAGCTGCTTCCCTGTATGGCTCAGAGATACTTTGAGGATGGAGAGAAAAGAGAAAGGCAGCCCTTGCTTTTCCGATTCTGACAAGCTCTAAAAACTCTTGGGAAACAGAGACCTGACAGATGAAGGACTATGTGGAAAACCAATAAAGCAGATTTCCAAGGAGGAGTTGTGGAAGAGAAGCAGAACAGTGCCCAAAGGGAAATATTCACTAGGATTTCTTCCTAGTCTTTGGGGATCCCTGATATTTCCACAACTGAATCAGCTTCTCTGCATAGGACATATGAGACTGAAAAAGGAAGAGCAGCTGGAGCGTCCATGGAGCAAAGCTCACATGTAATCAGCACAGGAAGGAGGACCCATTTCTCACCTCTTTTATGTAGTTTGCAGCCACAGGGCAGATTTTTGAAAATGTAAAATGTGTGTGTTCCCTCCTGCAACCGCTGGCTTTAGCAGCTGAGCTGGAAGGAAGGAGGGCAGAGAGGAGTGTGCAGCCCGCCCCAGGGGACACAGGCTGTGTTAGAGCCATGAGCAGGCACACGTGGTTCCCTTTGCAGTACATCTCCAAACCCTTCTGGAGAGCGGAGAATCACAACACAACCAATTTCTTCTCTGCCCTGTACAGCTTCCCTAACCAATCCTTCTTCCACAGTGATTTGGACCTGGAGGACCTGGGGGACTTTGAAAGTGGCACCAAGTATGAGGGCGAGTCCCAGAGCCGGACGGTGAAGGCGCTGCTGATCGTTGCCTACTCCGTGATCATCTGCATCTCTCTCTTCGGCAACATCCTGGTGTGCCACGTGGTGATCAAGAACAAAAGGATGCACTCTGCCACCAGCCTCTTCATCGTCAACCTGGCCGTTGCCGATGTGATGATCACCATTTTGAACACCCCCTTCACGCTGGTGAGCACCCGGCTTGTCTATGTTTGTTCTGCTGGTGTCTGTGTGTCCCCTGTCAGCTGTGTCCACATGTACTGAATGGGCCAGGGGCTAATACTCAGAGTTTCTTCTCGGTGTCTCCTCCCCTCTTCCCTCTTGTCTCCTGGACAAGCTGCAGTGGTGGTGCCCCCCTCCCTGGGCTCGCTGAGCAGAGCTGGGACCTCTCAATCCTGTCGGGAGGCGTCACTCCTACGCAGCTTTCCTTCCCCTTCCAGGACTGTGGCAAGGCACTCATGTGTGTATTTTGATGGGGGAAGGAAGCAGAGACAAGTTTGATACTACAAAGCCCGTTTAGTTGCCATTTCCTTACGGAAATGATGCAAACGAGGTCAGTCCTTGTGAAGATGATGGCAGGGAAAGCTGCCAAGTCTGTGCTTGGCATGACTCTTACTAGGGCACCACAAACTGTGCCTCTTGGGGCTGACTATTCCTAAATAATAGAAGACACACACACAAAATATTAAAAGAACTAGATGTGAAGAATTAAACAGATTAATTTGTTGCCCCACTGTCACCGTCTATAAGCACTGTGTAAGTAGAACTCCTTATAGAGCTGAATTTGGCACAGCTCTCTGGTTTTAAAGCATCCCAAATACTCCTGCTTCAGTCCTTAGAGGTGGCCGTGGTGTTCCTCTGCCTTCCAAAAGCAGTGCCTGAGTTAGCAGTTTGAATTCACCTTTTCTTAAGTTGATCCTGTTGCTTCGGTGGGATTTCTCTGCCTTGCTCTGATGGGATTCGCATCCCGGAATCTGTTCAGGGAAAGGATAGTGCCCCCTTGTGTGTTCGCACAACACTCACACATCAGGCACTAATTAAATAGCTATAATCTTTTTTAGGAAAGAGCTTTGCATTAACTTCAAAGAAACAGCACATTGCTACACATTCAGTGACAGTCATTACTACCAGAGTTGTCTCTATAGAGAAATTAATTAGATTAATTGAAAAGAGATTAGCTAGTCTTGACTAATTTTCTGTGTGGACAGATGTTTCGTAGTAAATGTGCTTTATTTCAAATTAGCTTAATCTGCTTCCAGAATGAGTTGCATTAATTTGGAATAAATATTGCACAGTCATAAATAACAAGGGAGTGAGACAACCACCGTTATTTGGAATAATCTCCTCTGCAGGAAAGCCACGATAAGTAACACCTCTCTGGGAAATCATAAGAAATGTCATGCTGTCCTTGCCATGCAGTCTTGGGGGGGAGTAGGGGGAGCCTTAAACTTTCCCTGCCTCCCTCCCTTCCCTGGGATTTCATGCCTATGTGGAGACAGCTCCTGTACCTGCAGAGGTCAGATCAATGAAGAAGGCGGCTCAGCTTGCGAAGTGTGAGTTGCTTTTTCTACAGGAAGGTAAAATTTTCCTCTCTGTTTGTGTAACTTAACTGACACCTGTGAAATTGCTGTTGATGTACCACACACGACGTGAGGAGAGGAGGGTCGGGCTTAGAGATCAACATACAAGCAAGACCCTGCCAGCCAGCTCCATGTCCAGCTTCTGAGCGTGGGTGGTAGCTGCAGGCTCCAGGAAGGGTATTGGCACAGGGCAGGTAGGCAGGGATGCTCCACAGACAGGCAGTCCCTAAATCAGAGGTGTTACCTCCCTATCCCTGGAAGTGTTTAAGGCCAGGCTGGATGGGGCTTTGAGCAACCTGCTCTGGTGGGATGTGTCAATGCCCGGGGCAGGGTGGTTAGAACTCAGTGCACATCGAATTCTACGCCCCCTGCCACGGGCAGGGACACATCCCACCAGAGCAAGTTGCTCAAAGCCCCATCCAGCCTGGCCTTGAGCACCTCCAGAGATGGGGCATCTTTAAAAGGTCCCTTCCAACTCTAATCATTCTATGATTCTATTTCACTGCCCTCCGTGATTTTTCCTGCCATGAATTTCTCTCACTAAGTTTTGAACCCACACAACTTTCAGCATCCATAAATTCAAACATTTGAATGATGCCAGACCTGCAACTGTTTTGATGGATGCAAGTGACTGTTTTTTCCTAAGATTTCTTTATAGTTTCCAGAAGGGCCATGCTACATGTACTCCTGCAGTTGCGAACACACATACACAAGACACTATTCAAGTGGATTTGTTTGCTCAGTGACATAAATCTCACCTCTGTTCCAAAGCCTATTGCATAATTACTGTTTCCCCAGAAAAACTGAGCATAATGCATCTACAAAGCAGGAGGAGACGCTATGAAAGCATTTCTTCCTTACCATACTCCAGGGAAGCCTAGTTGCTACCTTTCCGATAATGCACACCATTTTAATCTGATTTTATCTCTTCTTCAGGTGCGGTTTGTAAGCAGTACCTGGGTTTTCGGAAAGCTGATGTGTCACATAAGCCGGTTTGTCCAGTACTGCTCCGTCCACGTGTCGGTGCTGACCCTTGCTGCCATCGCTCTGGATCGGCATCAGGTACGTGATAAACATCACCCCTATGTTTGCTAGAAAATATGATGCCAAATACATAGTTTCCCCCCCTTCCTTTATGAAGAGTTGTACAGTTTTTAGGTTTCCTCATTACTGTGGGACGCCTAAGGCTGGAAGTAGTGAGACCTGTGTTACCATGCACAGTTCAAGGTGAGAATTTGAGAATTCTCCTCT
>VXBJ01003877.1:171667-182727 GCA_013400055.1 Nycticryphes semicollaris | reverse complement strand
TTTCCCTGAAGTATAATGCAGTTTGCAGTTTTTGCTAAAGCTGATAAATGCTTTTTTTTTTATTTATTTTTAATTTTTTTTATTTTGCTAAAGCTGATAAATGCTGTGCACCGGGAGAGCAGATCCTGCAAGGTGTGCTCTCAGGCAGACTGTCTATTTTTCTTGCAGTGCTGGAGTCGCAGAAATAGTTGTTACTGAAAAGCAATTTCACATGATAAATGACATGGCCAGATGAAGTTCAAAACAATAATGGATTCCACTCTGATTGTCTGGGATGTGCTCCATCTGGTGTCAGAAAATTACCCTGACTGACAGAGTACAGATCATCCATTTCTGTCTTTTTTTACCACAAAAAGTTTGGTTGTCTGCCCGTTCTACGTGCAATGTTACAGCTCCTGAAAGCAAAGCACTTGGATAATGATTCGTTTTAATCAGTAGACTCCAAGTTGATTGCGAAGCATGGCTCAGTATCAAGAAGTGTTTTTTTAAGTAAGGGTAAACACAACACCTGACTTTAAATTCATTTGTGTAGGTTCCTCAAGTGGAATTAGCTAGTGTGAACCAAGGAGATAAAAATAGAAGTAAGGAGGTGTCTCTGAGCAAAGAGAAATCAACACTTGCCTCTAAAAATACTACTAGTCCTGAGAGGTACCAGAGCAGACAGATGCTCCAGGGAAGTTGTAGAAGCTCGATTAAGTAGATATTTATAATGAGACTAGAAAAGACATGTGTAAAATACCAAAGGCTTCCTCAGCCCAAAGATCATTTGGATTACATGATTGGACTATTTTTAACTATTGTTTCACTGCCTAATATAATCCTCCGTAGTGCACGTAGCTCAACAGATATCTAACCATCATGATCTCTGAAGCCAAAGCTGATGCATGTTTCTCTGCTCAGGGCTCTGGGCCAGCAGTAACATTTAATACTTGCACATCTCTTTGTATTTTCCACCCCTTATACTCTCCAGAGTCCTGTAAATTAGTCTCTCCTTCCTGCCTTTTAACTCTGGAGGGATGCAGAGCTGTTGCATTGCTTCAGACTTCAACATGAGGCTGAAAGAGTGACCAAGAGGTTGTCAGGTGAAGTAGCCCTCCTTAGCAGCCAACCCACCTTGAACTACATCATGCCGTAGCCAGAATTTCCCAGGGTAAACTGTGACTATAAAAGAGACCAGCCTTCAAGTTTGTCAATGCCATGTTGGCCAAAGATTACATTCAACCGTGGTTCTCAAGCATCCTGTCACTCTGTCTTGCTGGTCCACCAGATGTCAAACATCGTGGCTGCTGTCTATATTGGAACCTTTGTCTGTAGTAATGTGGAGATATTTTTTTGCACTATAGTACAAGCCAGAACAGCCTCTTGGCTTTCAACTTGTGCCACACTTAACAACCATGCTGAGTAGTGCTCCTTGCTGTCCTAGAAAGCACACACGCTGTTTCCTTCTTTCTCAGTGATCAGCATGATCAGCCTGCTCCTGGATATGGATAAAGCAAAGATGCATCTTCTTTCTTCTAAAGCTTGCAGGGTGGTTTTTTTTTGTTTGTTTGTTTGGTTTTTTTTTTTTTTTTTTTTAATGAATTGAAGGCATTTTAAATCCTCAGGATTGGTTGTTCTCTGCAGGTCATCATGCACCCTCTCAAGCCACGCATGTCCATGGTGAAAGGAGGGATTTGCATCATTATCATCTGGGTGATGGCCAGCTGCTTCTCACTGCCTCATGCCATTTATCAGACTTTGACAAGATTTTATATCGGGTAAGACCTTTACATGGTGCTTTTTTTTTTTTTTTTAATATGACATATGCAACTTAATCAAAGCCCCACAGATTCCAAGGCGCACCTCTCTCCATCTGTGTTATTCAAAAGGAAAGCATGGTGAAACAGAGAAGTCTTCCTTCTCTTTGACTGCGTGCTTCCCACAAAAGGACAATGAAAATCAGTGGAATTGCTTTCAGGCTTGTTTGTTAGTTGATTTGGGCTCAGAGATTCAGCCCTGTAATTTGAGGTAGGAACAGAGGAGAGATGCTCTTCACCATTAGAGGGCACAGATGTCAATATGGAATGTTGTTTTTTTTTTCTTTTCCTTGGATATGTTTAAATTATCTTCACTGGGGCCAAAGGTCAAACTGAAGCAAAATTTTCCATTGGAAGTGGCACTTACCCATGTTACTGAATGAGTTTTGCTACCTGTACCTTTACTAAAACTTGTAAGAATATCTGAGATGTTTGTCCTCCAGGTGTTGTGTGCATCTGGTAGAGGAATTGACAGTTCTTTCTCTCTCTGCTCTACAGGAACAGAACAATACGAATGGTCTGCCTCCCCAGCTTCCCTCCTCCTGCTGATCTTTTCTGGAAGTATTTGGACTTGACTACTTTTGTTCTTTTGTATGTCCTTCCCTTGCTTGTGATCTCCATTACATATACCATGGTGGCCAAGAAGCTCTGGCTCAGAAATGCCATTGGGGACCTCACCATGGAGCAGTACTATGCCCATCAGAGGAAAAAGAAGATGACGCTGAAGATGCTGATGGTGGTGGTGGTTGTGTTTGCAGTGTGCTGGTTCCCCCTGAATTGCTACGTGGTGTTGATCTCCTGTAGGGCCATCCACAGTAGCAACGCTCTGTACTTTGCTTTTCACTGGTTTGCCATGAGCAGCACTTGCTACAACCCCTTCATTTACTGCTGGCTGAACGAGAGCTTCAGATCTGAGCTGAAGTCCTTGCTGTGTGTGTGCCAGCGAAGGAGTGCAGCCCCAAGTCATGCTCTGCAGTCCATCTCCCCTGCTTTCAGGCATGCCTGGGTTGAGAACTGCCGCTATAAAAGAGGCAGTGCCTGTCAGAAGGCAAGGGTATCCTCCCAGCGGAACTCTGCAAAGGCAGACATATCCAGTGTTGAGCCAATAGTGGCAGAAAGCTAAACCCTTCATCTGATGGCCAGACATCATGTTGTAACTGCAGAATCACAGGAAGAACCAAGTTGGAAAGGTCTGCTGAAGACCAACTAGTCCAACCTTCAGCCCAAAGCAAGCTAACATCAACTTTCTACTGGGTTGTTTAGGACTTCGTTCAGTCAGGTTTTCAGAAAACATCTCCAGGGATGCACTGCCCACGTGTGGGCTCCAGAAAGAGGGCTGTTGAGGGAATTTTCCATCAGAACAGCCAGCAAAATTTGAGAGAACTTTTTCACAGCGCACAAAACCTACCATAGCCTAAGCAAAAAATTAGTAAAAATTACTGAAAGGAGAATTGGTTCTGTTTTACCTCAGACCGGGACACACACCTACGCTGATTATACACACGCCAACTGGTGCACACTGTTTTAAAGCAGATGGCTGTTTGTGCTTATAGAAACTCTGCATTGATTCCTTCTCTTTATTTATTTTGGAATTTCTTCAAGATGAATAACATCTACAGCCCTTCTCACGTGTATACCCAGCACATCTCAGCTGCTTGCTCTGCTGTTACAGAGTTCTATAGCTCTGCCTGGTCTCCTCATTGTGTCCCAGGCCGGCCGGCCGTGCCTGTCAGCGGAGGGGAAAAAAGACTCAAAAAATCACAACAGAAAGACAGCGTAGAAGCAGAACAGCAAAAACTCACTCAATTTTTGCAAGAGTTCCTTTTTTTCAGTGGCTTGTTTTGTTCTGTAAGGACTGCTAGTGGTCACCTTAAAACGCTGCTTATTCTGCAATCTGTGGTCAAGAGAGAAATTATGCAAGTGAGCTTATTCTCAAACGTGAGCTAGCTAAGGGACCAACCCTTTCTTAAACCATATACCAACCATCATTTTGCTAAGGACTGAACTAATGCCCGCTCACAAAATGCCACCAGCCACCCAATAAATAGAAATGGTTCCAGAGGAATATTTTATTTTTGCACTTTCTACTATGTTGCTTTTTTGGATGTATTTCTATTATCTATTCTATACTAAATTGGAGGTCAGGAGTTAACAGTCAAAATCATTTTACAGAGCTTGTACCAGTGGAGACACTGGTTTGAGTCTAATAGCACGACAGTCATGTCCACTGGTCCCAGCAAGTTAAGCTGGTTGACTTGAGGGCTGATCCCCAGGCTGGATGCCAACCCAGTGTTGGGTACATTTGGAGGAGACCCTCAGGGACTGTGGACTTCGGAGACCAATCTCCTCTCCTTACCTCACCATCCAAATCAAGGGTGGCCAGTTGCCAACACAGCGATAGGAACTGGGCTGTGACCAGTTTCTCTAGCACTGGGAGCACTGGCTCGCTGTAGGTGAGCAAAGAGTGGGGATCACTCCATGCATGGGGGAGAGTAGGTTCCAGACTCACATAACAGCTCTAAGACCCACACAAATACGCTGCACAAATACAGCTCTTTACTTAATTTTTGGAAAATGTAGTTAAGAATAAAACCAGTATGCAAGCACCCGGAAGTGGTAAAGTCTGAATTGTCTTGCCAGGATGTATATGGAGACTAGAGGGGTGCTGATCAATAGGTACTTGTTCTGCTAATATCTATACATATGCATTTGTATATATATATGTATGTGGTACTTTGTTATAGTCCCTAGGCTTTCCCTCAAGAACGTCTCACATCATTATATTTCCTAAGAAAACCATATATTGCCATGTTTTAACATTGCTCATCGAGATTTCTTTAGAGTAAGGTCTAAATTATTTTCCGTTTCACTAATATTTTGTTTTTTACCAGCCCTCAAGAACTGTGTCCTTTGTGGCAACCGGTCAGTCTGTCTGTCTGTCCTGGAGTCGCCCCACTGGGCAGCAGCGATAACTGCTTGGCAGCTGCCAAAGAGGGCACCCTACTTGCCAAGAGGTGGAACCTGCATTCTGATCCCAGGTGTTAGCAACAGATCTGCTGGTTTGGGTTTTTTGTTGGTTTTTTTTTTGTTGTTGTTGTTTTTGTTTTTAAACCAAAAGGGCAGGAGATGGTGGTGTTGGGCGGATGGGTTGTGGGGGGGAAGCTGGCACTAGATGAAAGAGTTCATTTGTAAACCTTTATACACTCCCCCAGCTCAATAAATCTGAGCGTCTGATAACGTGCCACATCGATTGCCTCAACTACGGATACTTGCATTCCTGCTGCTCTTGGTGGTGATGGAGGGCTTTCAGCAGCGTTTATCCTGTCCTGAGCTCTGGCTCCAATATATAATGAAATAGCTGAGATTCCTCGGCATGTGGGCAAGCGGGCGTGCTGGACAGCCGGGGCAGGCAGCTGCTGGTGGGACTGGTCACAATGGGAGCCAGCCCCTGCTATTTCAGAGCTGGATTTGGATCAGCAGCAAGAAATACCAAAAGGGGAGCATGTGGCCAGCTCCAAACTAGTGGCTGTGAAAATTCACCAAAGCTGCATTTTTCTCCTTCTCAGAAAGAATAACCAGTTCCCTTACTTGTGTCCATGCAGTGCTGGCTTGGCCTTTGTGAGCCTGAAGGATTTAGCCTCAAAAGACAGTGAAAGGAAAATGAGTCCCATCCTTTCTATGCAAAATAATACTAATTACACTTCTACAGCTTGGCATTTCCACTGAAGACTGGCAGTTTGCTTCAGTTGCAAATCTGAGTGAAAGACTGTCTCAATTTGGAAACTTAAGATGCTTTGATAGGTACAAAAATGTTACCGTGCGACCTGAGAATTTATTTGCATCTAAGAAAGAAACTGTGAATCTGCAGGAAGAGAGGTGTAATACAAATCTGGTTTCTTCCTAAGATAATTGTGGGAAGATGAGAGGACAGAAGAGCACCAAGACAAGGAACAGAGACCTCACTTGGCTTGGGATACTCCGAAACACCCCGGTATTTCCAACGTTTGTGCTGCAATTAAATGGTCCCCTCTTACAAAGGGTGGTCACTCATCCCTACCGTGTGTATTCAGGAATTACTCTGCAGAAGGATATGCTTAGGGGAGGAAACTGAATTAGAAAAATCTCTTCAGAGAACAAGCACCCAGGGCTCAGATGTCTCCTCTGATTCACTGGTGAGAAATGTGGTTTTTAACAGACTTTCTCCGATGGGCTTTATCATGTGAGCCTTTATTTTGTCTACGCTGCTGAAGAAGTGTAAGCGGAGACCTGACTGCAGCTCGCTCAGTGCAGGCAGACATCTGAGCCTTTCATTTTATGTTACAAGTAAGGAACAGCATAAACCTGATATTACTACTAAGTTGGGTTTTTCACTGTGTGGAAAACTTGGAATTCATAACACTGCAAATGGCATTTCCATAACGTACCTCTCTGGAGGGTCTCTTACAAAAAGGTGTCTCTTGTTAAAAAAAAATCCAAACAAAACGCAAACCCAAACAAAACATTGTTAAGGTGAGTAATTTAATGAAACATCTTCCCATTCAACTATTTGTTTTACTTTGGAAACAAACAATGTCAATAAAACTAAATAATGCAGTCTGCATGCAAATCCCAGTGGACCCTCAGAGAACTCTTTACTCTGGAAGAAATAAACAAAACCGAGTCTGTTCTTGCTACTCATCTTTTTAGTAGGACATCAAGCTGGGTCCTTCAGCCTTTGCATGGAGGGATCCACAGTGTACACCGAAGTGAAATCCACAGCCAGCCTGTGTGACAGCAGCGGGCATGCAGAGAAGTCCCTCACCCAGCAAGGGTTCTCCAAGGGACAGTTTGCTCCCAGGCGGAAAGGAAACCACATTTCCTACATCTTCCCTCTACATCACTCACTCTAAGGTGGTGCAGCAGGGAAAATAATACATGTCTTTGTTTTATACTGAAAGTAATAGCTGCCATCCTGGACACTGACCTGCACGGCCTGGGTGGTGGGTCAATATTTTATAATCATCTGACAGAGGTTTAATTGCATACAATGGTGTGAAATGTGCCGTGAAACCAGAGCAAGATGCCCATAAAAGAGGTTCCATGAAAATTAGTATTCTTTTTTTCACTGGGAAAAAAAAAAAGATGTGCTTTTAGGAGCGTAGCTCAGTGAAGAATGATGGTGTCATGTAGCACGACAGAATCACCCATCATTCTAGTTAATGCAGGTAAAGCAAGCTTGGCATGAAATAACTTATTTTCACAGGGAACTGTCTTTTTTTGTGTGCAAATAGTCTGTGCCATGCCTCACAGTGCTACAGAAACAACCTTATGTCATCCTAAAAGAAGGAAAAGAAAAAAAAAATCAGAGGTCTAAAAATGCCATTGTGTCACTTCGATGTTTTCCCCTCCTCCAGCAAAAGCTCTTTCTTTTCTCTCCTCCATAACCTGCTTCAAAGGTCCTCAAATTCAATGGAGAAGCCCTGGCTGACTTCAGACAGGGCTGCATGGAGCGTCTGGCACAGGAGACAATGTCTTTGCTCCGTGACTTTCCCCCAGGGTCAGAAGGAAAGGGGGAATAGGCATCCTCACATTCTCCTGGAGGCAGGGATGGGGGGCAAATTAGTCATATCCTGAGCTATTATAACCCAGCCTGTTAATTGAGTTCCCTTCACAGTACCATCAAAGCCTTTATAAATGCCTTTATTTTGAAAAACAGAGAGATTTAGGAAGAAAGAGATAGGTGTAAGTGAGAGAAATGGGGAAATGTATCCATCTATAGAGAGTCCTTCTCGTTTCATCTTTAAGGGTGGCAAGAAGAAATCTGAAGATTGGCTGGTAAGTCCCTTCCAAGCACAATGCTATAAACATGTCAGATTGGTAACCTAAATTTAGACTCCATTTAGGATTGTTTCCATTACTAAATGATCCAGTGCTAGTTGTGCAGGAGAGAAGCTTGCCAGTGGAGTAATTATTAGCTAATTGTGTAATTATTAAGCTGGGAAAACTAATAGAGACTTTAGTTCTGCTGTGGACTTTGTCCATGTCTTGAATTTTTGGTCACTGGCTCAGATTTAAGAATTGATCCTTGTTGATGTTTTGGGTTTTTTGGGTATTTTTTTTTTTTTCTTTACAAGAAACTTGTTGACTCTCAAGATGCCATCATTTGTGCAGAGATTAGTGCCTGATAAGGTGAGGAAGAGAAGACCAGGTATTTTACGTGGCAAAGAGAAGTCATTCTTTTTCACATAGGAGAACAAAATTCTCAGCTTTATCCAAAGGAAAACCCTCATCTGTGGCATCTGCACTGACCTTTAAACTGCCCCTAATTAATTTTAATTTTTAATATTGTCCTGACAAGAAATGGACAAGAGTAAATGGGATTTGTATTGACATTCATCTCACAGAAACCTGGTGTAAAGCTGCCCTGTTGATCGATTAACATCCTCCAGGCTGTTTATTGTCGAGGTGCTCTTCCTCGGGGCAACAACACAAAGACAGATGTGAAAGTGGGTCCTCCAAAATGGGGACACTGCGAGGAGAGGAGTGATAGAGAGCCAGGAAGGGACTGAGCTGCTGGTAGCTTGTGCGAGGTCTGAGGACCCGGAGGGGTGGCGGCAACACGTGCTACGTTATGTCTTGTCTCTCACCCACTGTAAATCCAAAGGCCTGGAAGATCAGTGCCTATTTTTTTTTGGCTGGAATGTGTCCCACTGAGGTCCTGGCATTGTTGAAAGTCTTGTAATTCTTTATAAGATTAGCATGACCAACACTGATCATTTATTTCACTTCTTTAACCACACTTCAGCTGACACCTTCATTTGTTTGCTAAAATGCAGGCGTTTATTTCTCTTGTTTTTTTTCTCTGTATTTCTCTTGCTTTGCTTTATTCCAGAATATGTCAGTAAGGTATGGGACAGACTTTTCAGGTGAGAAAAACCCAAGCCCTGCCTATTCAAACGTTACTGACCCACCTGCAGTAACTTGGAAGTCATTTCCATAGGTTTTGTCTTGCTGATTTAAAGCTCATTTAACATGGTATTTCCCAAAAGAAGTTCTACATGATACAAGCATGAAAATATAGCAGGTCTCATCTACACGAAAGCTTGCATGAAACACAGACCCGAGGTACTAAGGGTTCTGGTTCTGAATCAGAGCCATGGAGAACAACAGCCAGCATCATTAAGCAGAATAACGGGTTTCAGGATGATCCCAGTAACACTCCTGTACTCCTTACTGGAGTACTCCTACTAAAGACCCATATTAATAAAGCTTTCCTGTAGCACGTTGAGAGAGAAAGAAGCTGCTTTCTTCTTTTTTCATTATCCCTGCTTCAGCCAAATGTTTGTGTTGCATTTTTACTTTTCAACTCGGTCCAAATTGAGTTTTATTTGTTTATGGGGTGGAGAAAAACCCCTGGAGCGTCCTGGGGCTATGAATGACTCAGCAGGGAAGAGTGTTGGTCCCTCTGGGTGTCCAGCTCCACGCGTGACACCCACTCTCTCTTGTGCTGAGTGTGTCTGAGCAGCGTGGCAATGAGAAAAAGCATAAAAGTGTCCAAGACAAGGCAATGAGAAAAAGCAAAAAAGTGTCCAAGGCAAGGAGGTCATAAAAATGGTGTTCCATGAAATCGTATTTGTATTTGAAGCACATAGAGGCCAGAGGGCAGGAAAAATGCTCTGAGGATCAGATCAAAGTGGCTTTGAGAACTCACTGTTAATGAAAAAGCATCCAAGATTCTTGTTATTCCTGTAGTTTCCTGCTTGGGTTGAAGCCTTGTGAAGTAAATGCCATTTGCTGCTCTTCCAGAAGCAGAGAGAATCTGTGTCCAGCCTTGGAAGTCCTCAGGGTGTGAGTGATTCCTGCGGGACAGGGCATTGTGGTCCCCACCTCCGCTCCCTGCATCAAGGAGGTCTTGGCTGGCCTTCTCCTGGCTGGGGGGGGGGTGTGTGCTGATTTCACAACCTGCACCTATCCCACCTTCCAGCATCTGCAGACACTGAGCCACAACTACTCACAGGCTAAGGAGAAAGATGCTTTTTAGCCAGAAGAACAAGGCCTGGAATAATATTTGCACCCCTAGCTTTGCTGCAGCCCTGGAAGTGGTTTCACTGTCAGGGAGGTGAGGACCCAACCATCACCACTTGCTTTCTCCCCCCAGATACTGAAAAGGTGGCTCCAGCATCACTCCAGAGCTGGTGGGGTTCACCATCCACATGGTGTAAGCACTGCAATAATATGAAGGCTCCAACTTCTACCTCGCTGGCCACCAGCATGGCCAGGAGGATCTCCACCTGCAGCCCAGTGCCAGGGGGCACTGGGATGGCTGGCAAGAAGAAACAAGGAGGCTGGATGAGAAGAGTTTCCTTGGGTAAAGAACAAATACATCATGGGAAAATAGCTTGCCTGGATTTCTGCAGTATGAGGAGCAAATTTCTGGTAATTTTTCTGGTAATTTAGAATCAGCTCTGATCCCACTACAGGATAAAATGAAGCTGTTGGCAGTCTGGTCTGTGTTCCAGTGTGCTGCTTTGAAAGGTGAGCTATTGCAAGAACTGCACTTAAGCTGACCACGTTTCCTTCCATCATTGGCATCACTGATGTCATTGGCGGTCAATCTGGGCAGGTTTAGTTTGGAGAAGAGGAGGCTGAGAGGAGATCTCCTTTCCCTCTACAACTACCTGAAAGGAGGGTGTAGGGAGGTGGGTGTTGGCCTCTTCTCCCAAGTAAATAATGACAGGACCAGAGGAAATGGTCTGAAGTTGCAGCAGGGGAGGTTTAGACTGGATATTAGGAAGAATTACTTCACTGAGAGAGCGCTCAGGCACTGGAATGGCCTGCCCAGGGAGGTGGTGGAGTCAGCATCCCTGGAGGTATTTCAGAACCGTGTAGATGTGGCACTTCAGGGTATGCTCTGGTGGTTGAGATTTTAGGGTGTGGGTTGTATTTTTGTGTAGGGTTGGACCGGGTGATCTCCGAGATCCTTTTCCAACCGCGACAATTCTGTGATTCCTCTTCTTTTTCAAGAGAGGAAAGAGGAGATTAAGGAAAATATTCTCACAGACATGCGAGAAGCGGGGATTAGTGACTGCACCCCCAGTGAGTCACTGACTAGACGATTCTGTGATTCCCAAAATATCGCTGAAAGGGGCCCCGGGATCGGTGCTACTCCCCGCACCGCATCCGTCCCGCGGGAGGCGCCAGGGGGCGCTGCCGCACCGCGGGGGTGGGGGGTGGGAGGGATGCGGAGGGTGCGGGGGGGAGCGATGAGGGAGGAGCGCGTTTCCA
>VXBJ01003877.1:138430-171260 GCA_013400055.1 Nycticryphes semicollaris | reverse complement strand
CACTTGTTGGGGAGCTACTGGCGCCCAATAAAAGTGTCACTGAAACCTGGCTGTTTCATCTGAGGGCCACAGCGGTGCAGGACACGATATAAAGTGACCTCATGTGACTTATCAAGTGACAGCGAAAGTATTACCCTGGGTCTGATCGAAATGGCATTTGACGAGGGGTTGCTGGCTGGGGTTAGACACGGGCAAAGCTGAAACTGCATGGTAAAGGCAGAAAATGTCAAAATAAATGTCAACTGTTACATCTTCCAGCTGGCAGCAGACGATGGGATCAATATGATGTTCCAGTAGTTGACCTATTGGTTGGGTGGACCACTCAGTAGGTAAGGAATTGACTGGATGGTCACACTCTTTTCAGTGGTTCCCAGTGACAGGACAAGGGGCAATGGGCACAAGCTGGAACACAGGAAGTTCCATTCAAATATGAAGAAAAACTTCTTTGGAGTGAGGGTGACAGAGCCCTGGAACAGGCTGCCCAGGGAGATTGTGGAGTCTCCTTCCCTGGAGGTGTTCAAGCCCCACCTGGATGCAGTCCTGAGTGATGTGCTCTGGACAATCCTGCTTTAGCAGGGGAGTTGGGACGTATGATCTCTAGAGGTCCCTTCCAACTCTGACAATTCTGTGATTCCTTAACTCTAAGAGTTGTGGTCAATGGCTCGATGTCCAAGTGGATGCCAGTCACAAATAATGTTCCTCAGGGGTCAGTATTGGGACTGGTGCTGTTTAACATCTTTGTGGGTGACATGGATGGTGGGACTGATTGCACCCTTAGAAAGTTTGCTGATGACACCGAGCTGTGTGGCACAGTCAACACGCTGGAGGGAAGGGATGCCATCCAGAGGGACCTGGACAGGCCTGAGAGGTGGGACTGCGTGAATCTCACGAAGTTGAACCAGACAAAGTGCAAGGTGCTGCACCTAGGTCAGGTCAAGCCCAAGCACAAAAAAAAAAGGCTGGGTGGAGAATGGCTGGAGAGCAGCTCTGAGGAGAGGGACTTGGGGGTGTTGGTTGATGAGAAGCTCAACATGAGCCACCAATATGTGCTTGCAGACCAGAAAGCCAAACACATCCTGGGCTGTATCAAAAGAAGTGTGGTCAGCAGGGTGAAAGAAGTAATTCTACCCTTCTACTCTGCTTTGGTGAGACCCCACCTGGAGTACTGTGTCCAGCTCTGGGGCCCCCAACATAAGAAAGATGTTGGAGTGAGTGCAGAGGAAAGCCACGAAGATGATCAGAGGCTGGAACACCTCTCCAGCCTGAGAGAGCTGGGTTTGCTCAGCTTGGAGAAGAGAAGGCTCTTGGAACTGGATGATCTTTAAGGTCCCTTCCAACACAAACCATTCTATGATTCTACGACCTAGTGCTACCCCCACCAAGGAGAAGTGGTCCCATCGCTGTCTGCCTTCGAGGTGTCTGGTACAAGAACAGAAATAGCCAGCAAGGAATGTCACACACAGGAAACAAACCTGTCCTCCAGATTGTGACCTGAGAGGGACCACTTTATTATTTTCAAGCTGCTTTGGCAATGAAAAGCAGGATGAAGGCCATCATACGCACAGCGGTGTGAGTGAAGAGAATTTGAAAAATCATATCAAGGTGTTATTCAAGACTTGAGAAGTACAGTACAAAGATGGGCACCTACTTGGAGCATTTTAGTTGTCTACAATAGGAGATGAAATTATCAATCTACAATAAGAAATTATTTGTGCGTGTGCATGCACGTCCCTGGAAGTTCACCTGCAATTCAAGAAAGCCCAGGTCCTGATAAATCAACCAACCATCCTTTTTTCAGGGGAGTTCCTCAGTTTAAATCTCTCGTGGCTAATGCCAGTACTGTAACTCTGGAGCTTTGCCTACTGCCTTGGCAGAGATCACTTAGTCCTCAGACAGACTGTACATCAGAGGAGTTCTGTATCTGGGTTAAAAGAACACGTTAAAATAAATAAGATAAGGTAGCCTGACCTCGAGTTCTTAATGCAGCCCAGCTGGATAACTACACTGAGCCCCGAGTTCCCAGAAGCGATAGCAGAGATCGGCAGAGGAAGCAGAGCAATTATCTTCAAAACACTTCACTGACAGATCTTAACCAGCCAGCCTGGCAGAGAGGACTTTGGCAGAGGCTTTTGTGCTCACAACCATAGAAAACAATCAATAGAAAAGCTTAACTTCCTGGACCTATGCTGAATACTAAGTTAGCAAAAAAAGAGTACCTCATTATTATACTACTTTTTTACAAGGAAGCCGTGGGCAGAGGAAATGTGACTCACGACAAATGTGGGGATAAAAAGGCACTGTGCGAATGAACAAATAAAGCACTTGCAAGCGAGCTCCGCTGAGTGCCACTATCACATTCTTGTTGAGTCTCAGGACATTTCAGGATCCACTCCAAAAGTTCTTAGCTATTCATACGACTAAAAATAGGCCTTGACGGCTAAATTGCAATGGTCAGCCAAAGCAGAGAGTAGCCAAATACCACTGAACTTAAAAACTCTGGACTCTTCTGAAAAAGACAAGGTAGGTGACAAATTTCCGGTGAAGTTGAACGAAATGTTGACACTATGAGTATTTGTTTGTCCTCTGACATAATGTCTCTCCTTTCCGGCTCATTATTTGTTAGCAATATTATTGCACCTAAGTATACTCAAAAGCCCAAGATTGGAAAACACTTGCCCTGAGGAAGTTAAAACAAACAGATGAATCTTACAGATAGTTTCCCCTGTCATTAACGTGTCTTCCAGAGTTTCATCACGGCTCTGAAGGATGTTTTGAACAACCTGCCAGGTTTTTTTTTTTTCTTCTTCTCTACTCCTTCTCATGAATCTTTTGTCCACTCTTCTCCTGAGGTCTCTACATTAGGACTCTGTACTTTTTATATGGAAGTCACCACGTTTGCAAGGTTTGTTTCCATCAGGTGACAGAAGAAAGGATGCTGAGCATGAAAAAAAGGAGGTGCTGGCTTATTCTTGTGAGAAAAAATTGAAAAAGTGGCAACTTTAAAAAGTATATGGAAGAATAAAAAAAGAAAAGTCATGTCCCTCTTTGTCATAGGAGTGAATGAATGATGCTGAGATACAGGGTTTGGGAGGACCAGAATGAAGAGAAAGGGCTTGTGGCTGTATGGGACCACAGGAGAAAGAGGCTTGTGTGCCTTATTCCAGCTTTTCCCTCAGCACTCGGGGTGTCTGAGTCACACTCTTAATGCCTGTGAAGAGATGGAAAAATGAAGGCAGCCCACGGTGGCACAAAGGCAGTTGGCAGCAAGACCACAGTCATGGTGGGGTCAGCCTGCTCTGGAGCAACCACCCTCACCCCAGGGACCCGCAGCAGCTTCAACAGGGAACCCCACACAGGCTTCAAAAACATCTTGAGAAAACAAGGAAAACTTCTCACCTCACTACAACAAGTGTGACAGAAAACCAGCCAGGGGTCACTTCTGAAATCCACAGTGGGATTTTTGGCACCTCTGACAGACTCGCTCTTCTTTAGTGTAGAGATAGGATGAGGGATAATGCTTTTAAACTGAAAAAGGGGACACTGAGATTAGATATTAGGAAGAAATTCTTTGCTGTGAGGGTGGTGAGACACTGGAACAGGTTGCCCAGAGAAGCTGTGGCTGCCCCATCCCTGGAGGGGTTCAAGGCCAGGCTGGATGGGGCTTTGAGCAACCTGGTCTGGTGGGAGGTGTCCCTGCTCAGGGCAGGGGGGTTGGAACTGGATGATGTTTCAGGTCCCTTCCAACCCAAACCATTCTAGGATTCTCTGATTTTACAGCCACACACAGACTAGTGGGGAAGGAGGGGCCCAGCCGGGCTGGGCTGTCCCCATGTGCCAGCCCTGTGGCACTCTGCAAGGGAAGCAGCGCTGGCTCCAACACTAAAACTTCCCTCACTTCCTCACCTTGCTGTTTCCCTTATCATATCAATCAAAATCCCATTTTCTCACCTCTGTTTTCGTATCTGAAAGCTGAAGGCAATCTTCAGATGGCTCTTTCGACTTAATGTCTTGGTAAAGCTTTTCTGAAGGAGGAGGGTAGAAAGCTCAAACTCACACCTTGCTAACACCTACTCACCTACAATATTGTGAGTAATTACTTAATATTTGCAAAAGTTCTCTGAATGCTTTAAGCAATAAATACTGCTATTAGTTGGCATTAACTTTTCTTTCTCCTTTCTTCTACCTAAAAGCTCCTGCTGTGCTTAGTGAAATATTCAATATGAGTACCTCAACCCAACAGTTCTGTGCAGGAAGCAAGATATGGTTTGGTGTGTATGGAAAGGTGGCAGAATCAGACCATAAATAAATTATTATAGATCATTCCCTCTTCCCACAGCTCGCAGGAAAGGAACAGAGCATTTCCTTTGTCGCTGAGCTAAAAGGGCCCTCGCTGTAGCTGGTGGTACCACAGCTGAACACAGGTTACAGGGAGGTTTTCTGGAGAGGCAGCCGAGCCTGTTGTGCAGCAGATGAGCCTGGTCCAGGTTCCCAACCATCCCATCTGTCAGCTCCTGCTCCAACCTGCTGGTCCCAACTCTGCCCTTCAACTGCCCGAGAATGAGACCCCTTCAGGGGATAACCCTTTAGCCCAATCTCGTAGCACGTCACATACTGGATACCCAAGGTCACGAGCTAAAGTTAATTGGCTGTGTCATTACCTATAGCATATTACCCAATTTTATGTGTCTCCAGGGTATTTCTTGAGTGTCCAGCTGTGGGATCAGGTCTTTCTGATCACCTTTTGGGAGAGCACTTCCTTCTTGTTACATGAACACAAGCGGGAAAAAGGTTTCATCATTTTGTTTTCTGTGAAAAGCTACAAGGCTTTCAACTAAAGTGTGTTGTAAAAGCCAAGCACACAGTTCTCATTATGTATTTTTTCTTTTTTTTCTCTCTTTTAGATAGAAAAAAAAACACAATCAGAAGCATTATTAAAAATGCTGAGAGTCTGCGATCACTTCAAGTTGGAATGACACTCCTGACAGCTGCTTTATCGCATGTTGCTAGCTCCTGCTTTCAAGACTTATATAATTTACAGTGTTTGTACTTATCCAGGAAGGTCATCAAAAAGTTACAAGTTGATAAATTCAGGAAAACATCAGCCAAACAAGATTACTCACAGCCACTTACCCAGGCTGCTCTCCTTGTGTTTGGAGAGATGCTTCAGGGCTCAGAGGTTAAAGCCAGAGCTTTGCAGGAAGGAACAATTTTGCCCAAATCCTGGAATTGTTCCTCTCTCCAACAGGTTCTGGAGTTAAAATGGACTTTCTGGTGAGAGGTCCTGCATGAGGTGGAACCAATGGGAACGCCCTATATGTTGACTAAATGCATAGAAACCCTTCTAAGGGTTTAGCAGCCTTAACTGCATATATAGCCTGGGGAAAGCAGTGTGTTACTGCCAGGACAGGTGACAATGGATGAGATGGTGAATTAGGGCCCACTACTTTAAAAAAATAGGTTTTTTGTTTTTTTTTTTCAACTATAAATGTGCATTTAGGTTACAAAAAGCTGACAGGGATGCCCCAGGAGATTGTGAGCACTGTTGAGTAATATGAGAAAGGACACCAAAGCTTATATGAAGGCACATGCTACATGTGACAGGGGCCAACCCCTCCAGGTGTGTGTTTCCCCCCCAGGCAAGCTGCAGCTCATCACCTTATCACTCTGGTCTTATTTCTAGGAGCCTTTTTTACACAGCTCTTCTGGCTCTGGCTCCTCAGGACCATGTTTTCCTCCTTGCAGACAGCTGGATTCATGGTCATCCAGAGACAGGTGAGTTTATGGTTACCAAGTGGATTACACCATTCTGGGGGTTTTTTAAGTCTTTTCCCTGATTTCCTGAGTTGGTCTCCTGCCCTGCAAGAGGTCAGGTAACAACCTTAGAAAACCTAAGAGAACTGATATTAAGCCAGATGCCTCTGTGTCTTGTTGTCACAGTATGTACCAAAAGGTATTTTGAGGAAATATCCTTGATTTAGAGAGAGAGAGAGACACTGCAAGGTCTAAGTCCAGATACAACTGGGTAACAGAAATTTGAGGATTTTTTGCTTTTCCTTGTGCCTCCAGAACAGGTTTCAGGTGTGAACTGGGAGCTGCTTCTTGGGACTAGAAATGTGCTTTGGTTTCTTCCTCTCTCTGCTGAGCAGAACTGGCTTCCAACCTGGGGCTCGCTGCCAACGCTGAAAATTGACACAATAATTTTGCTTCAGTTGTGGTTCTTCTTTTGAGCAGAAAACCCCCCTTGCCCCAGAATGTCTTTTCTCTCCTGAAAGATATGGGGTTTTTTTGAGTCTGTTTTAGCCTTTGCTGCTTTGGATCCTGATCGTAAACTCAGACATTGCTGTGACTAAATATGATTTTGCCTTTCTTTAATTTGCTGAAGCTAACTGGGTTTTCAGCCAGTAGTTCCCAAAGCAAAGTACCTAGCAACATGTGTTTTGTGATATTTTTCAGTCTAGGAAACTTATACGATGTGCTAATGTCCCTGCTAATTAGTGTGTGTGTGTATAAATGTCGGTTCAATTTTCTTTGCAGTCTAAGACTTTTAGATGAACTGCATCATCTTGTTCTTTCCTATGATAGCAAATGTCTGTCTAGTAAAACGCTTGTGCTCATTATCATGGTGTTTTTGTGTCTGCCTGAAGAGACAAACCCACCCTGGTGTCTGTTTGGCCTTCCTACTCGGGTTCTCTGTAGCAGGAGATCCCTGTTTCCTTGCAAAGCCCCATCACGTTTGTGTTGGGCTCTTCATATGTGAAGCTTGCCTGAGGTCCTCAAACCTTTGTCGTTGCTGGGATGCTGTTATCCATGTTGTGCATTTCAATAACCATAAAGTTAATCAGTAATCATTGTGTTCAGTTCTGGGCACCTCAACACAAGAGAGATGTCGAGGTGCTGGAGGGAGTGCAGAGGAGGGCAATGAAGCTGGTGAGGGGCCTGGAGAACAAATCCTATGAAGAGCGATGGCAGGAGCTGGGACTGTTTAGTTTGAGGAAGAGGAGGCTGAGGGGAGACCTCATCACTCTGCAACCACTTGAAAGGGCATTGTAGAGAGGTTGGTGCTGGTCTCTTCCCACAGGTAATGAACGACAGAACAAGAGGGAATGGCCTCAAGCTGCAACAGGGTAGGTTTAAACTGGACATCAGGAAAAAATCCTTCCCAGAAAGAGTGGTCAGACCCTGGAATAGGCTGCCCAGGGAGATGGTTGAGTCCCCATCCCTGACTGTGTTTCAGAGCCATTTAGATGTGGTGTTGGGGCATATGGTATAGGGGAGAACTTTGTAGAGTGGGGTTGAGGATTGGACTGGATGATCCCAAGGGTCTTTTCCAACCTGAATGATTCTGTGTTTCTAAGCTTTACCTTGCTCAGGGGTCTGGGCAGGTCTGGGGAGCGAAGGAACAACCCCCCTGCTCTGCTCTGATCTCTGTTGATGTGAATGCCATCATCCTCTTGCTCACTCTTACACTGAGGTTGTTGCTGATGTCCAGCTGACATGTCTCACCCAGCAGTGAGCTGGACACTTTAAAATATGGCATTTAAAATGAAAAAAAACAAACAAACCCAAAACACACCCACAAAACTCTATCTTTGTTCCCTGTAAGAAAATGCTTTAAAAAAAAAGGGAAGAAAATTTAAGCTTTGGCATGCATGTTTAAAGAAAGCATAAATCCCTTCCAATCTGAACGAAGAAAGCTTTCTTCTTTTCCTGAAAACATACGTAGTCTTCTCAAGCAACTGTTCCTGCTCTTCCTAGAATTACTAAGTGAAAAACAAACTTCTGCCTCTGGGTAAAGGAAAATCTCTAACTATAAATCTTCTTTTTTTGGTGGATTATTTACCTGCCTTAAAACTAAGCAAACCCACAACAACAGAAAAAAGCCCATGAAGTCACTTGTTTTAAAGGAAAGCCTTTCAGTGCCCCCTTTATCAGACTATCACTTTCATCTTGGAAATTAGAGGCCATCAGGTGTGTAATAACCTGCCAGGGCTTGGGCCAGGAGGGGGATGGCAGAGAGGTTGAGGCAAGGGTGACTTGGTGGTGGTGGTGGGTGTCCCAGGGCCATGAAGCTTCACCACTTCTTTCCATACGGCAAAAACTTGGCACTTAGTGTGGAATCCACCTCACTAATGTGCTGGAGATGGCTCTGCACTCTGCCATCAGATGATACCTCTGTGTATACCTTTGTACAATGATGACTGGACCCATCTGTGCTGCTCATGGACTTGGTGGCTTCAGCATCAAGTGCTAGAAATGCAGATCGTGATCTGTAACCACCACATGGGGCAAAAGAAGGGATCCCAAGGATTTCTGCTGGGGGCTGTTGGCCAGTTTCTCAAAACCACTTGAAAGTTAATTAAGGCTGCAGAATGACCATACCTGTACAGCAAATATGTTAATAGGCTAACCATGGTAACTGTCACAACAAAGCCCAGCAAAAAATAATGGCTTTATGCATCATTTTTGCTGATTGTTATATGTTTTTAAAAATGCTGTTGTATTTTGTTTTGCTTTGTTTTGCTTTGGTTTGTTTGTAGAATTTTGGGAAATAGTGTAGTAGCATTTCATTTAGGAACTGCTTAATGTCAGTATTAGGAACTGAGACTAGAATACCGAGGTGCAGAAAAAGGTTAAAATATTTGCTTGTGTACTGGCACTAAGTAAAGGTCAATAAATAGTTTGTCAGCAAGACTTTATTTAGTATTTTCAGGTATGAAAAGAATGAATGAGTACATGAAGCCAGTGTGATAGCTGTCAGTCACACAAGACTTTTAAAATATCTTATGAAAAAGACTAGTTCCACAGCAGATCTGGCCAGCAAATGAAGTTGCCAATTGACATGGAAAAAAATTTTAAAAAGTTTAAGTTTAAAATATAAACTAGCACTGTTAAAGTTAAAAAAAAAAAATCTGGTGAAAAATATTTTCCAATAGCAACTTAAGAAAAAGAAAATATCCTATTTTATAATATTTTCCTATTGCAGACAACTCTCTGCTTAATTTTTTTATAGGAATCTTGTGCTGTTCTTGGCAAAGAGCTTATTTGCATATTCCTTTCATTAGGACACAGACATCAAAGAGGGGTTGAACAAAAAAGCACCATTATTTTATTTCTTGTCCCTACTCCTGACTCCCTGTCCTTAGGCTTCCTTCCAGGTCTCTGTGGCTTGGATCCATCTGTAGGCTAATGCCACCGTCCTCATTAACCTTAGCTTAAAGGTTTCCTCAGTAAGTTATCAAATCTGTGATGAAAGAAACTCTTCTACCTGCTTCAGATGGACCTTGTTGCTGCACAGTAGTCCTCTTCCCCTAGAAAATCGCTTCCTCTTGCTGCCTGTGCAGCCAGGTTGGTGCTTCCCCCATCTTCCTCTTGTAGACTCTGCAATTTTAAAAATGGGCAAGGTTAGAAGACTGACTCTCTTACATCTCGCCTAGCTCTTCAAATTACTAGTCTCCAAATAAGACTCCAGTATAGGAAGGGGTTTCAGTAGAGAAGAATTGGATCAAGGAATCCGGATAGACTGCTGGGAAGGCAGGAAAAAAGGGTTTCCAGGAAGAGGGATTTCACCTGGAAGAGTTAAGAGTTTAAAAAAGAAATACTCCAAATAAGCACATGCTTTAGCTTGTCTGAGCTGAGCCAGCATTAGGGTGGCATGAAGCCTGTGAGGAATAAATAGAAATGATGCTGTGAGCATGCAATCAGCCATCAGCATTCCTCTGCTACCGCATCATAAGGAGAGCAGAGCATCTGGGCAGTGTCGTTCTTGAAAAGGCCTAGAGTCTGCCAGTCTGGGCAAAAAACATCACTTTGTGAGTCCTCTTAAACCAGGGGTGATTCCTCCCTGTGCTCCGGATCAAGTATGAAGCAACATCAGTCTCTAGTTCCACTGTCAGAGAGCAGGGTTGCCCCTTCACCCTTGAAAATATATGCAAATAGATGTGTATATGTATACTACACTATACAAACCTCAGCTGAAATATAATCCCCTTCATAGACACTGAGTGTGAAGGGCAGAACTTTCCTATCTTGACAGAAAGTAGTGGAATTAGACCACAAATAAATTTGGACTGAGACTTTAGGAGATTGGATCATATCTTGGCAGTTGTTGCAGTCACCACCCTCCCATGATGCCTTGCGAGTTAGAATAAATATTCACTGAACTGAAACTCCTGTGATGGTTTTTCTTCTGCTCAGTCAGACCCAGAGGCTCTTCACTGGTATCACCAGGTTTGCTTCTTCCTCCCCTAAAGGGATAATCACAGATTCTCTCAGTTTCTAGAAACTGAGACACACAATCCAAGCCACGTGCAAAGAACTTGTTTCTTAGCAGCTTCATCTACTGTCATGATCTGTTTAACTGATGTTCCTTCTCAGTAAACCACAGCTTGTGGAGTACAACAGAGGTCAAATAAGTGGTCAAACGGAGGAGCTCATTTAAATAGTGGAAGAGTTAAATACTGGTGAGGCAGCAACAGCCAATGGAAATAAGAATGGCTAATGTAAAAACCTAGTGTGTGGCAATTGGTAAGATGCTGTCAGATAAGGCAACCAAAGGCTACTGTACCCAGGCTCTGAACTGCTCATATCTTGGCACAGGACCTTTCCCACTTTTTCCCAAGCCAGGCAAAATGTTGGAGACAGGCACAGGTTTAGTTGTCTTCTAATATTTGTAGGTCTGGAAGTCTTGCAAGAACTTGTGTGCTTCTTCCCATCCATCACTTGAGGTCGGTTTCCCATAACGGCACCAACTTCTCCACATGTCTGGTGGGACCACATCTTTCCAGTTTCCTTCTCCTGCTTCTTTTCTCTTCTGGTGATGCTGAACCAGCCACCCCAGGAATAAAGCTGTCAGGGGAGGAGGGTGCACTGTTCCTTTGCAGTGATTAATGGGCAGTGTACTTGGAGCTAATAACTGAGACGAGTCTTTAAAATAACATTCATCAAAGGGAAGAGCTTGTTGGTTATGAATTTATGAGGGAGAGTCACTACTCTCCCACTGTAGGCTGTTAATCCGGAACTGACTCACTGACTAAAATTGTTTAAACCATCATATTCCTGAAGTATTACATTACAGATCAAGGCTTAAAGGGCCAGGAGTGTAACCAGCTGGGATCCTTACGAGTATGTCACCATCCATCTTGAGGGAATACTGCAGGAGCAACCTCAAAAAGCTATAGCCATTGAAGATGCCTCTCCAATTGCTCCCAATAACCCCCAGTTTCCTCTGTTTTCCCCTGAAAGCCACATGCTTTGGAAAGAGGCAGTATGCTTAGGAAGCTGGTAATCTGGACAGCACAGAAAAGAAATTCTTCCCACTGGTGTCTTCTGAAGGGCTTGGTCAGGCAAACTCTCACAGGGTACGGCAGGTACACATGGGCAGAACTAGAGTCATCCTCACAGCTATGCTTTTACTGCAACTGTGCAGTTAAATCACTTGCCCAGCAAGGAGGAAACCTTCCTCCTTGTTGGGAAAACCTCCTCCTGAGCTGGAGTGGACTTTGACCTGTGTATTTCCCCTCCTCAGAGAATGCCCTTGCCTCCAGCAGATGCCCACATGGAAAGACTGCATTTGAAACGCAGGCCTTCTTCTGGAAAACTGTTCTACTTTGTATCTATGTGGAAACGAAACACTCTTCTAAAAGAAACTTGGTTACTCTGCAGCCCAATAGAAAACTAATCAACTCATCTTTCTCCATGATAACCTATGTAGGAAGAAATGCATTAGCTGGTGGGGCTAAGCAGGCACTCATGGCCCCACAATCATCCCCACTGAAGGTGAAACATCACCTCTGCTCCCTGAGAGGTATGGGAAACAGTAAAAAATGCAGGATCTTGCACAGAAATGTGCATAGTACCACATGACTGGGACCTTGGCAAAGGATTAAAACTTGTTCCAAAACTTCCTTGCTTTTATAAACCCAGCTCCGCAGTCCCTGTTACGATTGTCCCAGTTTGGTGGCTGAGCACTTATCCAGGAAGAGAGACCTGGCAGTGGTAATCATCTGTGTTTGATAATATGGGACCCTGACCTCTGCCATGCATCCCACTTTTAGTGTCATGTTTTCAGGTACAGCCAACTGCAGGAAAGATGGATGGAAGGAAAGAATGGGGTTTGCAAGCAGGACAATATTTGTCTGCACTGTCTGGTGTGTCCCACAACTGTGCCACTGGCTATGTCCTTGAGACCCTAAACAAGAAGAGGAACTTCTTCACTGTGAGGGTGGCAGAGCACTGGAGCAGGCTGCCCAGAGAGGTGGTGGAGTCTTTCTATGGAAACATCCAAAACCCTCCTGGACAAGTTCCTGTGTAACCTGCTGTAGGAGGACCTGCTTGGCAAGGGGTTGGACTAGAATGATCTCCAGAGGTGCCTTCCAACCCCATGTGATTCTGTGATCTGTGACCCCTGTGACACCACTGTCAGCCAGGAGGTGGCAGTGGGGACAGACTGGGCTGGTGGTCCAGCTCAGTGCTGCTGTTCAAACATGTAAAGCAGACAAGAATGATCAGAAAAGCATTTTTTCTTTCTTTTTTTTTTTCCTCTTTGAATCTTACTCGGTTTTCTGCAAATTGCTTAACAAAAATTGAAGCATTGGAAAATGACACTAAAATTATTATGAATTATATCTTTGGATTTCTTGGTAGTCTGGGAATGGAAATCTGCTGCAACCCAGTTCTGCTGTTATTAATGCTATTTTAACTTTCACCTCTTCATATGGAAAAAACCATTTCATGTCTTAAATACTTCCCCTTGCCCTAGTCGTGCATGAGTCCTAAATACTGGAGAAGGCTCATTATTTGTGCTCAGCTTTCAGCCATC
This sequence comes from Nycticryphes semicollaris, assembly GCA_013400055.1. Taxonomy (NCBI): domain Eukaryota; kingdom Metazoa; phylum Chordata; class Aves; order Charadriiformes; family Rostratulidae; genus Nycticryphes; species Nycticryphes semicollaris. Next base: position 158,443 of record VXBJ01003877.1, on the reverse strand, counting down.
AGTCAACTAACATGATTATTTTCTTTTTTTATGGTAGGGGATTTTTTTGGTGGTAAAGTCATATCTCAGGCTACAAAAGAAAAAATAAAAATCTTTCAATGGATACTTCTTGGAAAACTAAACACATACCCAAAAGACCAGGAAAAATGCAATAGAGAAACAGAATCCCTTCCAAAATGAAATGAGAGAGAAACAGAAAGGGCAAATGAAGTGTGCGGTCAGATAACTTTCCCCTCTCTCAAGTAGCAATAAATAGCTGAGGCATTAGTGACAGAAAAGTGTGTCCTGTTGCTGCTGTGCCTGCTCTGCTTGATCTTCTGGCTGTATTTGAGGAGTCCAGCATCCTGTGTGTGTGCAACAAAATCAATCTGTGCAGTTTTTCATAGCAGTTGCACTTCACTATTGAGCTTGTCCAGAACTTCAAAAATATCTTTCCTGACACCTCCCCAAACTGAGATGTAGTTTTTGGCAATCCAGGCTTCTGCCAGCTGAGATACGGGTTTCCAGTACATGTAGCATTAAAAAAAGGATGCCCAGTGATTGCTGAGGAGAGGGCTTGTTTTGTTCCAGTGTCAAGTATTGTCGGCACGTTTGCTGCAGCTCAGCCCTGTGACAGCTGGGAACCAGCTCACTACTCCTGTGTGTCAGATTTGTCACTCGGCAAAAATAAAAACAGCTGAGAAAGCCCTGCCTTCTGGGAAACCAGAGATACCGTCTGCCTGTGTCCGAGCTGTGACTGCAGCAGGGAATGACATTACCCTTTCACCTTGGCGTGATGCACGGGGTTTGTACTGGCGTGCTCCCATGGATGTGGCAGAGCCGTGTTGGGCATTGCCTGGGCACTGCGGTGATGCTGTGGCCAACTGTCCCACCACAAAGACCAGTGACTGGCCACAGGAGACAGAGTGCTCTTGTCATGAAGGGACACGGCATCATCTTCGGGCTGGAGAAAAGGGGCATCGAATGCAGAAGCTCTGAAGGCAGATGTCTGCTAGAGAGAAGAGGAAGGGAAGGCAGACCTTTCTTGTTGCTCCCATCTGGAGTACTGTGACCAGTACTGGGCTCCCCAGTTCAAGAAGGACAGGGAACTGCTGCAGAGGGTACAGCAGAGGGCTACAAAGGTTAGATGCTCCACACCTCTCTTGCAAGGGAAGGCTGAGGGACTTGGGTCTTTTTACTCTGGAGAAGAGAAGGCTGAGGGGAGGATCTGATCAACACCTATAAATATTTCAAGGGTGGGTGTCGAAAGGGGCCAGTCTTTTTTCAGTGGTGCCCAGTGACAGGATAAGTGGAAATGGGCACAAGCTTGAATATAAGAAGTTCCACCTGAAAATGAGGAGGAACTTCTTCCCTTTGAGGGTGGCAGAGCCCTGGAAGAGGCTGCTCAGAGAGGTGGTAGAGTCTCCTTCTATGGGGAGTTTCAAAATCCTCCTGGACGTGTTCCAGTGCAACCTATGCTGGGAGGACCTGCTTTGGCAGGGGGGTTGGACTAGATGATCTCCAGAGGTCCCTTCCAAACCCATCTCATTCTGTTATTCCAATTCCTGGACAGCTCCAGTACTTATTAAAAAGAGAAGATATCAGCAAAATGTGATGCAGGTCTCTGCTGGCTACCCAAAAAAAGATGCTGTACTTGGGATGTTGAGGAGAGGGCTGGTTCAGAGACAGGTCCTGTGAGCTTTTACCCCTTCACTAATTCTGATTCTTCCTCTATTTGCCAGCAGCAAATCACTTTATTTCTCTACTTTCTTATTTCCATAAAATGAGGTTAATGATAGCAATTTCCCTGCTTCACAGGAGGGCTGGGTATGAATTAGCATTTGCCAAATAATGAGACATAAAAGACATATTAATGTGGAGTAAAACTGCTGTAGAGGAAATGCAGTTTTAAAATCGTTGGGATTTCAGGAGTGAAATAGCTGGGCACGATGGGTCTCGACTGAGGAATACGAATTAATGTCAAAAGGATTTGGGAGTTCATGTGATCTGGACTGGAATGCCTATGGCTGAGGTGGTGAGACTGTGGGGTTTAAGGATTAGGGTGCTGCTTTTCTTCAGAGTACACAGAAGCATTAAATCTTTCACTGGAAATGGAAAGAAGACGTCAAATTAAGAGTAAGGATCCTAGTGATGTTGGTTTTGTCTTCCTTTTTGCTATGGCAAGTTAACATTAAACATCAGGATTTTTAGGTAAACATTCATAGCAGCAGACAGAAGTGATCTCTCCTGCTTTCTACCCTCCAGCTAACATGGAAAGCCTGGTTCAACATCTATCCCTGTACCAGCACTGGGGTGAAGAAGATAAATGAGGAATTTGTATTGTTGGACTAGATCCTGAGTTCGTCAATAATTCCAAAGTAGTTCCTGAATTAGTCTATTAGTAATAATCTATTTTCACCATAATTGGGAGGACAAGAAGTTCTGGCAGGCGGTACATGAGACATACAGGAGAAAATGATTAAAACAGAGCCAAAAATATCGCCATACTAGAGTCATGAGTCAGATCCTGACCTTTCAAATAAGCACCACAGAGACTGAGCTCATGTGGATGGGATCCCAGTGATCCAGGTGAGAGTAATAGGACAGTTCAGCATGGCTGGCTTTTAATAGGGGAGGAAGGGAACTGGGAAGGTGCCAGAGGGGTGCTGGCATCCAAAGGGCATTAGGGGCTGGGGAGAGCAGCACTATCCTTCAGATGGGTCTGTCTCCTGCAGCCTTCCCAAAGGAAAGGATCACCCCACGCTACTGAGCTTCACTTTTTTTTTTTATGTGGCAGGACTCCTGATCAGCTCCTGTTAAATAACTTGGATCCCCTGGTTAACACAATCATAAAGAGTAAAAAAAAATAAAATAAAATATTCCAGCTACCTATTGATTAGCATTTTTAAAGTCCTTTAAGCTTGTGTCAAGTCACATTTTCTCTGGGAAAATTACTAGTCTAAACTGACTTGTTATGAAATCCACATTTCTTTGTGAAATGATACGACTGCAAGAGACAGGAATTCAAGGGGGTGAAAAGAAAGAGTGCCTTTTGTGGAACTTTCTGTAAAACTCAGAAGCTGCATCTGCAGTGACAGAGCTGCAGGTGGATGGTCCTGCAGGGCTGGGGGGAAGGCTCTGTGCTGTGGGGATTTAAAATGCCAACCCGCTTCTGTGCCCTGGGACAAGCCGGGGTGTAGGGGCTGGTGCCAGCTGCCCTTGGACTGCTTGGATGCTGCTCAGGAGCCACTAGTGCCCTATGCCACCCTGGCACCCCCGTGCATGGAGCAGGACAAGCAGCCCAAAGGGCTAGGCTGCCCCAGGGATGGAGGGCCTCAACCTTTGCTCTGTTCTCACCTTGGGAGCACCAGCCCAGGGATGCCTGAGAGCAAGATCTGGCTGAGCTCCTGGGGACCCTGCTGCAAGGTATCCCTAGGAGATGGAAACTGTGATGTGTGGCTGATTTGTGACTTAGAAGTGCTCATCCCCAGCTCTGCAGCGGGGGACTTGCCCAGGGAGTGGGATGGGCCTGTCCCTCACCAGGCACTCACACCAGCTGCTTGGTGTGTCCTTCCCTAGTGCTACAGTGGTGACATGGCTGTAGCCTGGCAGGTAGTTCCCATGTTCAGGAATGAGTAGCAGAAACACGCCAAGACAAGAGATGCACCTGATAGGAATAAAGGGCTATCAATGTGAGTGTGAGTTTCTTCCAAATTTTGGCTTGGGATCCAGGTTTTCACCAAAGTCAGAACAAACCAGACTGGTGTATGCCTCAGGCCACAGGGAGCACAGAATCACTGGCTGCTCAGCAAGTGAAGATGTAGCTGAAACTTAACCCTCAGCCTCTGTTTGCTTTGAACTTGTTCCCTTCCTTTACCCCTGGTTTTCCTCCGTGTTTGTGTTGGCACCCAAGTTTACCATAGGAGACAAGAATGGGGGGCGAGGAGTGCGGGGGGGGCTTCTGCTGTGCTTTCCCCACCAGTGTCCTGTGGGAAGCAGGTCCTGCAGCTCAGAGCAATGCGATGAGCTTTGTTCCTGGGACCGGGAATGAGATCCCAGGCTTGTTAATCACCTGAGCTGCTGATTGTATCCCCTTGTGCCATAGTGAAAAAAAACCCACTTGCTTTCACTCCATTATAAATATAATGCCCAGAACCTCTCTCATCCACTCACCTGCTGCAGAGGCAGAGAAGAAAAGCCCCACCTTTGCCCCAAGCAGAGATCTGTGGGATTCTGCTTCATCCTCTGTCCTGAGGCTTCATTTGGGGAAGATGCTGCAGTGAGTGTGGGAAAGCACCCAGGCCCCCATGCAGGAGAGTTGGGTTTTGGTTGGTTTTTTTTTTTCCCCTTGGGGCTCTCTGCCTGTGGTGACTCTGCCAGCCTTGGCTTGCAAAGAAGGTGAGAGCTTTCATCCCTCACACCCAGCCTCGAAGCTGTGATCTCTGCAGAGGTTTGTCTGTCTCTTTGTCTTCCTGCTGCCCAGGGAGCTGGGCAGAGAGCCTGCAAACCCATACAGGCAGCTGCCGGCAAGAAAGAAATATTTGTCTGTGTTCACCCTCCGTTAATAAAAATAAGTCTCTTCTAAGGTCACATCCTGCTCTTTATGCCTCCACAGGAACTCTTAACTTTCCAAACACATGGAGTAGAGCAGCAATGGTCTCTTGGTGATAAGTGAACTCTGCTCACCATCCCAGCTTTGTAACAGGAGGACCCATCCCAGGATGGGGCACGGACAGTCCAGTAGCATCTGACAAAACGACAGGGCAAAAACCCAGGCAATGTGGATTTTTCAGCTGGATCCAGGTGGTCTTCTGTGCTTTGTGGGAAACTCTGCCTGTGGACTTCAGCAGAGCCTGCAGGGCCTAATCGAAAGCTGGTAGGAGGAAAGAAGAATCAGAATTTTGCTTTGATGTTTGGCTCCTGAGTCCAGAGTCACTCACCTTCCCTTGGGTCTGTGGGTGTTTGACTGGGGATGTTTCATGGGATTACAGGCACAATTTTCTTCCTCCCAAGAATGAATTACTCAGCCAGATTAAACAAGCAAAAGATCTTGGTTGTGCTGATTCATAAGGAAACAATTTCCCTTCTATTTTAGCACCGAAACTGCAGGGCCATTTGCCAGAGGGGCTTGGAAAATGAGAATAGGCACAGATTATCCAGCGTTTCCTGGGTGTCTGACCATTCCTTCAGAGTCTCAAAATCTGAGTGAGTAAGTTTGTGCTGCACAATGCAATGCATCATCATCTTTGCCTTTCAAAAGCTTTAATACCAGGAGGAGCTCAAACAAGGCTGCCTGAAGCTCAGTGGAGTCCACTTCCATTCCTTCAGAAATGGTACCTGTAGGGAAATGGGACCTGTAGGGAAGCAAGTCCCTATGGTGCTCCCTGTTGCACTGTCTATGCCAGGGTTTGTGTATGAGCTGTTGGGGGTTTAATACACATTCCCTGCAGGGATGATTTCTGCCCCTGCCTCCCCCAGCTGCTGGCAAATGGGGCAGAAATGGCCCAGGGGAATCCCACCTCTGTGTGGCTTTTTTGGGCACCCAACAAGCCCTGGAGGTCCATGGAAAGACTGAGGCTGCATCTGGCTCTGTGGGCGGTGGAGCATGGTGTGTGTGTGTATGCCAGGACAAACACCATGAGACTGAGTTGGATGGGGCTGGTGGGCTGTGGGGAGGTAAAGCTGGGTCTGGTTGTGCCTGACGTGTCTTCCTGGCTTCCTCCAGCTTGGTATCCACACCTTGAGAGCAGCTCTGCTTCTTATAGCAATTCAGCCAAAGTTTCAGTCCCCGCATCTTGAAGCACTTAAAACTTTAAGTGGGAGTTTAGACTTTGCAACTAAAAGCCTTGTTTGCTGCCTGTAGAAGTATAATCCCCTATTCTTGTCTGCTTTTCAAAGTCATTAAGTGCTTTTTCCCTCCTGTGAATCTTTCCATAATACCTCTCCCCTCTGTTGTTGGGGAGGCTGCTTCACAACTTTCTTCTCTGAGCACAGCTCTAGTACTGTCAGAACTCAGTGGCACCAGATAACCCTTAAGCAGCTAAAACCACCCTCTTTGCTATTCTTGCTAATTATTCTGATAAATGAACTGTGACGCCCAGAAGGGACCCTATGTTGTGATGCTTGGAAATGCCAATTCAGAACTGATGAAAATTCAACCCTTCACATGTTAGCCACAGATCTTGCAGCAGGAGGGAAGCACCTCAGCTTCTGAGACCTGTCCTTTGTGTCTGGACCCTCAGGGTCTAAACAGCAGTCTCTCAGATAAGCCTGTTTCATTCAGGAGAAGATGACCAAAGATTCTCAAAATAGAGCAAGCAATTTTGCTTCCTCTGAGAATTAAGTAGACTCTAAACTGCTTCTCTACTTAACATCTCCAAAATATGGGGTTTTTTTTCCCCTTTATCTGTACTCCTTATTCTTTCCCTGGGCTACTGCATGACGGGGAGCATGATGATGCAGTGAGTTACATCACCAGTTTCCTGTTTTTGCCTGTGTCAGGACCATACTATTTTGAGTGGAGGACAGCAGAACATCGAAGCTTGGTCAGATGCTGGGAGATAAGATTGAACAGGGCAGCAGAGAGCTATTGGAAGGGAGAGGATTTATTGAGACATGACCAAAAGAGCAAAATGAAGGAATTGTCTTGTCTATTTGAGTAATCCAGCATCAAAGATGTTGATCAGTATTAAGGAAATTGATCTGAGTTTAAAAAAAAAATATATATATATAAGTGTATGTTGGTATTTCTTTCCTTGATCTCACTTCAGCAGTGAAATAGCCTGTAAATAGAGGTTCAAATCTAACAATTTGTTTTATTCCACTTCCTACATTGCTAAAAAAAATAATTAAACTCTCAGAAAATATACTGCTTTCTAGCACTCATTAAAGGAAATTCTGCAGTCTTGAAAAGCATCCTGATGAATACACAGATTAGTTCATCTGCAGTTCTCTTCACTTTTGATTTTTGAGGTTGTGGTCCTCTACGTCTGTGTGACTTTTTTAAAGGGAAGAGAGTTAAAAGCAGCACATGTGCTCAGGTATGGAAAAATAAAACCATGGGGACTGAGTGATCTTAAAGGGTGTGAAACAGAGGAGTCTGAGCTTGAAGGAAAGGACTGAAGGATAAGATCCCATCACCAACAAGGCTTCCTCCTCCCGGTGTCCCATCTGCTCAGGAGGTCAGTGTCACTAACAACGTCCGCTTGGTCATCCTTGCAAACTTCTCATACACTTTTACAATTTTTTTTTTGAGAACTTGTTTCTGTCTTTCCTGGTTTGGGAAGAAACGGACAGTCCTTCCATACATCTCAAGAAGGAAGTGTGTAATAACTTGGATAGTGTTTTTTCCAGCATCTAATTGAAACAAATCCTCAGGCTGCCTGGGGATATTCCCAGATTTTTTTTTTATTTTTTTTTTTTTTAACCCAGGATAAACTGCATAAGGATCCAGGAAGACTTTACTTGCAGCAACTCCAAAAACACCTTCACAGCCTGTGAATAGCTGCCCTGTGTCTTCTGGTTCTCTTTTATGCTTGCTACTTGTCAGAGAATTCAGATTAGTATTAATCACTGAGCCGGCAGAAAAGGGAGTGTTTTGATGCAGCCTGTGAAAGGAGATCTCACCTATTTCAAAGCATTTGAGAAACAGGCAAAACACACTCATAGATAACAGCATCAAAGCTCTTCAGGTATAACATACAGCATGTGGTAGGGGAAGCAGAATTCATCTGAGAGTCACGTTTCTGGACAAAACATTTCTCAGCCCCAAGATCTGTGCCATTCACGTCCTCAAGCTTGGTCATTGATGCCAAGCAGCTCCAGCAGCCCGATGGGCAGGACAGGGCACTGGGAGGGACCAGGAGCTGGCTTAGCCCAGCATCTGCACCCTGTACAGGGGGGATTGGCCAATGCTTGGCCAGAGCTTGGGTTGGCATTTTCTTGACATGATTTCTTTGAAGTACTATTGCTCTTAGCAGTTTTTCATTTTAATAGGTTGAATTCTAGAAAGGAGGCATGAGCTAACATGGAGAAAAAACATTGTTTAATCTAGATTTAAAGTTTAGAATATTCACTGTTTACCTCCAGACACCCCAGTGTCTCCAGGGTAGCATCCAGTAGAGTGAGCTACAGATTGCTTCGAAGTTTTTATTATAAAACTAGATACTTTTAAACAAAAATGCCTATGTGAGAAATTTGAATGCCATCCATCAAAACAGCTCCATCGTGCCCTGGCGCCTCATCTCCAGAAAGCAACTGCACATTGATAAAGTGGTCAGTAAAGAAACATTATCCAGTCCTGGTGGAGCAGAAACAGAAGTCTTGTTGGAACAATAGTACTGGGCTGTGTAAATCAAGACTGTCATAAAACAGACACATAAGCAGCAAGGATTCGTGTTGCACAAGAGGTCTTTGCTCTGGCATTTATGGATTGGCACATCTTTGGCTTTGTAGTTTTAGCAAGTGCTCTACCAAGGCAGCTTCCCATGGCTGCAGCTGCAAAGGAGTCCAAAGAGGCTGTTGTGCTCTAGAGCTGTGGTGTTTTGTTGCTTTGCTGCTGAAGCTGCCACTAACCCAGCTCCTGACAAAGAGCCACTGCTGGGGCAAGGCTAGTTCTGTGGAGCAGAAGCCACCAGAAGATCTGTGGCAGGGTTTAAGTTATAGGATGCTATTATTTTGTTTTGCCTGTTTCCCTACGCCTACACGCACCACTTCCATTCTTTTTGAAATCTTCCTTTCCATTTTGTTGTCAAAATCGTGTGTGACCCCAATCACAAACTAAGGAGAGAAGAGAAACTATTGCTTGCTGAGCAGCCTGGTGGAAGAATCTCACTGCTTAAGGTCTTCCTCCCCCTGGCTGTGGCAACGGAGGTACCCGGGTAGCTTTGTAAGTCGCTTCCATCACTTCATTGCAATCCTGATTGACTGGAGCAGAAAACCCCGGCTGGCACAATTCAGAGACATGGCAGCTGCCTCGAAAAATCTTTTCTGAACAAAAAAATAATCTTTTCTGACAATGAACTTCTTCCACTCAGGGAAGCTGTCAATTTGTTATCACTTGGACTGCAAGCGAAGCAGAATTATCATCCTGCCTTCGTTCATAGTTCCTGTGCAAGGGGAAACAGACATTTCTCTACCTTCTCCTCCTCAGAGGTAAACGACTACTGTTTCCTGAATCGGAATGGGAGGGCTTAGACTGCAAAAATAGGCAGATAGCACCAGCCTTGAGGTGTATCTCTCCTCTCATACGAGATCACCAATGTTGACAGCAGACATCTGTTTTCATCAAAGAAGGATTTCAGGATTCAGGTCCACAAATGAGTTTAGGCTGGTCGAAGCCAGACATCCCCACATCTGTGACCAGGATCACTGACCTGCACTGTCTATTCTCACTTAGATTATAACCTGTTGATTAGCACAGATGAGCTGAAAAAAAGAGGAAAAGTGCTCCCCAGGCCCTGCACTTGGCAATAAATTTTCTACATGAGAAGGAAATGCCTGTGTCTTCAGTTTTGAGTGTTCAGATTCTTAAGTTAACAAAGAGAGGTTCCTGGTATTCCTCCTCTGCAGCCATTCATTTGCCTCTGGGAAAGGTTTGGCTCCTGGGCTTGCCAAGCTAATCAGTGAAACAGAAAGCATGGAACATTAATGTGTATAATCACACAAGGGAAAAAAAAAGAAAAGAAGAAATTTTTGAAAAGTATATCCACCTGATCTCTGTGGCTGTTTGATGGTAAGTTTGGAGTTTCCTGACTGAGATAGCAGCGAGGACAGGAAAAAAAATATACTGGAATTAAAATGGATAGGACCTGAGTTCCAGATTGGATAAGTCCCAAATCTACAGATGAATCCATCACCCAGTGTAATTAAGCACTGCTGACATGAGCAGAGGGTTGCCAGGGAGGATGATGAACAGACAATTCGGGCAAGCTTTCCAGAGGTCCTGGAGCTGCCCTTGGCGCCAGGAAGGACGGCATGGAGCCCACCAAAGGCTTTGTAATCCTGCCCCACATTCCCTCCTGGGAAAAGCCTTCACCAGCAGTGTTTTGCTTGGCGTCTGTATTTTTCCCACTGGGAGACTCCTGCAATGTGTGGGTCTCCTTCTCTCAGACATGGAAAGCTTTGCAGCCTGATGTTACGGGTTTCAGGCGTGGGTTGGGGGAGGGAGCAGGCAGTCCTGCTCATGTCACCTCAATCCCAAGCGGTTTCTTGGCAAAGCTATGCTGTGCCGTATGCAGCAGCAGACCTGCTGGAGGGTTGGGGCCTCCTCTCCTTAGCAGCTTGCTAAACATTACAAAAGCAGGAGAGGGTTTTGTAATTTTTGCTCTCCCATCTGGAAAGGGAGGAACCCCACAGGTCTGTGATTTAGATCATTCCCTCGAGCAAGAAAGCCGACCACAAGCAGGAAATCAGCATTCCTGAAACCTCTCCTTGTACCAGAGGTACCTCATCTTCAGAGAGGGCAAAGAGCCTCTCCTCTGTTCTGACAGGTACCCTGCAGCTGAACAAAGCTCCCCTACATCCGGAGGGAAACCTGAGAGTCTCAAAAATATTTTGAAGCTTCATTTAAACCCAATGTCAAGGAGAACATTTTCCACCTTGGCTGGGGAGGAGGACCAACCCCTGCAGAAATCCCTCATCCTGATGGGTAATAGCTGGGATCCGGTGTGTTGCTACTGCCATGTAGCAGCTGAGATGTGACCCTCAGGGCTGGTATGACAGTTTGGGAAGCATTACCAGCTGTGCTTACTAGTAACAAGTATTTTTTCTTCTTTTAAATTTTTTTTTGTTTGCAAACCTAACCTTCTAGGTGTAATAAAGCTGCGTGGTTTTTCCTTAAAAGGAGTTAAGAAGAAGTTTAGCTGAAGCTGGTGAATGCTTGGTATTTCTCTGGAGATAACAAACCCAGAGGGAGTGTGGGGGTATATGTCCAGGGTGTCCAGCAGGGTCGGGGGGAGCACCCAGAGCTGGGTTCAGACCCTGTAGGTGCACACTTGTCACTGCAGGTCTGGATCTCTCTGCAGAGGGTGAAGGCAGTGAGAAATTAGAGACCAGAAACAGGAGCTGCTTCAAGCCTTGGCAGTTTGACTGAGACAAAAAGACTGTGAGCTGACAAGAGGCAGATGGATTTCCTTTCCATTTTTGCTGATGCCTGCACTTGTTCACCAATTCTTGTTCCAGAAGATTTAAGTTTAAAACCCAGAGCAGCAAGGGTGCAAAATCCACTCACAGCTGCTGCCCATGGAAGGCACTGGATGGCAGAGGAGCCTTGTGCTTGCTCCACTCCAAGCTCTGGATGGCTCCTCCACAAGAAGAGGAAAGGACTGGCCAGAAAAAACCTACTATAGGGAAAAAAGCCTGTTTGTTTGTTTTTTTAATTTGTATTTATGCTTTTTTTTTTCATAGAAATGAGCATACTAATATCACAGTAAAGAGGAGAAAAATCTGCTCCCATTTTACCCAGCAGTGAAATGCATATTGATGGGCCTTAACTTTGCACTGTGCAATGATTTCCCTTTGAGTAAGTTGTACAAAGCCAAAGCTTGTACGGGCAATATGTCATGCCCAATAATTGAAGCTAGGAGCAGCCTTCACAGAGGATGCTGGCTGGTTGTATTCTTCTTTCTCCAAGTGATAAAGGAGCCAAGGAGGAATGCTATGATGGACCTTGTTCTCACCAACAAGGAGGGGCTGGTGGAGAATGTGAAGCTCACCTCCTGGGTTGTATCAAGAGCAGTGTGGCCAGCAGCTCAGGCTGGGAGAGTTGGGGTTGTTCAGCCTGGAGGAGAGAAGGCTCCGGGGAGATATTATGGCCATTTTGAGTGCCTAAAAGGGCTACAGGGAAGATGGGGAGGGAATTGTTATCATGGAGTGGAGTGATAGGATGAAGGCTAATGGTTTTAAACCGTAAGATAGGAGATTTTGATTATGTAATAGGAAGAAATTCATTACTGTGAGGGTAGTGAGACACTGGAACGGGTTGCCCAGAGAAGCTGTGGCTTCCCCATCTCTCAAGGTGTTTAAGGCCAGGCTGGATGGGGCTTTGAGTATGGTCTGGCGGGAGGTGTCCCTGCCCAGGTCAGGGGGTTTGGAACTTGATGATGTTTAAGGCCCCTTGCAACCCAAACCATTCTAGGATTCTCTGATTCTACAGCCATACACAGGCTAGGTGGTTTGTCTATTTCTTGCCTGGATTGTTTAGGGTTCTGTACCAGTAAGAAAAGAAATGGAAAATTACAACTTTGTCTGCAGTTATCACAGGAATCTAAGTCTCCAGGCAGCTCTGGAAATCTTTCTGTATTGTTTGATCCCAGGTCCAGAGATCATTCCCCAGTGCTCTTATTTAGCTCCTTACACCTGAGATTTTGAGGCTCCGATTTTCTCAGGCACTGCATTTTGATAAGACGGTGTAACCCTTGAACTGTTTGTTTGCTTAAAGGTGTAGAGGTGGGAGTGTGGTGGTGCATAACTACATGCCTAAGACTGTGGTATTTTTCCAGCACCTGAAGACCAACCCTTCAGGAAAGTCCCAGCATTGCTCAGCAAACTCGAGGCCTTTTGTGGCATTTGAAAAGTGCCCCTTTTCGTTCCAGATCGTTTCAGATTGGTTGGGTGATTCCTCTTCCACTGCAGTGCTTCCCCTGAAGAACATCTCTGAGTTTACAGCCCTGCTGTCATTGTCTGTGTGTCCCACCCAGCTAGACTGATGCCTCCCTGGGAACAGGCAAAGCAGGCAGGTAATATCTTCTCCACTATGTTTGCCCATTCCTGAGGTTGTTTGGACAGCCCCATGCCCAAAGTCCTGCATCAGCCCAGTTTCTTCTAAAGCCTTTGTTGAGAAACCCAGATGAAGTCTTCCTGGGTACCCAAACTGGCTGAATTTAGGCGGTCCTCATCCTGCATTGCTTCCTTCAAGCAAGGAGATCCTTTCTCTAAATTGAAGGTGTCTGGAGTTTTACTCCAGCCAGTCACGTTTCTCCACATGTTTATTAGTCCTATTTTTCAGGCTCCTTAGAAGGGTGGTTGGATGCAAAATAAGCGGGATTGCCCCTGTAGCCCGTTTTGGAAAGGTTGCCATGTTTGCCACTTTCTGTTCCCTTGGTAACAGGAGGGAAGGCAGATCTAACTTCTAAATTAAAAAGCAAGATAATCAGTAATTTTGTATTTGAGCTCTTTAGACCTCATGGGGAAGTGCCATTTCAAGTATGCTCTTCAGATTTCATTTTTATAATTTCATAATTTAGCTCTATTATCGTAATGTCATAATTTAGCCAAAACCCAAATAGTAAATGCTTCAGAGTGAGTGACTGTCAAAACCCCCTTACTTCCCTGTTTGTCTCTACTTCTGTGCCATTTGTTTGCAAATACAGAATGAGGTACTCCTCAAATCCCTCCAGTCACCCGCTGAATCTCAGCTCCGCAGAGGCTTTTGACTCCCCCCCCTCCTGTGCTCCCTGTGAGCACATTGCTGACTCACTGAGCTTTTTTTACTGTTCAGAAGCCCACTGGAGCCTCAGCATCCCCCATTGATGGTGGTCCAGCCTCTGGCCACCCCAGACAAAGCTCTGGAGGTGTGGTACAGGAACAGGGAGAAGGCAAAATGTGGGCAGACTAAAGGGCCATGTGGGAGGATATCCATCACTGATGCTTCGCCACCTTTTCTCCCCCAATCCAGAAGACAGGGATAATGCACAGAGATCCTTCCCAGTTGACCAGGGTGAGCTTTCACCGAAGCTCCACACCTTAGAGGTTTTCTGACCTGAGTCATCTGTTAACAGCTGCCCATAGACACATTTGCCGCCACATTAAGGTCCCCAAATTGGAGGCCTGGTGGGTGACTTGGGTGCAGTTAGAGCTTGGAAGGAGGCTGCAGTTGCTCTCAGCTTCTCTACATGACCATCATTTGCTGGCCTCTGCAACTTTTGCCTTTGTCACTTCTCTTTCTTCAGTCAGAGCTGCACAAAGGGACAGAGTTTTAAAATAAATGTGTATTTTACCACTACTTTCTGAGTCTCATCTTTCTTCATTCCTCCTTGCCTTTGGTGTGTGAGTCATCCCAGGAAACCTATCATGCTTTTAAATTAATCAAGCCTTTAAAGGGAACAGAGATGAAGAGCCATTACAGGATGCCATTATTTAATAGCCAAGAAAAAGTACAGCAAATGCTAAGATGCTACCTAAGTTTTCCTCACCTTGTCAAATGCACCCGCATCTCAGGCTTTACCTGCTTAGCTCATGATGGGTGAGGTGCAAATGGGAGGTCTCTGTGGTGTCTGCTGGTGCTCTTGCCTCCAGGCCTCAGGCACCTTCAAAATGGTTCAAAGTGACAGTGTTTTTGCTGCAAAGCCTTGCCCTCAGAATTTCAGTTCTCCGGCCTGAAATCAGCAATGTGCTTGCAGCCAGGCTTGGTTTTCAGACCCTGAAAAGTGAACGAGTTTTTGAACTTTTCATCAAAGGCAAGAGGGCTCCTTGTGAACTCACTGAAGAGTGGTTTTAAATGTTGGGGGTTTTTTTGCATGGTCTTACCTGAACTTGGGAGTGTCCCTGTTTACTGTTTCTGTATCTTCACAGGCAGGCTAAAAGCAGTGTCTGCTGCGCACCCAAGAGTAAGCCGCAGTCAGGGATGAAGAAATGAATGTGCACCAGTAACAGCCATATGGACATCACACACACAGGATGACTTATCCTTTCCACTCGGCATCAAGTCGCTTTTAGCACCGAGTTTTCTGTACAGGAAAACAGGGTTTGTTTATTTATTTAGTTTTCAGTCCTCTACTCCTACACAGCGGGTGAAGAACTACAGGAGAAGCTCCTAAGAAGAGAACATGCGCTAAGGGGCGTTAAAGGCTCTGAGGCTTCTGGAGCCAAGAGTCTACCACTCCAAAGAAGACACATTCTTCAGAGGAGGCCAGAGGGGTTGGTCTTCCTACACATACGGGCTGTTCTGATCTGCAGGGCAGAAGGTTGCTGACCCACGCAATGAGCCAGGCTGGAGCGCTTGGAGGCACAGGTAGGAACTGGCTGTCTGTCACTGTTATTTGCTGGTTTTTCATACCACAATGGAAATCATGCAGCCAGCTGTCAGGCAGGAACTGAACAGGCTGTCAGTGGCATTCTGTATGATTTCATGGAGGGAAAAAAATAAAAGGAAAAAAAATCAAGGTTGAAGATCCGGACCCCATTGGAGTCACTAGACAATACCCGTCAGCTCAGGGAGAGGGCAGATATACAATGTCATATTGGATTTCTTTGTTCTGTTGCCCAAGCCTTTCAGCTGAAAATTCAAGGACTATCAAATCCATTTTAAAGCCTTTCTTTTCCAACCACTCTGAAGTTCCATTATTAGTAGCTATTACGTACTTGCCATTTGTATTTTGAATAATAAAATCTAAATTGTAACTGTCCACAGAAAATCAAATGCAATTGCTATTGCATTGTTGTTCTTTTCTTATTTCTCCTATTGAAGCCCATTTTGTAAAATTTACCCCTCCACCCACTTGCAATGAATATAAGTGCTATTTAAAATATATGCTAATGGCAGACCTTAATCTGAAATAATGTGTTTAAAAGCACTGTTCCCATTCAGACGGGAAGCTAATGCTAGATCATACTCCGACCCTGGGGAAATGGTGCCTAGAACATCAGTGGAAGATTAGTTTGCAGTTCCCAGTTCCTGCCACCTGGATTTTAATATGACTTAAAATTACAGATGAATATAATACTGGGTTGTCGTTTCTGTTTTAAGTGTGAAACGTCACTTGTTTAGAAATCTGGCATGTCTGTCCCAGGTCAGGAAAACCTCCGAGTGGCTGCTGTGGAGTGGCTCCGTCTGGAAGGAGGTTTGTGGTCCACGCTCAGTTAGCCGCAGGGAGCAGTTTGGTGCAGAAAATCTTGCCCTGCAATTCAGAAGTTATTCATTCAAAGCCCTGGCTGTGCTACCACCACATTGGGTAAACCCGAGCTGGCTTTTCAAATGAGTACCTCAGGAGGAAGAAGGGGCAAGTGACCCCTCTGTGAACATTGAAGAGAGCGTGCAGATATAAGGCTTGGTAATAAATATTTCAGGGATTCAGCTATACCTTTTGTGCCTTAAAATCTGGTGGTGATGAGTAGGCACCAATATCTGAGAGCAAAAGTAGGAGTTCTTGCAGCTCATAAGTTACTGTGCCTCTGCAGTATTATTAATTCATCTGTCTAGAGGGCATCTAGCCCTCCAGGAAACAAAAAGACCTTCTGACATTTAAAAGTAAGACATGAGAAGAAAAGATATTCAATGTCTTTAATATCTGCAGCCTGCAAAATCTCTGCAAGGACAGGCAGGTAACTTGAATTTTGCCCAAGAAAAACAGACAGAAAACTCTAAGCAATTTTATTCCACGCCACAGCCATTCCTGCTCCTAAAATGTTTTCTGATAGGTGAAAAATCAGATGAGTGTCAATTAGACACTTATCTAATGACAGGGAAAACAAAGGACTGGCAGCTCCATCGAGTGCCTGTGGGACAGGAGGTGGCTGGTGTGGAGCAAAGGCAAATGTGCAGAGAGTCAACATCAGTTGAAGAATTAATGTCATGGGAACCTTAAAGCAAAGGAAGACTCATTTCATTGCTATGAATTCTTTTAATATCACTTAACTTCAATTTCAATTGAATGTTTTGAACTGCACCTTTGGGAACACAATTGACAATGATTTTAAGAGGAGGACCAGGCATCCAGCCTCTTGCTTATCCTCAATCCAGAACCCAAGTGGAGAGTAAGTGGGCAATCATAAGTGGGGCCAACTGCAAAGCAAAGAGTCTCTGTCCCCAGTCAGGAGGTTAATAAAGATTATGGTAAAAAAGAACGCTGGATGGAACAATTGTAATGAGTCAAGTCTTAATTCTTCAACCAGTGGGTGCTAGAGTCTTTCAAGAGGGTCTGGCACATAGCTGTAATTAAATAATTTGCACCTGGAGGAAGATATCATGGCTGGGATTTTGGTGGAAATTTGATTAGACTAAACTCATAGCTTTCCTCTTTGAACATACTTGCAGTTATAAAGGCAGTAATAATATGTGCCAGGCAAGAAAAATAGGAGAGGATAATGAGATGACTCTTCAGATGCACGGGAATCTCACAGTCGTGATGAGAATGACTTCAGGGGGGAAAAGAAAAAGAAAGGGAAAAAAAAAAAAGCAAAAAATGCAGAAGCCTACCAGATCATTTGTTGTAATGATAAGAAATGTATAGTAGGTCCTTTCTACAGCCCTCAGGCAAGAAACTTCATATAGTAAAACCAGATCATCATTCTGCTGCTGTTGAAAACAACTGAACTTTTGGCACAGCCTTGAACTGGAGCAGCTTGGAGACACTAGGAAACAATAAATAGAAAATTCTGAGCAAAGAACTGGCTCTCTGGAAACACACACATCAAATGTACATATCTTCCCTCCCACAGATGGAACGACTGTCCCTTGGCACCCTTTTTCTCCTATTTACTAGGAAGATGTTCACTGGTTTGTCAAAGAGCCTCAAGCTGATGCAGTGCAAGCTGGGATGCTCAGTACACTTTGCAGCATACAGATACCAAAACTGGAAAAATAAAACTCTTTAAATTATCATAACTTTTTACTTGCCTTGACAGAGTTTACAAACATGGCTGGAGACCAGGGTGAGTGCTAGAGCCAGGACAAGCGATCCCAGTGAGACCCAGCAAGTGGCCGGGAGCAGCCGGACCGATGGCTCCAGCCCCACAGGAGGCTCCATGGCCACCAGCAGAAAAATAAGAGTGGTATTATCATCATAACAGGACTATCAACAGTTGCTTGTTGAATTGGGCTGGACTGTTAAAACCTTAGACTTGCAATAAATCTGCTTTGCTGGCTGTGCACATCGGTGTGTGACCTTTTTACCCACAAACAAAATTTGGAATCCAGCAGGAGGCAGGTTCTCCGTGTCCCATGTCCCTCCCACGTGCTCCCCATCCTGTAGCTGCTCCCCTGCCGATGACACATGGCCCAGCAGCCATCCTCCAGCTTGCTGTGACACGACCATAGAGATGCCAGGCAATAAATGGACAGTGGGAATAGAGCCACGAGCAGGATCAGGAGATCACAGAGGAGACAGGAAGGGGGCAGAAGCCAAAACCTTCTTTGTTTCTTTTTTTTTTTTTAATAAGTTGTGCACGACACACACAGCGTGCAAAATGAGAAAGATGACAATCTCCAGTTTAAAAATATGTCGCCTAAAGTCTTTGCCTGAAACTTAAACTGCCTTTCTCCCCACCTCCCAACCCCCCTCATTTCTGTGTCAGCATTTGTCAAGAGGAATCCAGACACGGGAAAAACACTTATCTGAGAACAATCTGTCAGTGCTGAAAACCCACTCAGAGACTCATTTCAGAAATTGGGGCTTGCAGAGTTTTGCAAGGATTTATATATATATATATTTTTTTTTTTGCCATTAACTACATGGCTAGAGTCTCTGCACATACAGATGCTCCGTACTGGAAAAGGTGTGGAAGGCACCATGCTCCACACCGGCAGCCCTGCAGCACGGTGTCTAGGGGGAACTCTGCCCTTTGGCAGTTGCCACATCCTCATTGGGTGACTGCAGGGACCACAGCTCTGCCCGAGGGCTTCATCCAGAGCCCAGAGAAGTCACCACAAAGATCTCCATTGAACTCACTGGGCTCTGAATCAGGCTTTTCACCATTTCCCTTTCAGAAAGGTCGCACAGGCATCGACTTTCCAGACCACTGGGAATTAACGTGATAGAAGATCAGACTTTTATCCTTAGCATTAGTATGTATGTGTTCTGGCAACCCACATGGAAGAAGAAAATGATGTATTATTCTAGCTCCTGTTAATGACTTTTGAGACCAGCCAAATCCCTTGGAAGAATATTGTTCCTTTTTCATGAACAGCTCATCTTCAAAAGCAACAGAGAGAGTTCTCACTACATGTATCAAGCTTCCTATATGCTGTTTCTTACAATTTTAAAAAGAAAGAATAAGGTGAAATTAGTACAGAGCTCTTTAGTCTGCTAAAATTCTAACAGGCTGGATGGATGGGTAGAGGCCAATGGGATGAGGTTCAATAAGACCAAGTGCTGGGTCCTGCACTTGGGTCACACCAATCCCATGCAGCGTTACAGGCTTGGGGAAGAGTGGCTGGAGATCTGCCTGGCAGAAAAGGACCTGGAGGTGTTGGTCAACTCTTGGCTGAACATGAGCCAGCGGTGTGCTCAGGTGGCCAAGAAGGCCAACAGCATCCTGGCCTGGATCAGGAATAGCATGGTGAGTAGGACTCGGGATATGCTCGTCCGCTATGTATTCGGCACTGGTGAGGCCTCTTCTTGAGTATTGTGTCCAGTTTGGGGCCC
This sequence comes from Nycticryphes semicollaris, assembly GCA_013400055.1. Lineage (NCBI taxonomy): Eukaryota > Metazoa > Chordata > Aves > Charadriiformes > Rostratulidae > Nycticryphes > Nycticryphes semicollaris. Next base: position 139,103 of record VXBJ01003877.1, on the reverse strand, counting down.
CTTACCACAAAAAAAAAAAGACACTGAGATGCTGGAGTGGGTCCAGAGAAGGGCAACGAAGCTGGTGAGGGGTCTGGAGAACAAAGCTTATGAGGAGAGGCTGAGGGAGCTGGGGTTCAGCCTAGAGGAGGCTGAGGGGAGACCTTCTTGCTCTCTACAACTCCCTGAAAGGAGGCTGTAGAGAGGTGGGGTTCAGTCTCTCCTCCCAAGGAACAAGTGATAGGACAAGATGTAATGGCCTCAAGTTGCACCAGGGGAGGTTCAGGTTGGATATTAAGAAAAATTTAGACACGGAAAGGGTTGTTAAGCCTTGGAATGGGCTGCCTGGGGAAGTGGTTCAGGCACCATCCCTGGAGGTATTTAAAAAATGGGGTGACACTGCGCTTAGCGACAGGGTTTAGTGATGGATGGGTTGGTTGGTTGGTTGGTTGGTTTTTTAATCAGAGTTAGGTTGGTGGTTGGACTAGATGATCCCAAAAGTCCCCTTCCAACCTGGGCAACTCTTAGGATTCCAAAATGCCGTGGAGGAACACCCGAGTTACGGTTCTTAATGCTGCAAAAAAATCCGCCTTTGCCCTAAAATTCTCTTTTCATGACTGGTTTGTTTTTTAATGAATGGAGCAGCCACAGCCTCCCGAGCCCCGCCCCGCCCGCGGATTGGCTGCTCCGCACC
>VXBJ01003877.1:108535-138261 GCA_013400055.1 Nycticryphes semicollaris | reverse complement strand
TTTCGTTGTTTTTTGTATGTGTTGCAAAACTGTGTGTAACTTGTGCTTGCAAAGTTGTGGTGTACTGTCTGGTTCGGTGGGTGAAAAGTGGGTTGTTTTGGTTTTTTTAGTGGGAATTCAAACCGTTTGGCAGGCTGCTGTCAGAAAGATGCTTTGCTTTGTTTTGTTTTGTTCTGTTTTGGTTTTAATTCTATTAGAGTGGAAAGTTAACATTTCTGCCTCAGGAAGAAACGATTGCTGAAACAGCCAGGAGTATTCAGCCAGCCTCTTTAGACCGGGTGCTGGAAGAGCTGGGAAAAGTTATGCTGGGGTAGAGTGTTGTTATTTTAGCCTCAAACCAGGACCTAGACTCTTCCTCTGTGGTCCTTCAGATTATCCCAAGTTGGAAAAACTGAAAGCTAAACTCTCTTCTTGCGTGAAACCGTGGTATTTCAACTCATCAGGGTAACATGGATTTAGTCACACACTTCCTCAGGAGAACAGGAGAGTCCTCTCTGCTGTGCCTGTGGTCTTGTCCAAGGCAGCTGCCAATGACGAGAGCTTCAACAGTTACTGAAAGTAATGTTTTACTGGATAGAGAAAGATCCAAAGGAGAAATTCCATGGTAGAAAACCAAGTTACAGCTCCGTCTTCTTAAGTTCTTCCATTCTCCTGGGGCATTTGTTCCCAGCACCTGCCCTGGATAGTGCAAGGTTGAGCCATGGGAAGAGCAAGGTTCAGCTCTGCAGTGGGTCAGGTCTGGAAACTGATCCAGCTCAAAGCACCATTTATTTCATTTTCAGATGGATCAGCTTTTTTCTTTGATTGTACAGGGATCTGGACGTAGGCACAAGAGAAATGGCGATATGGAGTAAGGAAGAAGAGAAGTCCCCATTCATCATCCACATGTAAGGCCATGGTGGCCTGCTCACTGTGAGCTACTCAAGAGTGCATGTCTTACAGGTACCCTTGAGAAATGGGCTTCTCAGCCACATGGGCACTTGAGAAAACTGGTTTGGGCTTCTTAAAATTGAATAATCTGTACAAGATTTCTTCTGGCTACCCACCAGCCTGGAGCATGCAGGCTGCAGATCTGCTTTGACCCATGCATTATGGTAGTTCATTGAAACTCAGCTTCATCTCATGGCATCAAAGACAAGTTCCCACATGAGAACCTGATGTAAATTGATGTAGGGAAAGCAATAGGTGGTTCCTTCTGCCACACCACAGCATCCTCTCTCAAGCTGACCTGTGACATTTCAGCATAGCATGAACATCCCAACTGTGCTTATTCAGAGATCAAAGTGGTTCAGCTGGAGCTGACAAAATCATATTTCTTCGTTACACACATGCTGCATTACCCTCCCAGCTCAATGCAGCTGCGTCTTGCGGCCCACTGGGAGCTGCCATGCACCATAAAGAATTACATCCTCAGTATATACCACAGCAGACAATAAAGAGGTGTGGAGTCCTGCGTGCCTTACACAGGCATGGGATGAACCTCGACGGTCTGTTACGGCCCTCAGTGCCCATCTGCTCTTCCCCACCCTAGAAGGCCAGAGGGAGCTAGTTCTGGATTCTTTCATTGCCAATGTAAGCATTAAGTCCTTTCTGACTTCTACGAAGATTCTAGTCTCAGGGATGTTTTGCTGCAATGAGTCCCATGTGCCAACCATGTTTTTTTCAAACAAGGTGAATGATCCCTTTGGCTGGTTTCAGTTTGGCTCCCACTTTCTTGTCAGCTCCCCAGGTTCATGTCTTGCGAGAGATTCGGACTGGAACCTGGTCTAGGGCTGGTCTTGCTGCTCCCAATACCATCAGCATGGAGCTGAACTGCCTGTTGCATTAGGGCTGCTTTGCTCTAGCAGAATCCACGAGCATTTGTCACACTCTTCTGTCATACCCAGGATTCTTTCACTCATAAATTTGTCCAGAAAAGAGCTGTAGCCTCTTTTCAAGATCCGTTCTTCTCTCTCTCTCCTGGATGATTCCTCGTTTCTTCCACCCCACCAAGCTGCCTTAACATCCACTTGCTTTTGAGACACATCTCGTAGGTCTTCCAGTATTCCTGACACTCTCCAGAGTAAGCAGACAAGCCACAGCAGACTGTATTATGGGAATGCCTGGGTACAAACATACTTTTTTTTCCCACCAGAAAACAGTTATCTCTGACTCTTGGTGGTGTTTGCAGCCAAGGCTTGAGCAGTGTGTTGGCTTGGGGTCTGCTGGATCTCTGCTTCGGGCCACCAGCTGCCATGTGGCGAGCTGACTGCCCCAGGTAGTCTGAGGATCTGCTGTGTGGGAAAGTATCAGGGAGCCTTTTAGCACTCTGAAAGCTCTGCTTATTAATCCCTCGCACCATGTGAGGTCCATTGATTTGTGCACGCAGCCACAGGGCTCGGCGGGAATGGCACGTACCAAACAAACCAGCCACCCTCCCAGAGGATCCAACAGAGCTTCTAAACCACTTTCTCCTCCCATATGTAGCAGATCTGTCAATACCGTTGGGCATAGTTAATAGGTTCCACCTAACATCAGTAGATCAATGCAATCTAAAATCCTCAGGAATATCTACAAATGGATATCGGTAAAGGTGAGGAAGCAGAGATTTTTGTCTCTTGGTCTTGTGTGTCTAGTGCTGTGTGTTAGTTTGCACACACTGTAAGTGGATCCTTTGTGAGTTGCATGTCTCTTCACTGCTAAGTCTTGCCTTTTGCAGGAAGGACTATTTTCTCGTGGAAACTGAAACACTGGAAGCAGAATTCAGTTGTTGTTTGGAGGAGAAACTATGAGACAGCCTAAAGTCAACTTCTGATATGATTTTCATGTTCTGGATCGTTTTAGAATAATTGCTGGGGTTAGATGCAGACAAAAGTTACCCGTGCTCTTAAAAATGATCCCCAAAATAGTTCTGCCTTTACATTTCAACAAAAAAAGAACGGGGTGTTTTGAAGTAGAGGATGAAAGCACCAACAGCACATCCTTCTGTGGAACTTGGACAAAAAATGGACTCAGGTGAGAACAAAGGTGAAAAAGCTTTGGGGATTGAAACAACTTCAGGCCCCACCTGAGGTTTTTCCTACATTTGCTACCTGTGATAACTAGCTCTTCTTTCCAGCCTGCCAGTGGAGCTATTGCACTTCTTGATATATGAAGGGGTTGAGAGCATGTGATTCCAGACCAGCCCCTTTCCTATGTGACACTTGGAACTGCTCCCTGGTGCTGCCTCTGCCCCTGGGGAACCCATCACACCTCAGGGGCTCCTTCCAGCTTTCCATTTTAAGGTGTTTGTAACAGCAGGTGCATCTTCACCAGCTTTCTAGAGAACCAACCAGTTGAATCTGATGGAGCACTTGTTACGTGAGCTAGAGTTGTGGCCTTGAGTTGGTTGAAGACTCAACCCACTGTGCCTCTCTTGTTGCTTCAGTCATATCGATCACAGATGATGGCGTTTCTTGAAGAATTTGACCATTACTCTTCCTTGGCCAAGCTCATGTCAATCTACCAAGCAACCAACAGGACCACCTTCAACTGGACAGACAGCCGCATTGTTGAGTGGGAGAAATTTGCTGAACTGGCTAAATATGAGCCAGAATCCCAGAAGCCAATAGTGAAAGCTCTCCTAATTGTGGCGTACTCGGTCATTATCATCATGTCTCTCTTTGGGAATATGCTGGTGTGCCACGTGGTGCTGAAGAACAAGAGGATGCACTCAGCCACCAGCCTTTTCATCGTCAACCTGGCGGTGTCGGACATTATGATCACACTGCTCAACACGCCGTTTACCCTGGTAAGTGGCCCACTGTTCTGTCCTTTCAGCCAGGAGGGGAGTTTCTCACAAGAATGCTCTGTCACACCCTCTCTGTGCATGCTCTTCCAGGACTGAGGCGTGAACCCAACACAATCAAGTCTAATAGACAACTCTGCCAGGCAAGTGAAACACTGTTGAGCAACCTACGGGCTCTCTTTCCTCTGTTAGATTCTGTATCTCCTAAAAGACTTTAAAGTCTCTCTAAGTATGCCACCAAACCACAGCAAGAGCTTCCTGGGGAAGGCAGAAGGGACTCCTGGATGATATGTACTTTTAATGTACACACAGGAGAGCATTAGGGACCCACACTTCAAACCTAGTGGGTCAAAACAACTTGAATGCCAGTCATATTTGGGTGACTGGAAGAAAGTAGTCATGCTTTTCAGAGCTACTGGTTGGGTAAAGTCTTCAGTGAAAGCTCTCCAGACCTGAAGGGCAGGGGGGGTTGTATGATCAAGACTTGGTCCACTTTTTCCAGATATAGCTGTTAATATAATCAAAAAGTTATTGCTGCTGTTCACAAATAGTGTTTTTACAAATAGTTCAGGAGGGCTGTGACAGCACCACTTATTTAATCTGTGGGAGTTTCAAAATCCAGCGTAGTTAATCTTTCTTTGGGTTCTAGATGGAGCTGCCCAGCCGGGCAGGCATAATCCATGTGCCAGCTCAAGTGCAATCTAAAGAGTTTCCCTGTGGATTTGTTTTTGGTACATTTGCTGGCTGATGGCCTGTTGTTTTCCCCTCAGGTTCGGTTTGTGAACAGCACGTGGATCTTTGGAAAGACCATGTGCCACATCAGCCGCTTTGTGCAGTACTGCTCCCTCCACGTCTCCACGCTCACCCTGACGGCCATCGCCCTGGACAGGCACCAGGTAAAACTCCACCTGGGCTCTTCCCAAGCCTCTGTCAGTCTTGGTCAAGCTGCGGGTTCAAGGTGGCTGAATCTAAACCCATATCCAGTGAGAAAACTCTGGAGCTAGATTCAAAGATGCTCCTAGATGTGCCAGGGGTAGGAAAGCTGGATGGACTTCTGTGGGAGACCAGGGAGGAGGAGGAAAAACAAAATGCAGCATCACAGGTTTCACAGACCACTCCCAGACTCGCAGTGGAAAAGGGTGAGAACACCTTTTTCAAGTGGTTTGAACAAACAAGAGGTCCAACCTAGCCCCCAAGTACGGCAGGGCAAGTTGGTCCAAGAGGCTTTGTTTTATATGGGGCAGAGGGGGCCTTGAATGACAACAGAGCCAATGCTGAGTGCAACGTGTTACTTTAGCTCTTTACCACCCAAACCCCATAAAAACACCCAGTCTGGGCATCCGGTACATCATCAAGCTGCAGGACAGTTGGAGTTCGCAGCAGCTCTGGGACTGTTTAGTTTGAGGAAGAGGAAGCTGAGGGGAGACCTCATTGCCCTCTACAACTACTTGAAAGGACATTGTAGAGAGGTTGGTGCTGGTCTCCTCTCACAGGTGATTAGTGATAGAACGAGAGGGCATGGCTTCAAGCTGCAACAGGGTAGGTTTAGACTGGACATCAGGAAAGAATCCTTCCCAGAAAGAGTGGTCAGACCCTGGAATAGGCTGCCCAGGGAGGGGGTTGAGTCCCCATCCCTGAGTGTGTTTCAAAGTCATTTAAATGTGGTGTTGGGGGAGCTGGTGTGGGGGAGAACTTTGTAGAGTGAGGCTGATGGTTGGACTGGATGATCCCAAGGGTCTTTTCCAACCTGAATGAGTCTATGATTGATTCTATGAACTCTCAGCTCACTGTCTTGGGGAGTCAAAAGAAAATCTGAGACTAACGCCCCAATGGGATATAACTATGGGATTAATGCTGCACCAATACAAAGGGGAGCAGCAGAGCAGGAAATCTAAATTTCCAACTGGGAGGAGACTTCAGAGCTGTGAGAAGACTGTACTCACCAGCTGCCTGCAGCCAGGCTGTGTCAGCTGCCCACTGTGAAAAACTCTGGCTGCATTGCCAGCACGGGAAAGAGAGGGCAGCCCAGGCCATGCCCTTATCTCTAGCTATCACTCTCACTTCCTATGCAACCAAACAGCATCTTCCAGACTCTCAGCTTTTATAAGCTCTTTGCCTTTTCATCCAGCAAAGGAAAATTCATAAAAAGTAAGCTAATGCCTCAAAAGAGGGGAGGCATTAACTCAGAAGAGGCTCAGCCTCATAGGTTCAGCCAGAACAGGAGACATTTCTTTATGTAACTGGTATAGAATAAACAAACATGCCCACAAATGAAGAGACTTATGTAGATATCTTTCTTTTCCTACCTAATGTAACCCACAATTTAAGCAAAATGGCCCTCACAGAATGAAATAGAGGAAAAAGTTTATTTGAAAGCACTTCTGAACTGACTGAAAAGTTCAAGGTTTCCATTTTCCATGTCATTCTAATAAGCAGGACATTTTCCTATCACGGCTGTCATTTTCTGAACAGCATTAGATCATGCCAAAATACGCCTCGCTGTGTGCCTTGGTGAAGGGACTTTGCCTTCCCGTGAGATAAGAGTCACGGTGAAGTCTCTGTTGCAGGTCATCCTGAACCCGCTGAAGCAGAGGATGTCACTGACGAAAGGAGTGCTGAGCATCTCTGTTATCTGGCTGATGGCAACCTGTTTCTCCCTACCCCATGCTATCTATCAAAAGCTTTTCCAGTATAACTACAGGTGAGTTATTTCTCCTTCCAAGCAAGCATTAAGAGGTCTGATAGCCCTCTGCGGCAGTGGTTCTTGGCGGCGAGAGCTACTGGAAGGGTTCCGGGGTTTGGCGAAGGACATAGTGGAATTGGTGGGAGTTTGTGTGTGGATGAGATCTCACTTCCCACAGCAGAGTGGCAGAGCTGCCTGGCTCACTGCGCATTCTCAGGACCTGGGTTTGCATTCATCATTGCCCAGACGCCTGGATGAGGGGGTGAGTCCCACCTCTACAACCTCCAGGCAGAGCTGGGTGGCCAGCACAGGTGGCCAGGGCACAGCAGGTTGGTGAGACAAACCTCCAGTCTTATGATACCATCGGAGGGGCTTTGTCCTGAGAAGGCAATTTTCTCCAGAGGGCCTTTCCTCTTCACTCCTCACCCTTGCTCAGCTCCTTAGACCTAAGAAGTCCATGTCTCACCAACTTCTTCAGGCAAAGAGGAAAGAGAGAGCCAAAGCTGCTTTTCGAACAAAGTTTGAAAAAGAAAGAAAATAAAATTCATGCTGGTAACATCTGGTGCTGACTCTAGCAAGACCATACAGAAAGAACAGGGAGGAGAGGACCGCCTTTGTGAGTCAGCAGGGCCACGAACCCCAGATCTCCAAGACTTCATGCGCTGATTCACACATTTTAGCTTCCTTTCATTTCGTCCATCTGGATTTACAAAATAGGACCAGCCTCCCTTAACACTTGAGGCTCCTCTGCCTAATGTTATCTGAATGGGACAAGCATAAGAGAAACCTCCATCTCTTTCTCTGCAGTGAAGGGCTGGTGAGAGGAACAGGGAAATGTCATCTCAGGGTGTTGCTTTGTCTTGCCCAGCGGGGAAGAGAGCTCTTTGCTTGGCTAAACACAACAACAGACACTATTAGAAGAAGATGAAGTGGAATTTCACATCCACGTGAAGACTGCTGAAGTGTTAGAAGAAAGCAAAGGTTCTGATCTAGAGGAGNAAACAAAGAAAAAAACTTTTCCCCCTGTCCACCTTTCAGCTGGTCCAGTGATGGCATCCAGTGCGGTGAGGTCACCATCTCTACTAAGGAGAAATAAAGAACCAGAAGTTCTGGGTGGGTTTGCCCTCGCAGTCTTTTGTTCCTCCTTGGTACCTAACCTGTTGTGGTCCTTTTGTCCCCACCAGCCTGTGGCATTGCTATGACTCCTCCTGGCTAGAAAACGGTCCATAATGCCACACAAACTGGTGCTTTTCCTGGCGGTGTGTCATGCTGCTGGTGCCTGCATTTTGCAGAAATGCTGGACTCGAGGCCAAGGGGATAATCTTACCTCTGTCATCCTGAGCGCAGCTTAAGCAGGGTAAGGAGGCAGAAACAGGCAGCAGGAGAGAGATATTGGGCTTCTATTTACAAAAGACAAATATCTTCCTATAACACAGCCACTTCCCTCCCGTCAGCAGGGCAGGGAGAGCCTTTGGCAGCCTGCACAGGCTTTTTATTGCTGTTTGGATACGAGAGGTTCCACAAAAATGGGAGCCCAATGTGGGGCTTTGCAGCAATTCCTTATTTGTGCTTGTGATTGACGTGACTGAGCGATGCCTCCCGGGGCTGGAGAGGGGGCGGTGGGGCGGTGGTGGTAGAGATAGAATATCTTCAACTGCTTCAACTTTGTAAACAATGTGCTGGGTTACTCCTGTACCCGCATGGCTTCGCAGCTGTGCTCTGTATGTGTGGGTATGACTGCACAAATTGCTCATGAATGAACAAACGCCGCTATCTGTTTCACGGCACCTGCCTCTGCTCATCCCTCAGCACGGCCAGAGGAAACCTGGCCTCCCGTCGGCATGAGGCACCACAGCGATATAAGGACTTCCAGGACGTGCTATTCCCAGCCCTGCTTTCCATTGAATAAAAATTGCAGTTGTAATACTGCTCGTAATAGCTCCTGCAGGGCCAGCGGCTCCTGAGAAGTCCCACCAGGGAGCTGTTGGGGCACTGGGGATGGGAGAACATGGGCTCCACCAGCATCAAGCCTCTCTAGCTGCAAACAATGCAGGAGTTTACTGGTTTTGCTCTCAGCCAACCTCTCCACTGAAATAATCATGGAATCATGAGCATCTTTCATGGCTCTGTGCCCCTTCTTTAGAGGGGGAGAGGGAAGGGGACAGCAGCTGTTTTTTTGCTTACCTGGGGGCTCACTCTGCTGCCTGCTGTGTCCAGATGTGATTTTAAGCTCTGCAAGCACTGGAGCATCACCCTTCCCAGCCTTCAGCTGCACACCAGGGGTCACAGCCCCAACGCCATCCTGAGCTCAAGGCATTCCCTGATTCCCAGGGGGCTGTGAGGGATGACTGCCCCTCTCCCACCGTGTCTCTTCTGCTCTTTCCCTATGGCTTTGCTCTTTGGCCATGGCCGTGGCGGGTCTGACCCCATGCTGCCATGTCACCTTGGGCACTGTGCTTGCTTCTCCTGCCAGGTCTCCAGTTGCTTTGGCAGGTCCCGTTTGGTGGGCAGGCAGGCACAGCTGCCTGCAGGCAGGGGCTGGCCTTGCCTGTGCTGGCGGCGAGCTGGATCCTGGGCAGAAAAAGGTCAGGAGAGTGGTTTATAAAGGATGATTTTTCCTTTCTGCGTCATTTCCCCTCTCGAGCAGCATCTCCAGGGTCCTCCACGGCCACGCTCAGCAGAGCTCTGCTCCTGTACCCTTTGTCATCCCTCCAACAGCCGTGCACAGGCCCTGCTCGCAGCCGTCTGTTGGCAAGCAAGCTTCTATTTGTGGCACAAAAGACAGCTCCTAAGGTTGGAAACAGGATATTAAAGATACTAATCAATACTGTGACAAATAATGCAGCTTGAAGGGGACTAAAGTCTGCACTAAATACAAGTGAGCGAAGGTCAAGGGCAAAATGGAATAAGAGAAAGGAAGAGACGGAGGGGAAGGGGCAGGAAAGAAAAGGAGAAAATATCCACCAGAAATGAATGCACAAGTGCTTCTTTCTCACGGTGTCCAGTCATCTGCTGCAGGATGCACTAGGTGTTGGAGAGCCTCAGCTGAGAGCCACTGCCAGCCAGAAAATGCAAACAAAGCCTGGATCTGCTGGTTTGAATGGGACAGATTGCTGAAGTGCTGTTAAAATAAGTGAACTGAGCCTGGATCTGCTGGTTTAAATGGGAGAGATTGCCAAAGTGCTGTTAAAATAAGCTATTGCATATAGTTAAACTCTGAGGTTTTTTTGTTAGTCGCCCACCAGAAGTCAAACTGTCAGTTAAACTTGAGTTAAGAGACCAGATTTTCTAATCCTCGTGCCAGGCAATGAGGTTTTAACAGCTGGTCTGAAAAGCTGATGGAAACGGGATGGTTGGTACGGGAAGGAAGGATTGCTGTCCGTGTTGGCATGGTCATGCCTGTGAGGCTTTCACGTGACCCCCAGGCTCCAGCAGCCCCTTCCCTTTCCATCCATCAATGGCTTTGAGTTCCCACTTGGTCCAGCAGTTTTCTGCTCTGGCTGAAGGGGTCTTGGACCTGCCGGGGGGCATGGAAAGGCGAGTGTACCCGTGTGGGCCATGGGCTGCAGGTCCAACCTGGCAAAGACAAGCAAAACTATGGCAAGTGTGACCCCAGTAGGTGCTGTGACCCAGGAAGATCAGGTCAGTTGTTCTTGGTCAGACAGCAGTCCGTGCAGCCCACGTGCAAGAGGAGAAACACATCCCGGGCTGGATTTTTGGGTGGACACATTCCAGGAAACCTGGGGATAAGATGTCCTCTTTCCAGGTGTGAAGGAATCACCTATGGGACTTGGAGAAAAGCAGGAATTAGGTGGGTCTCACCCACTACCCTCTTTTCTCCTGCACTGGGTTTTGGGGACAAAGGAGATTGTCACTGCTGTGTCTCTTTGCCAACAGGGAAGGGTCAGGTGCTTGTCCTGGGCAAACTCCAATTTGTTTTTCTAGGGATTTCTTTTATCAGACAACACAATTTAAGGGGAAAGAAGGTAACAATACACAGTAGCCAGGCTTTTCATTGGTAAGACAGCCACACAGAACATAATGAGAAGACTTTCTAGGAAACAGAGGTTTGCCTGAGCTTTGTTTTGTTGAGGTGAGCACTGTCTGGCTCTCCTCTGTCTGTACTACAAACGTGGGGAGGTGGCTGAGGGTGGTGTGGAAGCCCTGCAGTGGTTTGCCAAATCAGCAGCATCCATTAGCACAGCAATGGCTACATACTATATATGTGTTTATTTTGGTTTTTTTCAAGGGAAGCCACTGTCCGGAGTTTGTGCCTCCCCGACTTTCCTGAACCAGCAGAGCTGGTCTGGAAGTATCTGGACTTGTCTACCTTTCTCCTTCTTTACCTCCTGCCTCTGCTAATCATCACAGTCACCTATACACGTCTGGCCAAGAAGCTGTGGCTCCGCAACGCCATCGGAGACATCACCACGCAGCAGTACATCACCCACCACAAGAACAAGAAGAAGAGCATCAAGATGCTGATGCTGGTGGTGGTGGTCTTTGCTGTCTGCTGGTTCCCTCTCAACTGTTACGTGGTGCTCATCTCCAGTCTAGGCATCAAGACGAAGAACTCACTCTATTTTGCCCTACACTGGTTTGCCATGAGCAGCACTTGCTACAACCCTTTCATCTACTGCTGGCTCAATGAGAGCTTCCGCTCAGAGCTCAAGTCCCTGCTCTGCATGTGCCAGAAGGTGCCTCAGACTCAGGACAATGTGCTGCCACCCATGGTTACATCCTGCCGTGAGGCATGGATGGAGCAGGCCAGGTACAGGAAGGGACCTGCCTCGCAGACCATTTGCTCCACTGTAAACATCCAGACAGCCAACACAGACCTGTGAGCGGAAGAGCGTTCAAGGTTTAACTTGATTTGGAGACACAGGGAAGTGGCCACCAAAGGGTACCACTTCCCTGTGTCTCCTCAGAAAATGATGATGCTGCTCTGGTGTTTTACTACCAACTTTTGGCTAGTATCAGAGCAGCACCCCCTTTACTTGGTGCCATGGGAGCAGATGCCCCCAAGGACCTTCCCTGTGAGCTCACAGCTGCAGCTTGTCCAAGGTGCAGAGGGCATGGAGGTCCACAGACAGGGGTAGTTTGCTTTTGAGGGATTCCCATCTTCTTATTAGCAGAGGGAGTGGGGCACAAGTTTCTGTCTTTGCTTGTGCTGTTCCAAATCACTGGCCTGTCTCAGAGCTCTCAGAGTCATGACACCAATGGGGTTTTGCACAGCAGCAGAAACGGGCCTGTTCTGACATGTATTTGAAGGAAGAACTTGGACATCCAGGTTGACTCTATCCATATGGAGTTAGAGAATCACAGAATCACAGAATGCTATGGGGTTGGAAGGGACCTCTGGAGATCATCTAGTCCAACTCCCCTGCCAAAGCAGGTCCACCTAGAGCAGGCTGCACAGGAACATGTCCAGGTGGGTTTTGAATGTCTCCAGAAACAGAGACTCCACCACCTCTCTGGGCAGCCTCTGCCAGGGCTCTGCCACCCTCAAAGGGAAGAAGTTCCTCCTCCTGTTTAGGTGGAACTTCCTATGTTCCAGTTTGTGCCCATTTCCTCTTTTCCTGTTACTGGGCACCACTGAAAAGAGATTGCCCCCTTCCTCTTGACACCCACCCTTGAAGTATTTATAGGTGTTGATCAGATCCCCCTTCAGTCTTCTCCAGGCTAAAAAGACCCAAGTCCCTCAGCCTTTCTTCATAAGAGGGATATTGTAGCCCTCTGCTGTACCCTCTCCAGCAGTTCCCTGTCCTTCTTGAACTGGGGAGCACAGAACTGGGCACAATACTCCAGATGTTTTGTCAGATAATTTATAGCAAAATTTCCCAGGTGAGGTAAGGGTCAGTCAACAGCAGTTTCCCCTTCAGATGGTGCTGCTTCTCCTCCCCTCACTCCTTCTGCCCCAGGAGCCCCAGCCAAGAGAAGGGCAGGAACGCACACTGGGCATTGATGGCCACAGCCTCAGATGGCACTCGGGCAGAAATATTTAGTCCCTTGAGAATTCCCTTTTGTTTTTATTATAAATATATTAATTCAGGAAATAAACCTACACTGGCTCTAGACAAAAAGCCACAAAATATTTCATCAGGGCTGTAGCGTTCACTAACTGAAGAATGAAATCATTCTGCGTAATTACTAATTGCTGTAAAAGAGTTTCATTTAAACAACGGAATTGACTCTGACTAAGAGGGAAGGTTTTGTTTACAGTCCTGGGAAAAATAGAGTTTAATTTAGCTAAGCTTGGGTGGCAGGTGAAAAAAAGGATACAGAACAAAGGAAAGATTTAATACATGGGGGAGAGAGTAAAAAAAAAACCTAATGAACCAAAACAACACGGGAAAGATATATTAAAAGTAGAAAGAAACCAGATTTGCTACATGATTTTGCAAGCAGTGTGGAGCAGTGGCTGGGCACTGGGGAACAGGAACTGGAAAGACCTCCTGGCCTGGCCAGCGATGTCCCTTTCTCCATCATACCATCCCTCTTAAAACTTGCACCAAGACCGGAGAAGTCAGGCTTCTCCTCCCAGCTTTCCTGGTTGAGCTTAAGCAAAGAAATTTTCTGACTTGGAGAAGATAGACAAAAGATGGGAAAGATTTTATTACTTACTTCTCCATCCAGACTTTGGGTTGAGTAGTCACAGGTCTTTTGTGGGGATAGAAGGATATGTGTTTTGAGTCCCGACAGTTCCTGGGTAATCCTTCAAAACTCAGTGTTGGTGGCCAGTACATGCTGCAACGGTGACAGAGGGACTCTGGTATGGACAGCCAAGGTGGTCCTCAGGCCTGAAATTCACTGGGAAACTCTGTACTCATAGCAAAACCGCTCCAAACAAACTGCTTTGGATAAAGGGCAAGTCAGCATTGGTGCAGCCTCACCTTGAGCACTGTGTGCAGCTCTGGGCCCCATAATTTAAGAAGGGTGTGAAGGTCTCTGAGTGCGTTCAGAGGAGACAACAAAGCTGGTGGCAGGGCTGGAAGGAATGTCCTATGAGGGGCAGCTGAGGACTCTGGGTTTGTCTAGTTGGTGAAAACCAAATGATGGGTTTCAGTAGTTTAAATTCAGTCATGGCAGCTTGGGGTCAGGAGTGCTTCCACCTGATGTCTACCCTGATGATAGCCCAAACTGAGCTTCTGCCCAGGGAGGAGGCAGGGGAGACCCAGATACTGGTGGAGATGAGGATGTGCTCCCACCACGTTCCTGGGGCAGGATGAGACAGACCAAAGAAGGGAAACTAAGGACTGATTTTTCTTTTTCTCCATTTGTGCAGTGAGAAGCAACAGGATGGAAAGGGATGTCTTCACTTCCAGGCCACTTGACCCCAGTCTGCCACATCCCTGCATCTCAGGTGCACATTTTAGTGTCTGCACGAGGAGAAGAGAGGAGCATCATGAACAGCAGCAGAAATGGATGAAGCACTTCACTTGGAAACTAACAATTATTTGAATAAGGGAATTTAAGGCATGCTACTGTTGAGTGCAGGGACTGCCCTCTCTCTGAGTAAAACAGGGTCTGTTTTTGGTTGAAAAACATTGTTGTGAGTTTTTTAAAATGTTAAAAGCACCTCTAATTAATGAGCATCAGCTTATTTAATTATTAAGAGAAGCTGTCATTTGCTTTTTACTGTTCCTCATTATTCCTCATCAACTTTTAGTGAATGGCCCTCAAACTGCCATGTATTCCACTTCATTAAAATAGTGTTTCTTCCCTGGGGAAAGGTGGATGTCAGCAGGTATTTTTTGGTTTCCACTGCGGAAATGTAGCAGCCTCTTACCACTCAAATATCTTCAGGTTAAGAGCATTTTCCCCAAAGACTGCGAAAACCAGCATCCTTCATCTTTTGGTTGCTGTGGCACAAGTTTTTAGCATAAGCTGGGGCTGTAAATCAGATGCAGTTAAAAGATATAGGGAATGGGCTTCTCCCAGCAACTGCAAAACTTCTGTCCAGAGTAGAAACATGAGTGATGACAGACTCGGGACAAACCGGGAGATGGCCATGAAAAGCCTGGGAGATGCTGTGTCTTATGGGCTCAAGAAGCACAAAAATTCCTGAGAGGTCCTAAAATGACCAACTGGAAAAGGCCTCCCCCGCTCCTCGTTGTCCACAACAGGGATAAAAAATCAGCAGAAAAGCAAGTTCAGTAATGGCTGGGTGAAGCATGGAGTCACCCAGGACCTGGCCTGGAGGCAGGAGGGAACAGCCCCCATGACACCGAGACCCCGACTTGGTGCTTGCTCCCAATCTGGAGGACTTGATAGAGGCTATTGAGCTTCTCTGATATGTTTTCACAGGATCTCTTCAGGTTTAAACTTTGCCAGCGCATAGTAGGATTCACACCAAGTAATGAGTTAAAAAAAACAGAGTGCCCATCTCCCTGGTGCTGTAGCACTAGTGCTAAGTGAACTGTGATGGCAGCATCCATCAGTTAACAGACGCAGGGCTTGCTTAGCTGTGATTCATGGGTGTATTTGCTGTTCACAGTTATTCAGCTGATTCAGATGGATGCTCATGAAAAACACCACTGGTGTCGCCCAAAAACCAGGCAGAGTTTAACAAAACCACTTGCCTAAAATTTGATCCTGGATGAGCATATCCTTTATTTACTATGTTTTATCGCCCCCGCCAAAACTTTCCGGGGCTCTTTGAATAACACCCGCAAAGCAAATACTTCACGAAGGAACAACAGAAAGTGGAAAATCACATCCTACCCCCTCCAAGGCTCTCTGTAACAGCTCGAGGAGCTGTGTGTGACCCACCACCCAAGCAGCAGTGCTGATGTGGACTCCCAGCCCCTTGCACAGCCCCATGTGCCTTTCTGTAGTGCTGGGCACACAAAACTCAGTTTCGAAAGAGATATTTCTATATTTTCTTTCAATGCACATATTATATCTTGGGCTTCTGTGAAATAACCATAGCAACAACACTAACACTGGTACCTTCCATGAGAAATATTAAGCTATGGCATCTCGCTGTGATTCTGAAATGAAATCTACCTCTCTGTTGGCAAATTCTGGGGTATGAGCCAAGCCGGGGATTAAATCCCATCCCCAGGGCTGTTTTACAGCGCAAGATGGATAGATTGGAAATTTTAAGTAGTTTCTTGAGATGTTTGTCCAAGAATGCTGGTACAGACTGGCTGCTGGTTTCCTCAGAAACAGCCAAATTTCTGGGAAGCGGCAAGAAAACTGTGGAGGTGTACCTGCCGGTGATCCCTTTGATAGGAGAGCTGTTCCAGGACCCACTGTCATGTCTAGTGGCTATGGGTGAAGTAGGAGTCTCTTAAACTTGTGTTGAGTTCATTTCTTAGGTTGGGTTTTTTTCTTTTCTGTCTTTCTTTAAATGGCGGCATGATCTTCTTCTGGAGGAATCAAAGATCTCATTCCAAAGAAGTGGGTCTCTCTTCATATTCTCTTGATCTTCTGCTAATCCATGTAGTTAGCTATCTCTTGCTGTGAAAAATAACCAGGCTGGTTTTCCTTGGGTTTGTCAATCACAGCATCTCTTCATTGCTGAATTTTTCTCCCCTACATGGGCATGATGGAAGAGCTGTCTGTATTGCATCTTCGTAATGGCTTAGCTATCTAGACTGGTAATTATCAATGCCTGAATGAGATTCAAAGCCTCGCACTCTTTGCCCATTGCTTCGAGGCTGTTGTGTCTCTTGAGGATGCCCTGACTAACACAGCAGCACTCTCTCAGCAGCATTCAGGCAAATGATAGGATGCACAAAGTTAAAAAAAAAAAAAAGATAAACTGAGTTATGTTGTTTGACTTGGGCAAAGAAGCGTGACTGAGGGGTAAGAGCTTGCATCTCTGCTGACCTGCAGGCACAAGGCTTGCTGCAGCAATCAGAGGCCTTACCAAGCCAGGGTCTGGAAAGGAAAATCTAAGAAATCCCGTTTTTGCTGAAACAGGTCAAAGTCTGAGCCAACTCAGTAGGTAAATATATGCTTAACCATTCATTAATTTGACTTCAAACGCACCGCTTGCCTGTGGGAATGGCTTCCTGTGTGATACCAGTGGCAGCCCGGTATCCAAGATCAACAGGTCCTAGGGAGAGCTTCCAAAGTGGGACAACCACTGGGTGCTTTCTTCTCTCTTCCCAGTGGGGCTGGGCTAGTGGGCTGCTGTGGGTTTGTTGCACAGAGACCTGCCCTGGATGGGGCAGCCCTTGGTGACCTGTGGGCAGCAGACATGGCACACTTTGCTCCCCACAGCCCAACGATGTGAGAGCCCTGAGGCCAGAGGGCCGGACAGGACCATGGGGTGGGAGAAGAGTCCCCCAGGAAGCCTGTGCTGTACAGAGAGCCTTAATTTTTCTCACATGCTGTGGATGGTGCTATCACCCTGTGCCTTTGGCAACTGCTGTCCTCAGCAGGCAGGTGACTCGACCTGTCCCTGGCAGGCAAAGCCCCAGAAGGCAAGACCCCAAGGGTGAATTTGGAGGGCAGGTGATTAAAACACTGAGTTACCAGAAGTCTGTTCCAGAGAAACTATTTGAGCACACAGAAATCAGTATGCAAGGATTCAACAGAGACATGTCTGAGTGATTAACAACCCAGATTTATTAAGGTTAGCTCATGCTGAATGCATCTAACTGCCTTCAGCATAGTTGCTGATGAAGACGATAACAGAGAACACAGTGCAGGGGATACCTGAATTCCAGAGACAAATCCCCTTATA
Source organism: Nycticryphes semicollaris (assembly GCA_013400055.1). Taxonomy (NCBI): domain Eukaryota; kingdom Metazoa; phylum Chordata; class Aves; order Charadriiformes; family Rostratulidae; genus Nycticryphes; species Nycticryphes semicollaris. Next base: position 121,113 of record VXBJ01003877.1, on the reverse strand, counting down.
TAGCCCCATCACATAATGAACAAAGAAACCACAAAATGCCAACTAGATGAACAAAAAGCAAGCAGAAAAGAAAACCCAGAATGAGTCAGAAAATTAGCTCAGGAAGGAGAAACAGAATACAATTATCATCAGTTAGCTCTTCAAGTGGAAAACGGTACCAAGGGGCTGTCCAAAACATGGTGAAGGAATAAATGGAAATGTCCTCAGCTGAATCCAGACCAAGCCCTTGGCAAGTGGGGATATAGCTGGGTCAGTGTTGGAGACCATCCTCTTGCACTTGGCAGACTGGGTCACTCCCAGACCAGGAGAAGAGGGAGGAAAAAACCCGACCCTTGCTCAGGAAGCTCAGGTGCAAAGGGCACACCCACAATTAACACTTGGCAGATAACGAGCAGACACCCTCTGCAATGGGCAGCAAAGGAAAGTCTCTCCCTCAAGTCAGGGCAGATGGCTCTCCCCTCTCACCGACTGCGGAGCGAACACGCCTGCTTCCCTCGAGCTATCACCTCCTGCGCTGCGGTAGGGAGAAAAAATGCTTCTGATCTCCCCAGCCTTTGGATGAAGCCCAAGCAGGAACATTGACAGGGTAAGGGGCAGGTTTATCACGCCAAAAGCAGTGCTGCAATCAGCTCTCAGTTTAAAGGTTTCACAAAGTTGTCCCCAGTGCTCAGCAGAAATCCCTACCCAATATATAAAATCCAGGATATATATATATCTAAAATCTGCTCCCCCTGAGATTGATGTCCCAGCACTCCTAGTTCACACACCTTTCTGAAGATGACTGCACTGCTTGGCTCATCCCAATGGGAGCAGGTATGTCAGGGGCAATCTCATTGCACAGATGTGTTGGCAATGATGCATTTGGGGTGTTTAGGTTGGAACAGGACTGAAGTCCTTTGGGGATCACTGGCTGAGAGACAGAAGTTGCCAAACTCCCAAGTGATGCTCCTAATCGTGCTGGCGAGGGCAGGTACCAGCGGGTGGGAGGGAAGACAGGTGAAGTGGCCGGAGTGGGGACATCTGTGTTGTCTGTGGCTGCGCTGAAGGAAACCCTTCCTTAGGAGATTGCTGGAAGCCTCCCCAGACAGCAAAGCACTTCTTGCCCTTCTTCCACCCCCCATCTGTAGTATTTTTTTCCCTTGTCCTATTAATAAGGGTTGAATTAGTGCATTTGGCTCTTGTAATGAAGTTTTATTCTCCCACAAGCCTGTGCTGGCTAATAACGCCTTTTTCAGCAATGCCAGATTGCTTGAGGATGCTGCCCTCTGTGATGAGCTGTCAGTGAAGAGCAACTGTCACTTACCAGAGGAGAGAGAGGAAAAAAAATAGTGATAAAAAAACCCACCCCAAACCCAACAGGCTGATTCCTGCAGAACGCACGTGTCTGATTTTACAGGACAATAGCCTGTCACTTGAAGAGACTTTCCCATGACAGGCCTCATAAAAATCTCTTTGGCAGAGGAGAACAGACGAATTGCTTTATAAAATCAGATCCATGGACGGTCTGATTTGACTGGTAGAGACAAAAACAATTGCTTTATGGGACACCCTAAGGGATAATTATAGGGAGCATCTCCATTAATGGAATTTCTGCTTATTGCCTTATAATTAATGCTGCTTGAGCACATAAAGGTTTAGATCCTCTCTGAGTGTCGTCTCTCTCTAACATACCCGTACACTCTCTGTATTTGTATACATATCTAATACATACCATAACCTGGCAGGTTGGTGAACCTTGGTGGGCTCTTGCCCCAAGGATTTCCCCTCCTCTGGTTGGTGTTTGTAGATGAAAGTAGGACAGTGTATTTTTAAAAAAAAACAACAATAACAAACATCATTTTGGGCAGTTTCATGCCATTCTACCAGAACTGCAGCATATTCCCTGGCCGGGTCTGCCGAAGTCACTGCTGTTTCAAATCCACACTCGTAGCCAATTTGAGTACTGCAATCAGGGTGATTCTGAGGTGGCCAGACTTTGGGTGTTGATAGGAGATAGTTTATGTTACATGATAAAAATGATGGCAGGCAAGTTTTAGAGCAAGAGATTTTGCTCCTCTTTTTGAGACGGGAATGGTATTTTCTTGCTGCCACTCCTTGTCTCAAGCAATTTCCAACAGGGATTAAGTGATGGCCTAAACCTTTCACTAACGATAGATGTCAAAGAAGGCAGAATTCAGAATTATAAGGAGTTCCTGGATCACTCAAAAATTCCGTGATGGATTTACCACAAAGTCCAGTTAAGGAGGAGTTGCAATAGACTGGATGACTCTGGGTTATTTTGGAAATTTTTATTTCCTTCTGAACTGTGAGACAGTGCTTGTACCTTTCACGTTGAGGTTAATAAACCAAGTCCCTCCTAAAGACTGGAAAGGAATGAAGTTTTAGTTTTTACCATTATGTTTTTTCTTGGATTCCTTTCATAGTACATTGTCCTGAATCTGTCTTTACAGGTCAGTTATTTAACAGACTATCTTAATTTTCTACCCTCTTCTTGAATTTAATGCACCAGTGGCTCTTCCTCATGAACAGTGAATAATACCAACAGCTCCCTGCATGGAGATGGTGATTGCCACAGCTCCAAATAAGTACTTTAAAACAGTATTCCCTCTTTGTGCTCCCATTTCTATAGCAGGCCATAGATTTTTTTCCCCCTTTATTAAATTTGAAGGTTAATATTAAGAAACCTAAAGCTACAGGTTACTTGAACATAAGGTTATTCTGAGTTCTATTTAAGAGAAATGTATTAAATTCTATTACTTTGCCTTCTATTTAGTGGAATGTAAGTATTCCGCTGTCCTTCACACCTAAGAGGGCATAATGTTGAAATACATCCACCCTCTAGTGAACTGTAATAATTAACACAGCTAATAAAGACCATGAATGTTAAGCAATATATTCAAATATCTCAGCTATAAATGGGAAGAGGTTGAAAAAGGAACCTGACACTTGTTTGATCCCCAGCATTCAAATGCCACAGGCGCCATCGCGGTTCTCCTTCCAGCAGTCTGGGATGGGCAACTTTCAATGTGTCCTTGGTGCGCTTCACTGATGCCCTTGTGAAATACTCCTGGTGAGACGATGGAAGATTGTATCTTTAAACTGTAAATTGCAAATATGAAGTTTAGTGCCCTGCATTTCTGGTTAGCTCTGGGGGCATTGATTCTAATTTAAGGCCAGGTTTTTATTTGATTTATGATGTGAGTCACGGTGCGGATGGAAAAAGGGAGGGACAGACAATAATAATAAAATTATAAAGGAAAAAAAATCACTCTGAGGGTTAGTGACAAACCCAGCTTGTGTGTGCAAGACCTTACAGCAGCATTTTCTATGCTTACTCCCTCAGGTCCATCCATGCACCCTGACCAAGCATCCCTCTGACCCCCCCCTGGTGCTGATGGGCTGGTCAGAGTCCCTCGCCCAACTGGAGCCCCCCCACTGCCCAGCAGCCTGTCTTGTGCTGTTAACTCCATTTCATAGGGGCCCAGACTGAAACAATAGGTTCCTGGGGTTTTGGCAGGGAATTCACAGCTCAGACACTCATTTTAATCTTTGGTGCAACCCTGCAAAAGCTATCCTTGCTTTTTTTAAAGCAGTGAGGTTGCCAGACCCTGAAAGTGACAGTAAAAGGAGGCTGGTGACCTCAGGAAAAAAGGACCGGCTGGGTTTCGTGCTGTTCTTTTCCTCCAAACTTAAACGTTATAAAATCCAGCTGGCTCACATGTTCTCACCACATGAAAGGTTATTTGTCACTGCATCCTCTAGGTCCTATCTGAGAACAACAGAAGGGCTTGCTCAAGGAGAGGACAGACATTTCAATTCCAGAAGAGGCTTTCAAGAAAGGTTCTCTCCCTTTCCCTGTGGGTGATTCTGTTAATCAAGGCCCACGGCGTGCATTTGGGAGAGGCATTGCATCCCAGGTGTGCCCAGGAAGAATCTGGCCCACAGCACAGCACACTTCCAGACTGGTATAAAAGGAGTCAGTAAAAAAACACAAACAAAAAAACCCACCAAAAAAAGCCCAAAAAACCACAAAAGAAAAGGCAGGGTGCTGACAACTCCACCTTGGCTAAAATCCCTTGTTATAGAAGCTTAAAATAGCACAGAAAGCCCATACACTGTGCAGTTTTCCATGATTTGTATTCCCCATATCCTTGGGAAAACTAAAGCTCTTTTATAAACTTTAGGAGTTCTGTTTTATGACCTTTTATCTGGTTGCTCCTTTGAGCACTTGCCATGCCGTGACAAAGTGTCTGGTAAGGGAAGAACACTGATCCTATCTCCCTTATCTCAGAACATGGGCAGAGCAGCAAATTAATAGAGTCGGAAATAAAACGCAGGCTGCGCACAAAGGCAGGGAAAGGAGGAAAGGCAGAGGGAAGGGATGCTTTATACTGAGGTACCATTCCCAGGGGTGCGTTATCATAGAATGGTCCAGGCCAGAAAGGATTTCTACAGTCATCTAGTCCGACCTCCCCACAGTCAGCAGGGACACCCCCAACTAGACCAGGTTGCCCAGGGCCTTATTAAGCCTTACCTTGAATGTCTCCAGGGAAGGGGCCTCAACCACCTCCCTGGGCAACCTGTTCCAATGTTCCACCACCTTCAGAGTAAAGAATTCTGTCATTATGTGGGCAGCTGGACCCCAACACAGACCCCTTCTTCAGCTGAGGAACCTGGCTGGTTTTCTCCAGAGGAAAAGGTAGTGTTACTCTACTCCAAAGCATTCTAACACATGGCTTGTGAAGAATATGAGAGGTGGAGAATCTAACAGTAAAAAAATAAAAGTAGGAAATGGAAGCTTCCCATGAAAATTGGCATTCTTCTCCCTATGCATTATGTTACAGGTACTGCCATTTTCAGCTACCTGTCAGCCAGAAATGATTAATGAGATCTCATACGTGTACGAGTGCGTGAAACTTGTTTTCCACTAACCTCATTCTTGGGAAAAGCTTAAGTCTTTCATCTGGAGTTTTCCAACAAAAACATGATCAGTCTGAGGCAGACAGAATACGGTAAGAAAAATATCTCCCTGGAAGTTGCTTACATGAGGCAAAGTTAATAGCCATGAAAACCAGAGCTCTGTGCTGGAAAGTAGTGCTCATGGCAGCCCCCTCCCCATCCAGCTCTGTCTGGAGAGACGGTCTGTAGCAGCCAAGTGACGGTGTGAACCTTCACCGCTCACAGCTCTTCTGCTGCCACCACCTGAGTTCTCCCCTTGTAGTCCTCCTGAGCCGGCCTCAGCTTGTGCCAGACTAATGACAGGCTCTGTCCCCAAGCCTGAATTGATTCACCTATTCTTCCTGAAGCCAGGTTGTCAAGTTTTTTGATTTTATTTTGTTTGTTTGTTTTGGTTTATTTTTGTTTTTGTTTTAACCTTTGCATTTCCCCCTGATTACTGCAAAGGAAGGAGAGACTGAGGGTGAAGGTGGGAGGAATTGCTGTATTTTCCTATTTGCTGTTGTAAGCATTGTTAGTGTGTTCTCTACCTCCTTTCCCCGTACAAAGTGGAGGATATCAGCCTTTCCTCCATTACGTTCCATATATATATTTAACATATAAATATATGTATATATACACACAGTCACACTGTGGATGCTAAGATGCCATCCTCCAGTTCAAATACATTTCTGTGGATGGGGCTTTGAGCTGCCTGCTATAGTGGGAGGTGTCCTTGCCCGCAGCAAGGGGTTTGGAACTTGGTGATCTTTCAGGTCCCTTCCAACTCTAACCATTCTATGATGTCTCCATCGGTGACTGGGGTAAAGGAAGACCCTCTAGAACACCACCAGGCTCTAGGACACCACCAGGGTGAGACCTCAGTGACGACACAGAGCAGCTCACAACCCACCTTGCTTTGCTGATGGAGTGATCCTCGCACCTGCCCCGGGTCCTGCAGCATCAGGGCCAGGGCAAGGATGTCCCCAACACCCTGGCTTGGGGTCATGTCTGATCCCAGCCTTCTGAGGTGGCTGAACACCATGAGGCATCGTGTGCTCATTGCTCCCACTTGTTTGAAATTAACAGTAGGAGGTAAGAAGCTATAAAAATTCACCCTATTGTTTTTGCATTTGATCAGGGTATTTATTTGTAATGCAATAATTTCTTAAAACCAGAGGACGTGAGGGGGAGTTTGAAGAGGTATTGAGTGGGTTGCAAAAACACTTTATTTTTTTTGCTAAAATGCTGTTCCCCCCTGCAGCTGCATTTGAATCCCAAACCAGTCCATTATCCAGTCTATTGGCTCCTGTTAACATAATAATTGTCCCACACAAATAGGCTGGCCAGTCTCAAAAAACCTCATTTACCACCAAGGACTCGGGGAGGGAATACAGGAATTTCACTGGGATAATAATGTATTTTTGACAGATAGTAATAATTACTGGCATCAGGCCGTGCCTGAAGACAAAGAGTGCTTGTTTTTCATCAGCAAGGTTTTATGATTGGAGCTGCAATGTTTTTCCTTAAAAATTACCTTCTGCTGCCAATAAAAGGAATCAGGCTCCCATTCTTATTTATTTATTTATTTTTGTGGCTGTTGTTGTTGCTCCCAGTTTGGTTCCAGTTGGGAGGATTTGCTCTCATTAACGTCCCCCTAATCCTCTAAACACTATGTCCAGCTCCCCAGCCCTCCCTCTGCACAGCTGGGGCAGTGTGGGCTGGGGGTGGCTGTCCCCTTCTTTGAATTTGGAGGGAATCTAACGTCAGAGACAATCCCTGGGCCTCGGGTGCAGGTTTTTCTGCCCAGCAAAGCTGTGGGGTGTTATTTGCACTTATTGTGTGGGTGATGGTGAGCAGCTAGGGACACTGGCAGCCCGAACACTGGCATCCCAGAGCTTTTTAGCTGCTTGTTGAAAACCACATCTGGAGAGTCCCTGTGCGTCAGCCCACAGGTGAGTTCGAAAGGTAGAAGGCAGAAGAAATACCTGTCTCCTGCCAAACACGTTCAATAATTCAATAATGTGCTGTAAAATGTGTGTTTTCATTCACTTGTAATTGCCCTTATGTCCTGCAGAGAAGCAGTAGTACGAGAACCGTGCACACGAGGGAAAGATTGTGGAAAATACAGAATGGGAAAATGGGAGAACAAACAATTAAAAAAAAAAATCATCTGCAGGGAAGGAAAGGAAAGCGAAGGAGGGAAGAAACTCGGGACTGGAAATTCAGTTCTCTCTAATGGATTTGGAGTCTTCATTTTTAGCAACTGAAATTTAATTGACTGTCCTCTTGCCCCTGTGCAGAGGAGACAGGAGCACGCAGAAATTGGTGCAGAGCGGATTCAAAAGCTTCAGTGCCACGATTACCTTGTCAAGGAGAGAGGGAAGGTGTAAGGCTGAGCAAGATGAGCCCAGCAGGAAAAGTGGTTTGTTATGGTGCTAAGCACGACCATTGCCTACGGGCACAAGTAACGCTCAAGCGAGGAGCAGCAGCAGAGCAGAAGGGAGCTGAGCATCACCTGGGCCTGTCCCCCCTGACATGACATTTTATTACCATCTTTTTCCTCAAGTTCACCCCTGTGAATCCCCTTCTCCCTTTTATCGTCCTCCTGGAGTTTCTGCCCTTTATCTCCTTGTAATGACATGCACAGGGAGGCTGGAGAGCAGAGCTGGACCCTCTGCCAATGGGCAGTTGCTGCATCGTCGGTCCTACACCTCACCTAAAAGCCACTGTGGCATCTCACCACCACCACAGGGCATGGGGACATGGGGGATGCTCTGGGCATGGCCCTGGCTCTATGCCTCCTACCAGTGGGGTCTGCACAGCCAGGGACAACCTCACTGGGGCACCAATGTAAGAGCAGGGACCAGCCGTAGGTTCCAGCACAAGGGGAGCCAGCAGCACGTTCCTCCCCTCCTTCCTCTTCTCCATGACTGTCCCACCCTTGGGTCTGAGGACAGTCTGTCATAGATGTTTGAATGAAACCTTTGGAAGAACATACCTGTGAGTCTACAAGCCCAGGTGCGGTTTGGTGCCCGGCTGCTCACCTAAATTCTGCCAAATTATTCACGCTGGGTAAGTAGATGTTAACGACTTGGCTTAAGTTACCTTAGACTGACACAAAAATTTGGTTGGACAGTTTTCCACCCACCTGAAGCACACTCTGATCATTTGTGAAAGGTTCTTCTAACTGTCACATAACTGAAAGCAATCAGGCATCTGAGTGTGCTAACGAAGCAGCTGTGCCAGGTCAAACCAAGCCATGCAGGGCTCACCTCTGCTTGCTGCTGGTGGGGGGTTTCTGCCTCCCTTTTTTGCAGGGGCTCACTTTTCTTCAGACCCCGTTGGCCCATGTTTGAATATCATAGCTTCCTACATATAGGGTAGGCAAGAAAATGAAATGCAAAAGCTGGAAAGCTGCCTTTGGCAAGCTGCTGCTGAGCACTCTTCATCATTTCTGCCGTTTGCTCACTCCACCCCAGCTTTGCCGTTTAGTCAAACGCCCCTGAGGAGCATGTGCTTCCATGCTTCCCTCTTCTGACCCTTTTTCTACAGAGAAAACAGCAGCCTTCCTCTGGTCGCACTCTCCCTTTTCCTGCCCTCTCCTCCCTGCGAGTAGTTGTTTGGGTCTGCATTTTCATGCAATATTGGTTTTTGCCCAGATTGTCTCAGATGAAAGATGGACAAGCAAACACGGGGTTTCAGGAAAAAGGTCCTACTGTAAAAGCAGTTGCTCTGTGCCTCCAGACTTGGCACACAAGGGAAACCTTAGAAAGTTCATCTGCCTTAACCGTCCTTGTAAATGCAGAGCTCCTTAACTAGCCTGGCTCTTGTTGTAGGCTGCCAAGCATGATGCCACCCAGGGCATTTACATCAGTGGGAACATCTCAAGCCTGACCAGACCTCTCCACCAGCTCCCCTTTGCAACTCAAGTGCTCACCAGGCAGAAGGACTTACTCTCAGCCCTCAGGTGGGAGCCCCCTGTGAGAAGGATCCTTGACTTGCAACAGCACCTCCGTAGCTCTTAGGTAAAGTCTGCTCAGGGTTTACTAGTCTACACGAGGACACAGAGCTTCCACCTCTGCAGTTACTTCACCAGGGGATGCACGTGATGTATCTCAACACTCCACATGTTTCAGCCAAGTTCTTTAATGCAAAAAGCTCACCACTCAAGAATATTTGGCTTGGCAGGACCCCTGGCTGCAAGCTGTGGCTGCTGGGATAGGCAGGACACACGACTGCATTCCTGTTCAAGACCAGCTCAGGAGAACACCCGGGACACATGCCTCATGTGGGCCAAATGGCATTTACTGGCATCCTCCCCCTCTGGAACTGGAGGCTTGTCAAGCTGTCAGCCCCGTGTGCTTTGAATGCCTTTGCACAGCTTTGCATCCCAGCTGGAGATGTTCCTCCTGGAGGCAGCTGAGGTGAGGACCGCCTGTACCCCAGCATCTCAATATGCTGCTCCCTTCCCTGCCAATTGTGGCAGAGGATGGCACCAGGAACTGGAGAGGTAGGAACCAGCCTTGTTCTGACAACCTAGGAGCTAGTTTTCAACCCCTCACTTCTCTCCTTGCATGGGGTATGTTCTTCCTCCAGCTCAGGCCCACAGGTGCCTGCTTTTTTATCACAGTGTGGAAAACAAGAATCCTGAGTACTTTGAGGGGAACACGGTTTATCATCCTTCCTTGTGCATCAGCCAAAACCGAGGCGAGACCAGACAACACAAACGCTCTGAGGCAAGGAGCAGAGCAGGGTAGAAACCTCTTGTTCACAGGGAGCTCCTGGTTTGGGTGTAAGAGCCTGCTTTGCATGGGAGTGGTTACCTCCAGGGGCTTCTCCAGGAGTCCCTACCTCCAGACTTCTCCCACCCTTGAGGTAGGGCCAAACCCACCCACACCTTACCTACTGCAGCATGTCTACTCCTCAGACTCCCGAGAATGAGAAGTCCTGGATGGTTTCAGCCCCCAAACCCAGGAATCACTCGAAAGCCAGGCAAGGCATACTCTGAATTCCCATCCCAACAGTATGCAAGATGCTGCTCTTCCAAAACACACACACACCTCCAGGGCTCTCTTCTCTCTCTCTCTCTCTTCCTGTAGCACACCAGTGGCTTCGGGCAAGCTGCTGGGCTTGTGCTGGGCTCTCAGCCCAGGTCCCAAGACCTGCCTCACCTGTGGGAGGGCTGGGCTCCTCCCGAGCCTGCAGCAAGCCTGCCTGCACCATTCATCTCCAGTTTTACCAGGACACACTGCAGGCAGAGACATTAGGATCTCTGACTCCTTCCAGACCCTCAGCGAGGCTGGTTCTTCTCAGAGCAGTGGCAAATTCATTCCACTGTGAAGCTGGGGTGTACTTTTTTCGAGCATCCGTGAAAACAGATTCTCCAGGCACCCGAGGAGATCCATGGAAAAGACTCCCTTGGAAACTACACACGTGCTGAATACCTCTATGGATGCTATGGGTTGGCATGCAGTGGTGAACGACTGCTTTTTCTGAGCCTTGATTTCAGAGGCCTTCTGTACCCATACCTATCATAGTGCATTAATGGCAGAGGAGCAGCTGGCGATGCAGGACTGCACCCAACAGCATCCCACGTGGGTAGTCTTCACACCAGGGAAGAGCAGCACAAGCACCTATAAAGCCTGAGAGAGTTTGGACAAGTATAATAGCTTTAATTAGAAGAGAAAAATCATCACATCCTTCATTCTAATAATTATTTTAAAGAACACACCAAGTGTAAGGGCATGAACAGACTTAACGAGTGCTGTAATTACTAAACATAAAGAATGACTGCTCCTCAGCGAAGCTCCAGGAATGGAAGCTCCTTGGGCATCGTTTATGCGGTCTCTGCCTCCTCCCTGTTGGATGAACCCTGCCTGGGATTTGACCCTTCTGAGGAAGATTAAACCACTACAACAGCATGTGCTTTGAGAAGTGGCACCTTTCCCTGCCAGACGTACCCCTCCACCAGACCCCACGGTCAGCACCCACATCCCAGTCCCCATCCCTAGGGATGCCCCGAGGGCAGGCAGGGGGCTGGGGTCCCACTCATCTGTACACTCCTGCCCGACAGCCAAACCCACCATCAGGAGGGGAAGAGAAATCAAAACTCACGGAGCATCACCACCTCCAGCTCTGAAATTTATTTAATTACAAACTCACAGCAACTCGAGAGCACCAGGCCTGGGAGGAATGTGGGGTGCACACACACCCCTCCACCTTGTTTAACAAAGAAGGCAGGAGCTTCAGCTACTGCTTTATTTGAATACAGACATCACCCCCCCAAAAAAAAAAAACCCAACAACAGGAACAACTCTACTTACAGTGGTAACAACACAGAATTTACAAAAATATAAATAACCTATTTGTAACCTTAAAGAAAAATAACATCCAACATAAAAAATGCCATGTAGTCCCCTAGGTAAACCATGGCTAAGGAAATGTATCATTTTGTTTTTTGTTTTGTTTTGTTTTGTTTTGTTTTTTTTAAAAAAAAGCACCAGTCTGCATTAAGTAGTCCAAAACACAACGGGAATTTCCCCCTAACACTTGCAGACTTTTCTGAGAAGTGTGCCCAGATCATTAAAACCAAGTTTTCTTCAGTATTGCTTGCTTCCATCAGAGCATATTGAAGGTACCGTTCTTACAAGCACCCCGTTCAAGAAAAGCACCCAAGGACGTACTCATTGTTCATTTTAATTAACATTTTAAAAGGACTTAAGTATGTGCCTATTTTTAAATCTATGCTTAAGAGCTTTCCAGAACAGGGCTGGACTTCAACTTATCATATAAATTCCTCTGCAAATCAGACTTCCAGACAAGAGCGGTGTCAAAAAACAATCGCTTGTAAAAAAGAAATAATAAAAAATAATAATAATCCTGCTGCACAAGAGTATTTCCATTGTTCAGCCCCAGCTAAAGTTTGCACAGATGCTGAATTATTTGATTTCTTTCCACTCTTTTTTTGCTGTTTGCTTTTTTGTTTTTGAGCAGCGCCAGCTTGGCACGAACAGCTTCCTGACGCTGCAACACGAGATCCAGCGCTATGGGAATTTCCTTCCCTTACATTCCGTGTATTGTGCTGAAAATACTATTAAAAGGCAAAAGTCAAGTAATTAAGTCCATTGGTTCCCAGCTAAAGGAATTCACTGGCCAAGGACTGCTGTCGTTGCTGGTGTCCAAACCCACAGTGTTATGCCCCATTTTTCAGGCTCGTGGCAATCCGACCAAAGGAGACCCCCGGGGGGGAAGTGAGTTAAAGGCCACTCATAGATATTTTGGCCCGTGTAAACACAGCTGACTTTGTCACCGCAGCTGGAAAGGGGGCGCCTGCCATGGACACCAGTGAGAGTGAGGAGCAGCCCTTGGGTGGGAGCTGGTGGTGGCAGGAGGGTTGTCCATAGCTGAAAAAACCTCATCCTGCAACGCTCTCATGGAGGGTCGAGCCTCTCACTACGGTGACTCAAACCAAGGCCACCTATGAGACTGTGGGTGGGACTGAGAACAGTTAAAACACTTAAAACGTGGCTAAAACCACCCCTGCCAGCTCCTGCTAGCCCAGCGCCACAGGCAGCGTGCCCAGCTGACATGGCTGGAGCTCGGTGGCAGGGGGAGCAGCCCCTGGAAGGGACAAGAGCTGT
>VXBJ01003877.1:0-94111 GCA_013400055.1 Nycticryphes semicollaris | reverse complement strand
AAAGCAGGCGGAATTCACCCAGGGGAGGACCTTGTTCCCGAAGACGTGGATTTGTTTGGCATCTCAGCTCCAGGTTTCATACGGATGTTGGATGAGCCCCTTTTTCACCACCTTTCCCATGAGTGGGAGGGGGTACCCGCGATAAAGGAATAAATGTACCGGTTTTGGGGGTGGTTCTGCCAGCCCGGGTGCAGTGTGTGTAGGCAGGGAAATACAGGTGCAAACATAAATCACCATGGCCAGGGGGCTTCTCTCCCACTCAAAATTAAACTTCTAAGGGAGCATTTGACGTGAATCACGGCTGGAATCTTTGGGGAGGTTCAGGGGAGTTATCCTGGAAGTATCCCAGGATTATTGTGCAAAAGACTTACTCCATCGCGGCGTTTACCAAATTGCCCCGTGGAATCTAACTTTCGTGTGCGGGAGGGAGTTTATTTTCCCGGCAGTACTCATCTTGGAACTCTCTCTCCAGTTCACTGTGCCACCAAAGTACTTAGCTCTTAAGCTGTGATCTGCCAGGACCGTTGCAAAATCCCGCTGCCTCCCCCGGCTTCAGGATGTGGGGGGCAGGCAGAGTTAGTGCCTCTTCGTTTTGGGGACTTGAGCAGTAGCTCTCAGTAAGAATTGTGACACGAGGGGGTGTACCTGGACAGTGTTTGGTTCCTAAACCTTTTATTTGGGAACGTTGTCCCCGTTTCTTTCTTTTTTTTTTTCTTTTCTAAATTCAAGCCATCTCTCTCTAGAGAGGTTTTTGAGAACTCCCAGCATTTCCCCGCCGTTGCTGTGTTTCTAGAGAAGCTCGACCGTCAGATGGGAGTAACGGCCAGGAGTTTTATACGAAATTCAATCAAGCAGTCAACTCCCTCACGAGTTTCCTTCACCGTGTCTTCTGACTTTCCACAGCTGGGTGCTTCAGCCAGGTTAATGATGTAATCTCCACATGGGGAAAAAAAAAAAAGGAGAAAAAACAGGGGGATAAGGATGACTTCATCTCTCACATGGGGCAGTTTGCCTCACGTGGGTCCTTGTCTGATGCAAGTGGACTGTAACACCTCTGCCCCTCTTGCATCATGCAGATGGAAGGGCTGCCTGGCATCAGGGCTCTAAGGAGGGCAGGACAGTCAAGGACAGAGAATCAAAGAATCATCTGGGTTGGAAGGGACCTTTCAGATCATCTAGTCCAAATATCAACCTAACCCTGATAAAAAAACATCACTTAACCTTGTCACTAAGCGCAGTGTCAACCCGTCTTTTAAATCCCTCCAGGGATGGTGCCTCAACCCCTTCCCTGGGCAGCCCATTCCAAGCCCATTCCCTGAACCTCCCGTGGTGCAACTTGAGGCTATTTCCTCTCGTCCTTGCACTTGTTACCTGGGAGAAGAGACCAACCCTTGCCTCTCTGCACCCTCCTTTCAGGCAGTTGTAGAGAGAGAGGAAGTCTCCCCTCAGCCTCATTTTCTCCAGGCTGAACAAACCCAGGTCTCTCAGCTGCTCCTCATAAGACTTGTGCTCCAGACCCCTCACCAGCTTCACTGCCCTTCTCTGGACTCGCTCCAGCACCTCAGTGTCTTATTTGTGGTAAGAGGACCAGAAGTTTACACAGTACTCGAGATAGGGCCTCACCAGCACCAAGTAGAGGGGGACGATCACCTCTCGAGTCCTACTCACCACGCTGTTCCTGACAGTGGCTAGGATGCTGTTGGCCTTCTTGGCCACCTGGGCACACTGCTGGCCAAGAGTCGACCAACACCTCCGGGTCCTTTTCTGCCAGGCAGATCTCCAGCCACTCTTCCCCAAGCCTGGAGCATTCATGAGGTTATTGTGACCCGAGTGCAGGACCTGGCACTTGCTCTTAAACACTGGCTTTTGCACCTTTTGAAGCCTCATGTAAGAATTGTTTAACCGAGCAAAAATGACATCAGGAGAGGATTCCAATCCATAGGATTATTTTCCTTTAAAAAGCTGATTGAACCAAGGCAAAAGATTTGCCATAGAGCATCTGGCACATCCCACCGGTGGGCTGACGGGTGGTTATTCGTGGCGTGGCCCCAAGCCTGTGTGGTTTGTGGTGGTTCATGGTGGTTCGTGGTGGTCCAGCTGGTAGCTGATGCCCAGTGCTGGGAAGCTTGGAAGCTGCACTGCAACGGCCAGCCCAAGCCCTTGGCATGGGAGCCGGGACTGAAGCAGGCAGCCCCAGTCTCACCCCAGTTCCTTTTTGGGAGGTTCTGCTGCCTGCTGTTGTGGGCTCAAAGGAACCAGAGAAAACTGCCAATAGAGCTGGAAATGCTGTTACTGTGGTGGGTTTTTCTCCCAGCCACCTCAGCACCTCTCAGTGCTGCCCCAAGGATGGCCCTGAAAGAGACCTGGGGAGGTCACAGGGCTTCCCTTTTGGTAGCAGCACAGCCGTAGACTGGCTTTAAGGGCATGGCAAGCTGCACCAAGGAGTGACTGGTCATGTGGTGTTTACCAGATTCCTGATATTCCAGATGCAGGGATGGTTGGGTCAGGTGAAGCACTTTACATCCAACAGACCTGGGGGTGTTTTGCAGGCTAAGGCCTTTGAGATGTTACCTTCAGCCTGCAGAAATGTATCTGTGCTTCAGCCTGCAGAAATGTATCCCGAGATATCTGGTATTAAGACCAGATATAGTCTTTGTAGGGATACAAAGATGCTTAGGGGACTACAACATCTCTCTCAAGAGGAAAGGCTGAGGGACCTGGGTCTTTTTAATCCAGAGAAGAGAAGACCGAGGAGGGATCTGATCAACACCTATAAATACTTCAAGGGTGGGTGTCAGGAGGAGGGGGCCAGTCTTTTTTCAGTGGTGCCCAGGGACATGACAAGAGGAAATGGGCACAAATTTGACCATAAGAAGTTCCATCTAACCATGAGGAGGAACTTCTTCCCTTTGAGGGTGGCAGAGCCCTGGAAGAGGCTGCCCAGAGAGGTGGTGGAGTCTCCATCTCTGGAGACTTTCAAAACCCGTCTGGACAAGTTCCTGAGGGACCTGCTCTGCTCTGGGTGGACCTGCTTTGGCAGGGGGGTTAGAATAGGTGATCTCCAGAGGTCACTTCGAATCCCATATCATTCTGTGATTCTCTGTGATTCTGTGAGACTGTAATTACCTGATATGCTCAGGGTCACGTTATCTCCATTAAGTTATAGCTACGTGGCATATATAACAAAGTTACTGTATTACGAGTTAATAAAACCACGAATTCTGTTTTTACAGGTTTTTCTTCTCACATACTGGTGTATTTTACAACACTAGAGGGCACCAAATCCAGGCACGAATCTATCATGGGGGCAAAGCAGACTGTCAACACCCCAACTGCACACAAACACACACAGATGTCCTCCCTTGGCACAGAGGGTCATCCACTCAACGCATGAGGTGGTGAAAAAAGTCACGCTGGTGCAGGGTGGGTACATTCCGCCTTCTCCTCCATTTCAGACCCACACTCTGCCCATCCCTGCCTCAGGCATCCCATATCATTCTTTTAGCCAGGTGGGGAGGTTACAGAAGGCAGTGGGAGCAGTGGAGAATTCCCCTCTGATGCACCTGGCCTCCAGGTGAGACCTGCTGGAGATGCTCCATGGAAGTGCCCAGTGCTCAGCCAGACATGACGTTCAGCTGAAGTCTCACCCGTGCCAGGTTGATGACATTCCTCCAGTTTCAGTTCTTGCTTCATGGTCAAGGCCACCTCTTCAGATCCACCTTTTATTGCTTACCTTGCAATAAAAGAGGCTGCTTTGGGCTGAGATCTCCTGAATTTTCCCTATGAGAAATTTCTTGTGATTGTCTAAGGCATGGCTGAACAGTAGAGTTTTGAAGTGATTTGACTAATTTGGTCTTAGATTCAGTGCCCTTTCTACTTATGGAGCTCAAAATAATAGGGGGTGTGTTCAGAGGGGCTTATTATCGTTCCTGGCCATATGGTGTTTACTGCACCTATACGTCTGACACAGGAAGCATGGTTTCTTTCCACAGCCATTACATAAAATGGGTTTTTCACATGATCACCCCATGCATGCTATGACTCCTCTGTACATGCCAGTTAGGATTTGTTGCTGCCTTTTTTTTCTAAAGGTATTTGTAAGATATTTGGCTCCTCTAAGATACTGTCTTGTAGTGCTCCAGGGCTTGATTCAGGAAGCTAGGCGAGCCTTTCCCAAGACAGGAACGTGCTCATGGCTGTTCCTCCTGGTGTAAGCCTGGGCCACTGTGGGCTGCAAGTCTAAATGTGAGTTGGACGCTGCCTGGGAAGTACAGGCCGCAGAAAGGTTTAAAGATTCCACTTAAATCCAGAGAGTGTAACCCTCCAAAACAGAGACCTGTGCTCCAAACCCACCCAGGCTGCCCTGTCTTGACAGTGATTTAGCATCTTCATACCACAATCAAGAGATAGCAGCGCTCACTTTGTGGACAAGGAATAGATGGTTGGATCTGCTCTGGGTGGACCTGCTTTGGCAGGGGGGTTGGATTTTGTCCAGACTTTGGTTTGAGGAGTTGGGAGGGATCCACAGCATCCCTGATTCACCCAGAATCTCCAAAGCCTCCCTGGACCCTTCTCTAAAAGATCTAGCAGGCTCCTCACCATACTGTGTGGGAAAATTTTGGTACCTGTTAGGTCCCATCTCTGATGTGCTGACACCCCAAGGCCGTGTGACTATTTAAGTCACTTTCCTGGGAAGTGGTGGTGGTAAATGAAGCTCCTCTTTCACAGGCTCACCTAAGAACAGGTATTGCTGGCCAGAAGTCACCTGTCTGACAGCCCTTCTGTGCTAGACATAAGGACAAAGCTAACACAGTACTTCTCCAACAGAGTCTCACAGCCTCCCAGCAAACTGTGGTTCAGGGTCAAGCGATGCCTTGGCATTAAATCATGCAGATGGCTTATCTTCCCAGTCAATCTGTCCAGCCCATAAAAGCCAGGTAGGCTCTTACATCTTCATCCTTCCTAGGCAGAGCATCTAAACTCACATGTGCTGAACACAGTCGTCTCTGCTTCCAAACCTGCACATTTGCTCTTGGATACAGGCCTATAAAAGTTAATGCCACAGCATCTTGTTTGCCAGTGTCTGTCTGAAGTCCTTACTTGGACCTAGAGTACCTCTCATAAATCTTTCCAGGGTGTTGATGATTAAAAAAGTTCCCAATCTGCTCATCTTCACATTTGGGAAAGAAAAAAAAAAAAAGCCTCCAAAATAAAGGCTATCATTGCTGGGCCTGAAAGAAAGCTCATTTGTTTGGTTTCCCCAGTTCCCTCAGCCTGTATCTCGCTGCAAGCCTTGCCTTTCTACCACTCTCACAGGACTCTTTTTCTCCAGCTTCTCCTGAGGCTGAATCACGGGTGTCATTGCCCTCTACAACTCCCTGGGTGTTGGCCTCTTCTCCCAAGTGAATAATGGCAGGACCAGAGGAAATGGTCTGAAGTTGCAGCAGGGGACGTTTAGACTGGATATTAGGAAGA
Organism: Nycticryphes semicollaris; assembly: GCA_013400055.1. Lineage (NCBI taxonomy): Eukaryota > Metazoa > Chordata > Aves > Charadriiformes > Rostratulidae > Nycticryphes > Nycticryphes semicollaris. The sequence goes on along the minus strand of VXBJ01003877.1, from coordinate 88,636 downwards.
ATTACTTTACAGAAAGGTACTGGAACGGCCTGCCCAGGGAGGTGGTGGAGTCACCATCCCTGGAGGTATTTAAGAAACATGTAAATTGGGCACTTCAGGGCATGCTCTAGTGGCCGAGATTGTACGGGGGGGTTTGTGTGTGTAGGGTTGGACTGGGTGATCTCAGAGGTCCTTTCCAACCATGGAGATTCAGTGATTCTATGATTGATTCTCATTCCATGCATGCTGGAAGGTGTGAGGATGCGCATGGGCAGGACACCAGGCATTGCCCGCAAAAGCTTTGGGGACGGCCTTGATTTCGGCATTTCCCCAGAGGGGAATTGTGGGTTTTTCTTGCTGCCAGAGGAATGAAGAGCTTGGAAACTTGCCCTGCGTTTGTGAAGCCTCTCTGCAGCTGACAACGTGCGGGCTCCCGGCAGAAGCCGCCGCTCGGGATCGTGTCAGCAGAGGGCACTGGATGCTCGCCGGGAGCAGCCGGACCCCCCCACCGGGACCGCACACCTCTGCCATCAGCAAACTCCCCTCTCCTTCCCGAGATTAGTCTATAAAGGTCACGCAGCCACAGGCACAGATTTCATTTTACTTTGCCTTATAATCTCCTTCTGCTCTCCCACCCGCTTTTACTCATTTTCTCCAGTTTTTCCTCACCACTGCTCTGCTGTGTTCCTTCCCAGACATAAAATGCAAGGCTTTTCGAATAACTAAAGCCTCTTCCCCATGCCCTTCACCCCTTTCAGTCCTCACAGCTTGCTTAAGTGTGACAAGACGCTTTGGACCTCTTTGTTCATACAACTCCCTGAAAGGAGGGTGTAGAGAGACAGGGGTCGGTCTCTTCTACCAAGTCACAGGCAATAGGACAAGAGGCCTCAAGTTGCACCAGGAAAGGTTCAGATTGGATATCAGGAATTTTTTTTCCACTGAAAGGGTTATTAAGCCTTGGAATGGGCTGCCCAGGGAAGTGGCTGAGGCACCATCCCTGAAGGGATTTAAAAGACAGATTGACATAGTGCTCAGTGAGACGGCTTAATGATGGGGATTTATCATATCCGTTATTCACTCCTTTCCATACCACTGCTAAAAGTCCCTTTCTTTTTATTTCCAACCAGTGCTTCCACCCTTTCAGACAGCTAAAGACAACTCAAATATCCTTACTTAAAATCAGCAGATGAGCCAAGAAGGGGGGACTCTGTGCTTGGTTTTGCTTGCAAGCAGGTGGTGTACTATACCCCTGTATAAGGTATGGCCTTGGGGTGTCAGCACATCAGAGATGGGACCTAACAGGTACCAAAATTTTCCCACACAGTATGGTGAGGAGCCTGCTAGATCTTTTAGAGAAGGGTCCAGGGAGGCTTTGGAGATTCTGGGTGAATCAGGGATGCTGTNTCAGCCTTTCCTTGTAAAAGAGAGCAGTTTGGTTCTTGCCGATGCTCTCCGTGTGGTCTTTCTTAAAAGAAAAAAGTTTAGGAGTATCCAGAGATGTATTCCACTTTATTTCATGTAATTAAAGCCATTGGCCAAAACATATTTACAACTACACAAGGGAAACAATCGCACAGATGTGGGCAGTAAAGCAGAACTGGCTTTGATGGAGTTGCTCTAGCAACATACTTGGAGTTATCACCTTGCCACGGGCAGTCTCTCGCTCTCCTGACACAGCAGCGTGCTCTCTGCTCCTCTGCTCTACCCGCGTTGGAAAAGCCAGGAGGCGATTGTCCATCAGATTTCTTGGCCTCTGTCACTACTTCTGCTGCAGAACGAGCTCCCCACAGCCTTCCTCAGCCTTCGTCTGGGGCAACACTGCTTTTGCAGAGCACTGGCGGAGCTGCACGGAGGGGCCAGAAGGTCTTTGGCAGCAGGAAGAGAACAAAAAGAAACTCTAATTTGATTAAAAAAGGACAAGGAATGATTTGAGCTTTTTCACACTCCCAACTGGGAGGAGGAATAACACTAAAAGGTAGAGACTGCACACCAGCGAGTCACAGCTCTAGCCAGCTGGGTCACAGACCCTGCCACAGGGGTTAGGAGTTTTAAGCATCCAGTTTTCTTTCCTGCGCTGCAGTTAAGTCTAGAGTTCAGATTTTGAGTCCTCTATTAGGAGCTGACACTTACTCAGGCACTATGGCAAATAAGGGCTCATTCCAGCTCGTGCTGCAAAGAAACTATGCACAGAAACCACATCTGCTGCTGTATTCCATGAGTATGGCTGGTGGGTCATCACCAGGATACTCCTGCCTGCCCACAATCATTACTGCCCTGCCAGTGGAAAAGGCCTAAGTGCACAAATAAATAGATCAATCAATCAGAATGAATGAGTTGGGGTAACACCCAAGCGAAACAAGTGCAAAATGTGTCCCCAGGGAGGTAATTATTATTCTCATGTGATNTTTGAAACAAACCCAGACAGAAACAAACTGTGCTCATGGTCTTTCCCATTCAGTGTCTGAGAAAGAGAGTCAATGATTTTGCTGATGGTCCATGAAAACACTGAGGGCTGATATTTCTTCATTGTCCAAAAAAGTCAGGAGAATCTCTACATTAGATAGTTTATGTTTTTTCATGGAAATGAGACGCAAGGAGAAGAGAGATTCCTCTAAAGCTGTCTCATAATAAATTTTCCAAGGCTTTCCTGCCAATATTCATTGGAAAGCACATTGCCTAATTACAGCTGCGTGCTCCTGAGATACCGGGATTTTGCTAATTCCTAAATTCAGAAGACTCTCTGGAAATCTGTGAAAGAATAATATGTTAAGATATTTTCCACCTTGAAACACCGCTTGCGTTTTCTCTCTGCCTTTTCAGAAGCAGGCCTATGTTTGTTTTGGTTTATAATAAAATGAAACCTAGTTTGTGTGTTGATTTTACTCTGGTTTGATGTCGAAGCAGAAAAGCAAATATATCCTGCGTCCATCCTTTTCACAAATGATTGGATGAAAAGAAAAGAACACTCTTTCATTTAAAGCACTTGATTTTCACAAAGCTATGTGGGAACGGGCATGCCTTGACTTTCATACTTCCCAGGATATCAGCCCCCTGCTGTCGATGATCAGTTCTTCTGGAAGAGACAGATCTCACCAGATGTATGAAAACCTGCAAGGCATCCGAACGTGGCTGCTGAGGGAGGGAGATCGGGTAGCAAATTTAAAATACACCAGATGAGACCAGGATGATGTTTTGTCTTGGAGCACGAGAAGCTTCTGGAAACTCCACTGGTTTGCTGAGTCTTTCAGGGGGGCTGCCATCGGGGGCTGATGAAGAGGTCGTTGGTGGGCTACGTATGCTCCACATGTAACAGTGCACACCAGGGCACATCCAGAAACAGGAAGGGCTGAAGTAATTACCCCAACTACAACTAAGAAAAGCTGCTGCTGGCTGCAATACCCTCTGCAGGTTAGGATCCCTGTCTGCCCTCAGGCAGCAGTGGATCAGGTCTACTCGTTTTTGTGGGTTTGGTGTGGTGGTGTTTTCTAAGGTGGAAGGTGCTTCTCTGGTCGCTCCAGGTTAGACTCCAGGAGGAAAACCCCCAGATAAATGGGGGCTGTGAGAACGGCAGAGTGTCTCCTAATTTCAGAGGGGAAAATGATGACCAACAGGTGGATGCAACAACAGGCTGGATGCTTTGCTGTTTTTTGCAGAAGAACATAGTTCCAGAAAGCTGACTGTCAACTGGTTAACGTGTTCCAGCTGTTTTCATAGAATCATAGAATGGTTAGAGTTGGAAGGAACCTTAATGATCAGCAAGTTCCTGCCCTGGGCAGGGACACCTCCCACCAGATCAGGTTGCTCAAAGCCCCATCCAGCCTGGCCTTGAACCCCTCCAGGGATGGGGCAGCCACAGCTTCTCTGGGCAACCTGTTCCAGGGTCTCACCACCCTCACAGGAAAGAATTCCTTTCTGGTATCTCATCTAAATCTCCCCTCTTCCAATTTAAAGCCATTACCCCTTGTCCTGTCACTACACTCCCTGACAAAGAGTCCCTCTCCAGCTCTATTGTAGCTCCCTTCAGATACTGGAAGGCTGCTATAAGATCTTCCCAGACTGTTCTCTTCTCCAGGCTGAACAACCCCAACTCCCTCAGCCTGTCTTCATAGCAGAGGTGCTCCAGCCCTCTGAGGATCTTTGTGATCCTCCGCTGGACCCATTCCAACAGGTCCATGTCCTTTCTATGTTGAGGACTCCAAAGCTGGACACAGTACTTCAGGTGGGGTCTCATGAGCAGAGTAGAGGAGCCCAGAAGGAAAAAAGCCAGGAGAGGGTTTTGCAGGAGATAGAAAGCCCAGGAAGGAAGTTCCTGCCCGTGAAAGGGGCAGTCTTCAGTCAGAAGAAGGCTGGTCCTTCACTGGACACCTGAGGAAGTACACCCACTGTTTGTCATTCCTCAGTTGCACATCCTTCCAATGCTTTAAGGAAAATCTGATGGGAACAAGAGTCTTGGGCATTTAGCAGGAAAGAGGCAGAGTTTTACTTGCAGAGTGAAAACAGTTTTGCCTAATCCCTAATGCTCTTCATGGCATCCATTTTTGGCAACCTGTTCTTTCAGCATGATTAAAAGTAAAACCAGAACAGATCGAAATTGTTGGCACACATCTTTCCCCTGCAGCCTGTAGAGGACATTGCAGCGTATTTCAGGAGCTTTCCGTTGGCAGGGCTGGTAGAAAGTTACTGACAATCTTTCTGGCAGTCCCGGGATGCTGTCAGAAGCCAAGCAAGCATGTTGTTATGTCTTCCTAATAATTGCATATTTGAGAAAAGTAGGAATTATGTCCTTAAAACTCGACGACTGTTGCTCCTCTGTTAAAAAAAAAAATTAAAAAAAAAATGAATACATATTTGGATATTGTATTGTTTGCTACTGACTCACTGTCTTAGCTAAGGACAGGCTGGCATCACTCCCAGACAGAGTGAAGATGGCATAATTACTTGAATAGCACTCAACCAGCCCTTGCACCTTGGCCTGGGGAGCTGCAGGATGCAGAGAGCGTCGGGGCAGGTTTCAGCGTTCGTACTACTGGGCCAAGAGCTCCTCTGCCTTCCCCTTCTGGAAGAATCACAGAATCACAGAATCTTAGTGGTTGGAAGGGACCTTTGAGATCATCGAGTCCAACCACATTAAAAAACAAAATCAAAAACCCCCCACACAAAAACAAACAAACAAAAAAGCCACCCACCAACTAAACCCCACACCCACAACCCCACGCACAACACCCCACCACAAACCAATAATCTTGGCCACTAGAGCATGACCTGAAGAGCCATGTCTACACGTTTCTTAAATACCTCCAGGGATGTTGACTCCACCACCTCCCTGGGCAGGCTGTCCCAGTGCCTGACCACTCTTTCAGTAAAGTAATTCTTCCTAATATCTAATCTAACCCTCCCCTGCCGCAGCTTCATACCATTTCCTCTGGGACACCAAGAAGACACCACGGAGACACTGCTATTTCGAGATTTACAGGAAGAATCAAGTAGATTATAAAAGCTACAAACTCCCCCCACCCTGCTCCTTTGAGCAAACCTGGTGCATTTCTACCACTTTTCTGACTCTCTCATGTACCAGTTTTAGCTTGTCAGACAGTTTTCTTTATTCCCCGTTTCTGCTGTCACGAACCCAGGGTCAGCCATCGCTGGGCACCTCCTCACTGCTCAACCCTTCCTTCCTGGTACTGCCTCTTTCACTGCCAACACAAATCCTCTCACTGCTCTCTTTAACCCTGATTAATGATTATTCTGTATGGTTGGTCTTTTGCGCAGCACCCAGAAGGAGAGGTGTTCTTCCAAACCCCAAGGACAGACCCTGCCTTGAAGTTCTCCCAGGCCAAATTCCAATGGCAGTATAAAAATGCCAAAGAGCAGACGGGGCCTGAGCCAGGGACTGGAGCTGGATTGCGTAAAGCTGTTGATGTGAAAACCTGACAAAGAGTGGCATGAGGCTGAGAGCATCGGCACAGCCTTTGGCTCCAGGACAAGGTGGAATGAATCTGACACAAAGTACCATTTGCAGATGACCAGAGTTACGTAAAGCTTTGCAGGTAAAGACAAGGACTCAATTTAATGGAGGGAAAGACTCCAGAAAGTGAATTGCCCAAAGATAGAAGAATGGAATACCAGTGCCACACCAAAGGACCCTTCAGCCCGGCACCCTGATTTGGACAACAGCCAGATGCAGGGATAGGGACAAGAGAATGAAAACAGAGCCCAAACTTTTATTTAGTAAACCTTGATGGACTTCTCTTCATTGAACTCTCTAGTTTGCTCCCAAGCCCATGGGAAAATGTATCATAGAATAGAATCATAGAATTGTCTATGTCGGAAGAGACCTTTGAGATCATCTAGTCCAATCACCAACCTACCTCTGATAAAAAAAACCCATCATTAAACCATGTCTCTAAGCACTATGTCTGCCCATCTTTTAAATACCTCCAGGGATGGTGCCTCAACCACTTCCCTGGGCAACCCAGGGGATCCACAGAATCTTTTGGTGAGGAGCTTCATGACTCGAATTCCTGTTGTGTAAGAAAGCACCTCCATTTATTTGTTCTGAACTGGAAACCCAGAGATTGTTTGATGATCTCCTGTTTTCATGTTATAGGAGGAAGCATGCAATCCATCCCTGGGCAACCTGACCAGGCTGAGGAGAGGGAAAGAAGTGATTACTTCTTCTTCAAGACCTACTTGTTTACCATTTTTTTCTTCTTTCTTGTATGACTAGGTTGCAGCTGCAAAAACAGCAATGCTTTTTACATACTTCTTTTTACATACACCCTCCAGCCTGCTCATGGTAAAGAGGAGAGCTTAAGCTTTAATCCTGAAGCAAGGAAGGATTAAATTTATTGCCACTGAGCTCCCCATGTGTAACCCCTCTGGTTTCAACAGCACAGAGTCCATTTGCAGCTGAACAGAAGTCAACCTTAAAAGCGTCTATACATCAGGTGCCAAACCTGGCAGTCCAGAATAAACCATTAAGCAGAAACTCAGCAATGGCAGTAGCAACCTGCTGCCTAAAGTACGTCTGTAGGCATTAATGCAAATCAACTGTTCTTAACCACCTGGCAACAACTATGGCTGCTACACAGCCACAGTGTTTTTGTACAACTAAATAACATTTCAGCCTTTGACAAATGTATATTGCAAAGAACTGTTTCAGACAGGCAGTCACAGCATGAAGTCAGCTAAAATCAGTGTGATTTTTTAACATACCAGGGTCTTTGGGCAACCTTTTGCTCTCACTTGTACCCAGAGCCTCATTCTATGCAATTGATTACATTCTTTGAATTTATTTTTCAAACTTACTTTCAAATTCATGAGAGCTTCCTCTCGATGAGAGACTTGGCAGTGTTCAGGGGCTGCAGGCACTGCTTATCCCTTCCCTGTTTTCCATTAAAACTTGAGCCCTGACCTTGCATCTCAACGTTGACCCATGGAAGCTAAGAAAAACAGATTATTTGGTTGGGTGGTGTTTTTCTTTTTTAAAATCACTAAAAAATTTCTGGTCAGAAAAGGCAAGTTGTTCTGTCGAATGAAAAAGAATAAATTATTAGCATTAGCTAATATATCTTGCTTCTACGGAAAAATTAAAGATTGTTTATAAAACGTCAGTGAACTGGTGCTGGCCCACGCTTTGGGAGAGCGGATTCCACTGCAGATGATGTCACTCAGCATCCCATAATCGCGGGGTGCACCCGGCTGTGAAGCTGCGCTGCCGCTGCTTTCCCTCTGGCATCAACAGTGGGAATCACTGTGTGTACACAAGAGAGCAGCGGTCAAGACGTCAGGGCCAGACATCCATTACATCCATGTAAAAGCAAATCCTGCATCTTTCTTCCTTCCCTAAATATTTGGCCGTTTTCACATGCACCAGGAGGAAGACTTTGTTTTCAATTCTGCCTCACACACGGAAGCCCCAGAGCAGCCGAATGCCAGAGCAGGCTGTCTTTTAAACAGATCTGAGCACTGCCAGCTCCTTTGAAATAAATCCACTGGCAGCTGAGAGCACTCAGTTACTAATATTTTTGTTGAAAAGTATTGTTTTCTTAACACCAAAATACTGCTGGGAATCACATCGATTTAAAGGAGTTTTTATCACCTTTCTGAGGTGCTCTCTTTCAGTGAAAGATGGATTCAAATTAAAATACTGGCTGTTTGCTTTTCTTTCTAAAAGATTTCAGCACAGTATCATGTCACAAAAGCACCGGAGATTAGTTTTGGATTCAGAATGGACTTTTTGCTCCCTGGAAGGCGGCTTAGGCCATTGCTCACAGAATCACAGCATGATATGAGCTTGGAAGGGACCTCTGGAGATCATCTAGTCCAAATCCCCTGCCAAAGCAGGTCCACCCAGAGCAGGTCCCACAGGAACGTGTCCAGGCAGGTTTTGAACATCTCTAGAAATGGAGACACCACCACCTCTCTGGGCAGCCTCTGCCAGGGTTCCGCTGCCTTCAAACAGGAAGTTCCTCCTCATTTTCAGGTGGACCTTCTTATGTACAAATTTGTGCCTGTTACCTCTTGTCCTGTCACTGAGCATCACTGAAAAAAAGACTGGCCCCATCCTCTTGACACCCAACATTTAAGTATTCATAGGTGTTGATCAGACCCCCCTCAGTCTTCTCCAGACTAAAAAGACCCAAGTCCCTCAGCCTTTCCTCATAAGAGAGATGCTCCAGGCCCCTATTTATCTTTGTGGTCCTCTTTTGTATCCTTTCCAGCAGTTCTCTGTCCTTGAACTGGGAAGCCCAGAACTGGACACAGTGTGTCCTCAGCAGGGCAGAGAAGAGGGGCAGAACAGCCTCCCTTGACCTGCTGGCCACACTCTCCTTGATGCACCCCAGGATGCCATTTGCCTACTTGGCCACAAGGGCACAAGTCCACAAACTCCAAAGGTTGGGATCAAAAGCTTCCGCATCACACACAGTATGAATTTTTATTCATTTGTAATGGAATAATGCAGTGGAAATTCAGCTTTCTCTGTTGTGAGATTCCTACTTGGGGTTGGTTGGTTTGTTTGTTACTCAGTGTATTACATCTCGGCTGCTGCAACTCCAGTAACACAACTCAGCTGCAGAATCGTTCCTCATAACCCCCTGAACCCCCATGGTGGGTTCCATACATGTGTAAAATCATTCCAAAAGATTGAGTTTTGCCTAATTTGTATCTCCTCTGTCTCATTTAAAAAGGCAGATCCCAGCAAAATCATGTAATTTCTATTCATCAATAGTATTTTGCACAAAGATAAAGTGCTGCAGCAAGCAGAGGTACAGCTGGGACCACTCTTGGGAAGGCACGAAGGGGTAGGAGACACTCCAGCTGGGGGGCATTAGTCAACCTGATTTAATACAGAAGTAAGAAAATATGTCCCTATGAATAAACAGAAAGACAGCTACAAGTTGGGTTTTTTTGTAGAAAGTCAGCTTTGAGTCATTCCAACTTAGGTATCAGCACTGGTGCCACCAGTCACCCATGGCTCAGAGTGAAGATCCCTTTTTTCACCTTTTTCTGAAGGCAGAGACGCTTTACATTCTTTAAAACACAACACTTAAGTCAGGGAGCACCAAAGCACGGGCCCTACAAAGTCCACGTTCCCCAAGGAAAGGGGAAATGCACACAAAGGATCGAGGCTTCTGGATATAAAACTAAGTAATGAGGTAAGCAACCTCAGTTACTCACTGGAGGGCCTCTGGTTGTAACCTACAAGTATTGCAGGTGCCAGTAACACCCTCTGGTGGGTTCATTCAGCTCCCAGTGAACATCAGTGTTCATCCTCTCTTAGTGAAAAATTAGACTTAATTTAAAAGTATACCAGCAGCAAAGCTGCTGAGATTTGGAACCACATTCCTTGACTCCAGCCCATTCCCTTTACACCCTGCAACTGCCTCGCAGGGCAGGAGAACAACCAGAACTAACATAGAGTAGAACTAAATTTAGTTCTTCACTTAAAAGCCAACAGGAATGCAAGAAAAAAGCCTTTTTCTGGCATTCTGTGTCACGCTTCGTACATGGCTTACATGGCATGCATAAAACCAGGAGGGGTTTTGGCCTTGACAGCAGTTCTGCTCTGCTGTCCTACAGCCACAGCTGCCAGGACACCCGGTGGCTCTGCTGGAGCTGAAGTGCTGCGGAGCCACAGCCGAATAAAAGATTTATGAAAGGAGAACGATGGTCACGCCACTCTGAGATGTCACCTTCAGGAAGGGTTGGTGGCCAACACCGCACCAGATGGGCGGTAGAGATAAACAGCCATTAAGAGCCACAGAGATGGAAAGACCTTGCTTCGGTTTGGACTTTGAGCAGGACTGCAGCAAAGGTTTCCAGAAGTGAGACACAGAACTTCAAAACGCCCACAGTCGCCAGAGGGCTGAAGCAAGGACAGCCTCTTATTTACTGGGCCCAACTCCTACGTCCCATTGAACAAGCAACAACTTGACCTACAGGACACTTTCCAAGCTGGATGCCATGTGTATGGGAGAAAGCCTGTAGTTATCTACATAGTTATCTCCGTATTTATAGCCTTCGCTTATGGTTGTGTTATCGTTTGGTGGCTTTTTGTCTTTTTTTTGGCAGGGACAATGACTTTTTTGCCGTACTGTAAACGAGAAGCCCTGTCCATGAGCGTATTCCAGGTCATTTTCACAGCACAGTGGTCACAAACACTGGGCAGGCCGCCTGCCAGGACATCTCCACTGGCCTTCTGTGGGGCAGGCAGCTCCAGCACTGCCACACACACTGCTTTGTGGGTCTGCAAAAATAGAAAGCTACTTAAAGATGGGCCTGGGACATAACTTCTCTACATATACTTCATGAAGGAAGTGGTCAGAGGGTGAATCTTCTCTGAAGGTCAAGTGGAGACATTTGCACCAGGGCCTAGTGCACTCAGAGCTTTAAATATTTCTTGGCCCAGGCTACTGGATCTCCCAGGAAAGTTGCTTAGGAAACCAGACAGTGTCACTGTCTGATGTATTTCTTCTTCGGCTCATGTTCTTCTAGAAGACAGAAGCAAACCAAATGATCTTCTTTTCCTCCTGCCTCCGACCTCTTCTCCTGCTAACTTCAATGTGAGCCTTTTTGACACAGCTCTTACTTTGCTCACCTAACTTCAGCTTTTCCAAATTTGCTGCTTTTTCCAGAGCATGAAATGTGTCCATGGACACGTACAGCCTTGAAAATCTCCCCAAAGCAGGAGGACTTGGTCAAGTCCAGCTCAGCAGAGTCCAGCAGGCAGTACGAGCAGAATTAGGCACTTCTAATTAGGCTCACAGAGGCCACTGACCCAAAACCCTCGTGCCCGGCTTGTCTCTGGCAGCATGGAGAGAGGTGACCCTCCGTAGCTTCTTGCATGACTCTGGGCCCTGCTGGCACAACAGAAAACAATCGATGAATCTATCATTTTATTTATTATAGCCGGTCTTGCCCTTGACTCTGTTCATTTTTTTTCAAGGCAAATATCAAATAAAGCCATGATGAAAACAAACTGCCACAGATTTATGACTTTAGTTCTTGATTAAATTTTTCTTTTGTAGCTGCTCGCTCACATGCAACACTCTTGGCTCCATGGTGAACCTGGAAAAAGGTAAAAAAAATACAGCTTTGCTCTTCTGATGGGTAGCTCTCCCTTCTGGCCTGGGGAGAGATGACTCACCGTTTCCTTGCTGGAAGCAGACAGGGCAAGGTGGGCCAGGCTGTCCATGAACCCAGCAGGGTTTCTCAGGTGACCGTCCCTTGATTCTGACTCAGCTTCAGCTCAAGGTTTTCCAGCTTGGTGTCACCTTTGGCAACAAGGGAGTCATGACAGGGAGGCAGTGTGACACATCTGCTTGGGTGCTGGATGCACCTCTTGGCCCAAAGGATGCCCTGTGACAAGAAAAGGCAGCCCTGGTGAGCGCTCTTGTCTAAGGAGAAGCATTTCTGGGTCTCGACAGCCGGCCTTAGAATTCAAGAAAAAGCACAATTACAAGGTAGTGGAGAAAGGAAAAAGAGTGAGCACCTTCTCCTCCTCAGTTGTTGAAGAACAACATCTGAAATGGGCTCAGAATAAATGCCTCTGAGAAATGGGGAAGAAAGTAAGTGATTGAGAGGAAACAATTCTGATGATGAAATATTTTTTTGCTGCAATTTGTTGGCTTGTTGAACAGGGGATCTCTAAAGTACTCGTGCTTTGGACTGTGTTTTATTGCATGGATATTTTTGTGGACATATCTCCTCCCTTTTGTCATTCTGGGCACAGTCGCCCTCTGAGAACTGCAGCTATTTTCTACACAGGGAAATAGCATCGAAGGAGCTGGACAGCCAGATGAGAAATAAGGCAATTATTTTCGGAGAATAATACACATTAGGATTTATTTCACTTCTAAAGGTATGCTATCATCAAAACCTGGCCATTCATCAGTTTTTCTCAAAACTGCTTACCTTATTTTTCCAGAAATGTTCTTGAATCCAAATTTTAATGAGGTATTTTGTTTTTTAAAAAAACCCAAATAATGACTCCCATGTTTAGAGTAATAAATTGTCTCATTGCAAATTATTAAAAAATAATACAATTATGAATGCTGAAAATATTTTCAAAGCAAATTTGGCAAAATATACTGCAAAACTATTAAGTACAATACTGCACACTGTTATACAACATTTGCTTTAAAAAAAAAAATCTTTCCTCAAAAAGAAGTGGGGAAAAGCAGCAACGGTTTCCTCTAAGAGGTATGTTACTGGCTTTTTTTCTTATGATTTAACAACTAATAATCATCACAGAAGGCAGCAAAGGAGAACATTTGTCCAAGTCACCTGTCTTAGGATCATAGAATGGTTTGGGCTGGAAAGGACCTTAAAGATCAACCAGTTCCTGCCAAGGGCAGGGACACCTCCCACCAGACCAGGTTGCTCAAAGCCCCATCCAACCTGGCCTTGAACACCTCAAGGGATGGAGCAGCCACAGCTTCTCTGGGCAACCTGTTCCAGTGTCTCACCACCCTCACAAGAAATAATGTCTTTCTAGTATCTAATCTAAATCTTCCCTCTTTCAATTTCAAACCATTACCCCTCATCTTGCCGCTCCACTGCCCGATCAGGAATCCCCCATCTCTCCTGTAGCCCCCTTTAGGTACTGGAAAGCCATTATAAGGTCTCCCCGGAGCCTTCTCTTCTCCAGGCTGAACAACCCCAACTCCCTCAGCCTGTCTTCATAGGAGAGGTGCTCAAGCCCTCTGAGCATCTTTGTGGCCCTCCGCTGGACCCATTCCAACAGGTCCATGTCCTTCCTGTGTTGAGGACTCCAGAGCTGGATACAGTACTCCAGGAGGAGTCTCATGAGAGCAGTGTAGAGTGGCAGAATCACCTCCCTTGACCTACTGGCCACACTTCTTTCCACAAAGTGCAGGATGCAGTTGGTGTTTTGGGCTGCCAGTTTGCATTACTGGTTCATGTTGAGCTTCTTCATCCACAAGCACTCCCAAATCCTTCTCCTCAGGGCTGCTTTCCAGCCATTCTCTGCCCAACCTGTATTTGTGCCTGGTATTGCCCCATCCAAGGTGTAGGACCCTGCGCTTAACTTGGTTGAACTTCATGAGGTTTACACGAGCCCACATCTCAGGCCTGTCCAGGTCCCTGTGGATGGCATCCCTTCCCTCCAGCGTGTCAGCCGTGTCACACAGCTTGGTGTCGTTGGCAAACTTTCTGAGGGTGCACTCTATCCCACTGTCCACGTCTCCAACAATGATGTTAAACAGCACTGGTCCCTGTACCAACCCCTGAGGAACACCACTCATCGCTGGCTTCCACTTGGTCATTGAGCCGTTGACTGTAACCTTTTCTGTGCAGCCATCCAGCCAGTTCCTGATCCGCCAAATGGTCTGCCCATCAAATCCATGATTTTCCAATTTTGAGACCAGGATGTCATGTGGAACATCTCTTCCCCAGCTACAGGATATATCTAAAACTTACTTCACCTGGTGAAGATTTTCTCTGTTGCCATTACAGTATCTTCTTACACTCCTGCTCTCATACCCCTGTTTCTCCACAGCATGGTAATCTGTGCCACACAACCCTCAGGAACGCTCCCCACCATACGCAACAGGATTTCTCTCATGAAAGCCCTTAAGCACAAGTATCCTTCACTCTTTCCACTCTGTCCTGCCTGTCACACCAGGGAGTAAGTGTGGAAAGGATAGTATGTTTTTATTGAGGGGGAAAAGGAAGCAAATCACTGAGTGTGTACAACTGGTGACTAATCTCCATCCCTCTGTAGAGTTTGTAACAGCAATCCCCCAGCTGTCAGTGTCATATGCCACTAACAGAATCATAGAATTATTCAGGTTGGAAGAAACCCTTGGGATCATCGAGTCCAACCATCAGCCCTACTCTACAAATTCCTCCCCTACACCATATCTCCCAACACCACATCTCAATGACTCTTAAATACATTCAGGGATGGGGACTCAACCCCCTCCCTGGGCAGCCTATTCCAGGGTCTGACCACTCTTTCTGGGAAAATTTCTTTCCTAATGTTCAGCCTAAACCTCCCCTGGTGCAGCTTGAAGCCATTCCCTCTCGTTCTATCACTAATTCCTTGTGAGAAGAGACCAGCCCCAGCCTCTCCACAATGCCCTCTCAAGTAGTTGTCGAGAGTGATGAGGTCTCCCCTCAGCCTCTTCTTCCTCAAGCTGAACAATCCCAGCTCCTTCAATTACTCTTCATAAGATTTATTCTCCAGGCCCTTCACCAGCTCCATTGCCCTCCTCTGCACTCACTCCAGCAATAAATGTCTCTAACATCTCGTTAAATACCACTCTTCCTTCCACCCTCTAATTCCACACCTCTGCTCAAGGGATGTACCTGGTCAGTCTCATGGAGGATGAACTGCTCCCTGCTCCCTGTATATCCACTTTGTACCAGTACCCACTTCCCTTGGCAGTGCTCAGCACCCACTGCCCATCCCACTCAGGAGCAAGGAGTTGTAAATGCAGCCCTCTAACTTGAACGTTTTAATCTTCAGGTTGTAGCCAAAATAAATTAAAATGACAAACAGGACTTGGCCCAAGTATTCAGTTAGTGGCTTGTTTCATTATTACGGAAGAGAAAGTGAAAATATAGAACAAATTACACAGATAAGTATCAGAAAAGTCAAAGCCAATCAGATCTCAGCATGTTCATGTGAGAGACTGGCACAGAATGCACTCTCACTGGACTGAAACATCATACTTCCATAAAAGATTCTGTCCTTTTACCTTCTTCTTCTCCTCGTACCATTTCATGATCACGATGGCTCTTGGATTTTATAAAAATTGTATTTTCCAATTGAAAATACTGGCCTTAGTGCTTTATCAGGTATCGTTTAGCTCAAAATAACACGCTTTTACCACTTCATCACATAAGTCTTTCAAAGTGGGTCAGTTTTGGAACCACAGTCTAGGTGAGAATAGACTGAAAGATCAAGCACAGCTAAGCCCGTATACAGCAAACTTCAAAGAGGAGCAGCTCTCCTTCGCTTTTGTTCTGTCCCTCATACCCAGACACATGGCAGCAAAAGGAGAATCCAGTGAAAAACAAGCCAGTCAAATACTGAACAGAGGACAAACAAATTGCAACAGATACAGCAATAGAGCCTACAAAAAGGAACAGTTTAGAGATGGACATAAAACCTGCTGTTTCAAGCTTTAAAGTGATTTGGTTTTTAATATATATTATTGGAATATTTCACATCTGCTTCCTGTACGGCTTCCTTCAGTGTTGGATATAATCTCAGGTGCAATAAAGAGCAGTCAAAGTATTAACAGAATTAGCTGCTGGACAAGGCAGTGGTGATCCCTGTCCTATTAGCACTAATGAGCGCAGTACGGGTTATGTGCCAGGGGATGGGATGAAGGGGTACCACTGCACAGCACCTCCCATCACAACTGCATCCATCCCCACTCTTTCCTTCCCTTTCCCTTCCTCTGCTTTTAGCGCAGGATCCCAGTCCTTTAATCAAACTGGTAACTGCAACACCTCCAGTATGGTCTACCGTGTGGTTTAGTGGATGTTTTAATGTGCTAAACTTTCCACATAACTCTTCCCGAACAGCCACAGACATGAAAGCTGGAAGCCATAATCCCAGCTTGGGTAACACACCTGCTACTCTCTGCCTGGGGCAGCAAATACGCCCACACTCTGTCACGGGCACATTTTCTTATCGCAAGCCTGAAGCATCAGCGAAGGCATAAACAGCCAGGTTGCACAGAAATACAGAAGACACTCAATTCACACAGCTGCTGGAGATCCAAATGGCAGTCTGGTGTCACTGCAGGACAGAAATGTATGAAATGAGAGAAAGTGGCTGCAGAAATAAATTACCAACCATGGAGATGACTGGTTTCCTTCTTTTTGCATTTCCTGTGCGAGCAACAGCGCAGAACTTTTGGGAGGTGGTTGGCTGTGGTTCTCAGTTCTTCAAAACAGACAAGAGTTTCACAGCAACAACTCTCTAGGTTCATTCAGAAACACTCGTTATCAGTCCAGAGGAGGAAACGGTGCCTGAACTCCACGACTGGCTGCACCTATGAAATCACAGGGAAGCAAACAAACATGGGTTTCAGCGCAGCTCATGTGTGGAGAGTACAGCTGAGGGATCACCGTGCAACCTGGATGACAACAAAGGCAAACTTACCAAGCATGAAGATGGGCTGATAATACTGCAGATAATAGAATGATAAACGCCCAAACCAGCCCAATCTAATGTAAGAGGGTATCTTAAGAGCACACCGTTGCTTTACAGCCAATGACACTGGATCAGCCAGTGTGAGCTTTAACCTCCTCAAGCCTCGGAATCAAATCAATGTCACCTGCTTCAGTCATGTGCCTTCTATAGAACAAAGACACTCATTATCCAAGGTAAACCAAACGATAATCTCTCTTGGCCAAGGCACTGGAGCATGTTTCTGTGCTTTTGTTGAAAAGCCATTAAGAGAGGATGTGGAATTTGAATTCTAACTAGCCTGGGTTACTGTATATCTTACACAGCAATTGACAGATCCCTTGGCTTCCAGAAAATACCACCGGCTTCTTCAGAACAGCATTCCTCTGCCAACTACCATTCCCTGCCAGTACAGATGCCAACCTGGCTTGAAAGAAAGCTGACAGACTTGTGGAGGCAAGTAGCTGCGGGAGGCCATTGCATGAAGTGACACCACTGTTCGCTTTCCACTCGCGGAGCCACTGCACAAATGGGAACGCGAATCCAATGCTCCAGCTCCAATAATCTATGGAGAGAAAACGGTGTCCACGTTAATTCAGGTGTTGAGGGGATGACGAGAGCAGTAGGATTCAGATGTCTGCAGGAGCAGAGGATGTCCCTGTCAAAGGCCGGGAGGTGTACAGCGTGCCTGGAAATGTGCGAGCTGCAGTCTTGTGCAAAGGAAAGGCCGAAACGATTTTGCAGGCTATTCCCTCTTTATTATTAAAATGTCTAAGAAGAGGCAGAAGAAAATCAAGGTGCTTGAAATGACATTTGGGAGGTGATTCTGCCCCTCTACTCTGCTCTCATGAGACTCCACCTGGAGCACTGTGTCCAGCTCTGGAGTCCTCAATGCAGGAAGGAGGACATGGACCTGTTGGAACAGGTCCAGGCAGAGGACCATGAAGATGCTCAGAGGGGCTGGAGAACCTCTGCTATGGATACAGGCTGAGAGAGCTGGGGTTGTTCAGCCTGGAGAAGAGAAGGCTCTGGGGAGACCTTATAGCAGCCTTCAGTATCTGAAGGGAGACACAGGAGAGCTGGAGAGGGACTCTTTGTCAGGGAGTGTAGTGACAGGACAAGGGGTGACGGCTTCAAATTGGAAGTGGGGAGATTTAGATTAGATCTCAGCAATAAATTCTTTGCTGTGAGGGAGGTGAGACACTGGCCCAGGTTTCCCAGAGAGGTTGTGGAAGCCCCATCCCTGAAGGTGTTCAAGGCCAGGCTGGATGGGGCTTTGAGCAACCTGGTCTGGTGGGAGGTGTCCCTGCCCAGGGCCGGGGGGATGGAATTGGATGATCTTTAAGGTCTCTTCCAACTCGAACTATGATTCTATGATACTCTGACATCTCCAATATCTCCCAATAGCGCTCAGTATATTTGACTGCTTTCAGCAAGGGTTAATACTGTGTTTTACATTTTTCATCTATCTGTAGATTAAGAACCTCTGATTAATACATGTTTAAAGCACTGATTCTTGTAAAACATCTTTTCTGTGATATTAGAGCCTTTAAGAACAGGGACATATGCCTTCAAACATCACCATCAGTTTGCCACTTCAGATGGCACCTCTTGCTGAAGCTTGTAACTTGAGTCACCACCACCAAAAAAAATAATGAAATCTCTTCCCTGGCTTTCTGTTTTACTTTTCACTTAAAGTCAAGCTGATCCGTAATGTTGCCAAATTGGAATAGTTAAAAACTGTTTTCCCCAGTATGTCTGGCCCAAATGAGAAATACAAGTGCCGAAACATTGCGAGGAAGCCTGTCTGCACGGATCCGTGACCCAGCTGGAAGCAGGAAGTGCTAAAACACAGCAAGAAATCATTGTCACACAACCTCCCAGATAGACTGTGACACCAAAATTATTTGGAGGTGCCTATGACCCTCTTAAAAAAACAAGCTTTGGGAACAACTGAACTGAGTTGTAGCTGAGGCTGCTACAGACTGAACAAAAAGTCCCCACAGCATGAAGCCTTTTGCAGACAGCATCAGTTCAAATGCGTTAATTACCGCGAGCGTGCTTCCAAAATCACCGGGAGTATTCCTGGAGTGGACTGATCATGAGACTGCCATCATTTATTACCAAATACTGCTCCAGCCCATTGCATTAGGCATGAAACCTGGCAGTTGACCCAGTTAAATACATATGCAGTAAATCAGGTCCCGGTTAAATAATTTCCGTGTTTCTCAGCGCGCACGTCTGCCCCTGTAGAATATTCTGGAAAGGCAGCAGGGCATATTGGAAGCTTTACCGCTTGCTGTAGCATGAAGCAGTGAATATATTCCAGAGCAAAGGAGGCTGAAGGAGTTATGTGAGAGGAAAAGTTCCTCACGCTTTCAAAAAGCACACTTAAAGTGTGTATCTTTAATTACTGTAGAAAGGGACCCGACACTTGGGAGATTATCCTTCAGAAGGCACTTTCTGTTGGGCCAGACCTCGCGCATTAACGTTGCTCATCCGTTACCGAAGAGCTGGATATAACTGGTTCCAAGAAGTTCAGCACAGCCGCATCAGATAATGGTGTTTTTCAGTAAGCGGAGGAGATCAAAGCCGGGGGATAACACGTAGGTGTTCAGGGAATGCCACAGTGGGAGCTGACAACAGGTTGAGCACTGGATGCTGTTTCACGCCCTGTGCCAGGGCTCGTGCCAGCCAGACTGTTCCACTGATCAAAAAGGCTGAAGTTGTACCTTAACCCTGACCCAGCGGCTCCTGCGGAACTGAGATTTCAACCCTGCCCTGTCTGAGGCACCGGGTACTCAAAGCTTCCCGTGGTCATGAAGGGAAAAAAAAAAAAAAACAAACCAAAAAAACCCAACTTGGTCTAAAAGTCAGGGCTGAGCAGACTTTGAGAGGGAGAGATCACATTCCAGAGGAAGGGGAAACCAGCCTTGCGTACGGTGTTAGCGCTTCTGCAAGACTGGAGGCCCCCTTCCTCATTGCCCTCTCCTCCACCTTGAGCAAGACTCCCTCCGTCTCGTTTCACAAAACATCACGGGGTCAGAGAAGTTACTGGTCTAGAAATTCCTGTTGAGAAAACACCTTATTTATTTTTTTTTTTTCCCCAAGGACAATTGCTACATACCATAAGGGTTAATCCAACCACTACATAGTGAAAAAAAAACATTAAAAAAGGAGGGGGTGTGAAATTTCTATATGCGTTTCACTCAAAAGATCCTGTCTGGGCACGCTGCAAAGCTGAGAGAGAGAAAAAAACAGAGATTCCTCTTCTAGCTTTGGCACCTCTACGGCCTTTGGGTCTGTGTCTCCTTCCACACTCACTGAGGCACTTAAAGGAACTGGGAACCAAACCTGGACACTTGAAGTACACCAGGTTTTAAGCCCTGTATCAGGATATTGAAAAGCTGCATAATGAGCTGAAGTTTATTTACATCTTTTAAATACCTCACAAAAAAAAATTAGTAACTCTCCTCGCTGAGATATTTTTTTATTTCAATGATAAACCAGTGGTGCCTTGGCTTCTTGGCCTGGGGATGCTCGTAGATCTGAGATGAGTTCTGCACTCTGCCACTCTGCTCTATCACTCCTTTCTCCAGAAATCAATTAGTCTTGAATACAGAAATACCCGAGCCTTATAATTAAATCTCATCCTATCAAAGGCAATGGTTTAACTGAGACTTGTGAGTGACAATAAGAATGTGAAATAAAAAGCTCTATCAGTATGAAAATTGTGCATCCTGTGCTTCAGTTATTTCAATATGTAACAGTTACTTCCAGCAATAATCAATAATCCTGGGAATTGCTCTTGCAGGTGTACAGCATAAAAATGATGTGCTCATTTCTATTCGCTCATTAGCACTGCACACACAGAAAACATTGTGCCCGAATTTCTCCCTGCTATGCAAGGTATAACTCTGACTCAGCCATTAATATCCAATACATCCCTGTGTAGCGCTAACGTAGATAAATAATCCTACCTCAGACTGAAAAAAAAACCCCAAACAAACCCCACGACATTACCACCACCACTCCACAGATTTCAGTTCTGAAATAAACTTTAAAGAAGGGGGGAACCCCATATTCCAGTAGCACTGAGATGTTAATAAAAATCCCCAAAGGTAAATTTCAGTGAACTTTCTGCTTAACCTGTCTCGCAAATCGTTCTGTACAGAGAAAGGAATCAGTTCAATGTCTTGCAGAAAGAGGAAACACTGAGTTTCTTTCAGAAGCAGGGGAAGCACATGGAGATAACTGTGTGAAACATGGATTTCAGCTGGATTGTCACCCACTCCATGATGCCAACACCCAGAATCTCATCATTTAATCATGCAATGTTCAGATTTTATAGCTTCAGCTCCTGGTGCCAGATGACTGCATTCAAACACCATTCTCATTGGTTTGTCGTTTTGAAAGCAGAATTTTAAAGCAAAGCCCTCCCAGTTGCAGGGGTTTACAAAAAAAAAAGGTCTGAAAGTTGAAAAACAAGGCCTGTTTTGTTTTTTTTTCCCACAGAGCTCTTTTCACAAAAATGAGTAAGGAATGATTTTGAAGCACTGTCTCCTGGTATTTTTGAGTCTCACCTACGATTCTGACAGGATTACAGCATTGCTGTTTACTTTCCCTGAAAGCACATACCAGCAGCGGCTGTCTGTCAGCAATGTCTCTTTCTAACCTGGCTTCCTCAGCGAGCCAGGCTTATCTAATTATATTGCCTTTCTGTCCTTACAGCTATTCGTTAATAGGCCCCTCGTCACCTTCTGAGGCCCTCACCAGCATCACTCAGATGTGGTTCAACAGCAAAGCTCTTACAGAGACCAAGTCGCTACAGGCTTTGCCCGTGGTGTGGGTGGTAGTTCAGAGAGATCCCAAATCTTTCCCAAATACTCTTGGGAAGGGAAAAGCCACAGCGTGAGCTCAGGTACGACCTGTTCTGCTGTTTGGGCGCTGCTGCCCAAGTGGCGGTTCAGAGAATCACAGAATGATACGGGGTTGGAAGGGACCTCTGGAGATCATCTAGTCCAACCCCCCTGCCAAAGCAGGGCCACCCAGAGCAGGTCCCACAGGAAAGTGTCCAGGAGGGTTCTGAATGTCTCTGATGATGGAGACTCCACCACCTCTCTGGGCAGCCTCTGCCAGGGCTCTGCCACCCTCAAAGGGAAGAAGTTCCTCCTCATGTTTAGGTGGAACTTCTTATGCACAAGTTTGAGCCTGTTACCTCTTGTCCTGTCCTTGGGCACCACTGAAAAAAGACTGGCCCCTTCCTCCTGACACCCACCCTTGAAGTATTTCTAGGTGTTGATCAGATACCCCCTCAGCCTTCTCTTCTCCAAACTAAAAAGACCCAAGTTCCTCAGCCTTTTCTCATAGGAGAGATGCTCCAGTCCCCTAATCATGTCTGTGGTCCTAACCATGGGAAGGAGCCAAAAGGATGGAGTAGCAGAATTGGATCAGACAAACAGGGGTGGACTCTGCACCAGAAAACATCAGGACACTGGTGGGAGAGGTGGAAAGGGATGTGGAATAAACACTGGCAAAGAAATCAGGTGGCAGTGCTGGAAAGACAGCTTGTTTTGAAGGGATGTTGCCTCTTGGTCCATATGGCTAGTACTTGAAGCCTGACAGAATTGTTTCTGTTAAGAGGTGAAAATGATGATGTGAGTCAGATCTTTTTTTGGTTCATTCCTTCCTATTTACAGGTGTTGAAAGTTCTGTCTCTATAAACATGGTAAAGGTCAGCAACAGCTAGAATTTTCCATGCTAGCAGTTTCCAAGCACACTTTTCTAGTCAGTTCTGTACCCTGAAGTGCTTTTTTTTTTTTTTATGCTCTCTCTCTCCTTGCATCAAACTTCCAGTGAGTTCTCAGGCTTTCCAATTGCCTTCCACCTGGAACACAAAGCCAGCCAAAGCTGCAATGCCCACAAGCACTGGTAGCCAGCTTCCCAGGAAAACATCTTGGTTTGCCACAATTATTTGTTGTTTAGGACTTGCAAAGGAACATTTCATCTTGGGCAATGGTTGCTATTGTTTATGCTGTTGTTACAAGAAGGCACATAGTAATGTCTTCCATGTATCAGCATAAGAGGTTGCCACCTCTTCCATTAGCTTTATCAAGAACTTTGGTTCCCAGCACCCCAAGCACGTTTCTTAACCATCTTTTGTTCTAACAGCTCTTTTTCCAGCCTGAAATTTTGATTTCCACCCTTCTTAAGGAGGTGTGTGAAGGAAGACTTATCGGTCAGTGGAAGACACCTATCACTTGGCTACGTGACTGGAGAAACAGTAAAGTGAAAAAAGGACTTCCATTCCAAAAATGGTTCCTTATCATGCTCTGTAGCTGAATTACATGTTGGAACATGCACATGAGCAGATATGCTGCTTTTAGATCATAGTTTACAACAACATAAAGCTGAACTGTAAAACCAGCAGAGATTAAAACCAGAAGGGGATACGCACGTACTAGTGATGGAAGAATAGAAGGTATTATCAGGTCATGTTACAATTACAGAGGAAAGAGAAAAGGCAGATCTGAAGAGCTGAAAGTAAAAGGACTGGCTGACTGATTTGTTTCCCGAGTTTCTAAGCAAACTCCAACACATGACAAGGCAGCCAAGGAGGTGGAATGTAAAATTGGGTTTTGTTTTGGTTTTTTTTTTTTTTTACAGCTGAAGCCTTCATATTGATCTCATACACTTTAACCTCTAAAGATGAAACAAATAACCTATGCTGCCACGCCAGCCTTCTGCCTTCCAGTGGCCCTGCTGCACGTAAACACACCGTGGTAGGTTTTGTGCCCAGGGCTTGACCACTTCAGAACTAGCAGCGGGGTTGGAAAAAGCGAAAAGCTTTGCTGGGCTCATGCAGAGTGGGAACGAGGGCTGCCTGCTGTTCTGCAGTGACCCCCTCTGACTAATCTGGAAGCTGTTCAGGTCCGTGGGAGGCAGAGAAAGATCTTAAAGGAAAAAAGGTGAGAAGCTTTACGCCACTCCTCCTCAATGCAGGTGTCCTCTGCTGAATTCTCAAATCCGTCAATGAGACCCTGCTTAAGGTAAGAGAGGGGTTTCTGGAGAATTGGAGGATTCACGCTGAGGCTCACACGGCTGTGTTCAGGTGTGCCAAAGTGAAATTGAGTTTTGTTTCTTCAGTGGCATCTGAAGACACATACAGGCACACCAGATAACAGAGGCAGGAGCATAAGACACACCAGGAAGGCAGCACTGGGTGTCTGCAGTATTTACCACGCTAAGGCATTACCGTCTGACTGGCAACTGTGACAGATTTATGGGTTGGGGAGGAATCCTAAACCTTTGGGAAGGACACCAAAGCAAGGAAACTAAAGCAAAACCAGAAGATAAGTGTGAATTCCTGATCGCCCAGGGGGAGGGGAGAGTTCAAAAAGTGTGGGCTGGCCAGGGAACTGTATGTGAACAATGACAGCCCCATGCCTGCATCATGAAAAAGGCATCTTAGTCTTTCCGGAGAGCATCATTTTGTTCTAGAAAGAAGAAAGACATCTGTGCAGCGGGGAACTGATGGGAGAATGTGAGACTGCCTGAGGAGCTTGGAAGAATGAGGTTGTGTTAATTGGACAGAGATCGAGGAATTGTTCCAGCAAAGCAAGAGGAAGGGAAGGAAGAAATTGGTAACAAAGGTGCAGTTGGGGTTAAAGACAGTCCTGCGGTACCCAGTCTCCAAAGCCTGGTATATTTGGATACCACCAAGGCAAAGCAGATAATAAAAAATGTCATCATAGAATCATAGAATTGTCCAGGATGGAAGGGACCTTTGAAGTCATCTAGTCCGACCATCAACCTAACCCTGATAAAAACCACCACTAAACCATGTCACTGAGCACTATGACAACCTGTCTTTTAAATCCCTCCAGGGATGGTGCCTCAACCACTTCCCTGGGCAGCCCATTCCAAGGCTTAATAACCCTTTCAGTGGAAAAATTTTCCCTAATATCCAATCTGAACCTTTCCTGGTGCAACTTGAGGCCATTTCCTCTTGTCCTATTGCCTGTGACTTGGGAGAAGACACCAACCCCCACCTCTCTACACTCTCTTTACAAGTAGCACCTAACTTCTACTGTTAACTTAAACTTTCATAGAGTTAAAGAGGATTTAAAGTAGGGAAATACAAAGCAAATGAATGAAAGCAGAGCACTTTCACTGTGAAGGGAAAGTCAAGAAGCGGGATCGGTGATGTGGCTTTGTGAGAAAGTTCTTCAGAAGAAAAAGCCATCTGGGGGATTCTGCCACTCCTCACTTCCCTGCAGAAATGGCAAAAGTAGGAAAACAAAAGGTAGGAAAAACAACAATAAAAGACAAAAATTGAAACCACAGAGAATTAAAGAGGTTTTAACCACTTTCACAAGTATATGGAGACAAGAAGTGGGGAACATGCCAAGGAAGTGTTCACATCAATGGGAATGGTGTTCGTGCTGGAACTAACACTGAAGAGTGAAAAACCAGTTTGTAGTAAAACCGTAATGCCAGTACTCTGGGCAGTAAATTGGCATCATCAACGGCCACCTGCAGGGAGCCATCCTTGGTTTTCTCTGACAATTAAGAGAGGGCACCGAGGTGAGAAGAGATGGGTGCAGACAAAGAGAGGGGAGTGAGAAGTTGGGCACTGGGTGGCCATAGAAAGGCCTGCAGTGAGTGACAGGATGAAGGGCAACGGCTTTAAGCTGGAGAAGAACAGATTTAGATTAGACATTAGGAATAAGTTCTTTACTCTGAGGGTGGTGGAACACTGGAACAGGTTGCCCAGGGAGGTGGTTGAGGCCCCTTCCCTGGAGATATTCAAGGTGAGGCTCAATGAGGCCCTGGGCAACCTGGTCTAGTTGGGGGTGTCCCTGCTGACTGCGGGGAGGTCGGACTAGATGACCTTTGGAGATCCCTTCCAGCCTGGACCATTCTATGATTCTATATGGAGCCAGCGCTGCCAGGAACCCTCAAACAAGGAAGGTTCATGTGAGGGCAGGCATCCTGCCCTACCACACATCCCACAGTGGCTTTTCAGGATTACTACATATCGGAGCACCACACACTCGTGGCAGCTCTTGCTCTTTCCCACAGCCACCGCAAGCTGCAATACCACGACAGAGGTTTGCAGTGGGGCTTCAGGGGTCCGTAGAACACGCCGGGGCCCCTGCTCCCGCCCGAGGCGGCGTCGCTCTCCCAACCGCTGGGCTCCCAGGGCAGCACAAGATGGCGCCGCACGCCCTCCCGCTCCGTCCCGGCGCGGTCTCCGCTGCCTTTCGGCGGCACCACGCATGCGCGGCCGCGCGTGCGCGCTCCCCGGGCTCCCCTTCAGGGCGGAGGGTTCTGAGTCGGCGGCTGCCGTTCCTCGGCGCTGTGGGTTCTCTGCCGTGACTGGGGACAGCTCACGGTCACTCTGAAGGGCGCGTTACCCCGTGTAAACTCCCTCCAGTTAGATGGAATGAAGTTAAAGTGTCCCCGAAGTGGTTTTCACGCGGGGAAAAACGCCCTGGTGTTAAGCCATGAGGTGGCAGCCAGGGCGGAGGGGAGGACGAGGAAGGAGGAATGAAAACGCTGGCAAGGAGGAGAAGAGAATTAAAATGTCTGTGGTGGTGGGCAGCAGCGTGCATGCGGTTGCTCAGCAGCCCTCCCGTCTTGCTGTTGCTCCAGGGGATGTGGCAGCAGTGGTGGAACCGTGTGGTTTCTGGAGAGAAGAAAAATGGCACAGCCACTGTTCAGACATGGATTTCAGGGCCTAATTTTAAGTTGGAAGCAAGCTGCACAGGCAAATATTTTCCTTCCGACTGCACAGTGCTGCTTTTAATCAAACAAGGCCCATTCAGTAAGGTATCACATACCTGTTTTCTTCAGCCACCTTCAGGAGGTGATGATGGTCCACAGCACTCGCTGGGATTTTTTCCTTGGTGAAAGTAAAATCATTTTCCTGTACTATTGAAGCTACAGCTCAGCGCTGCTTGAACTCAGCAAAGACAAGGCACCTCCACCAGTACTTAGCAGCACACTGGTTTTTGCTTGCTCTGGCTGAGCTAGAGAAAGGTCAGTGTTCTGGTTTAAACTGGCTGTGAAATGCTGCTGTTCCGCAGTTTTAATTAGGTGGGCACTTGCTGCTCTGTTCTGAGCTTTCTCGACTGAGATGTGAAGCCTGCAAGTCACAGGACGTGGGGTAGACTTCTAGAAAAACAAAACAAAACAAAGCATAAGAAAAAAAAATCAAACACCACCCAAAACACCTCACCTTTAAATAAGCTACACAGTACTATTGCTTTGCGTAACTCAACCGGCCCATCTGTTGCTTGTGGAACGAGTTCAAAATCCTCATGCACATAAAGCAGCACCGTGTGTCATTACTGTTTGCTTTAACCCTTGCACTCCTTCTTCATCTATTTCCACAGTGATAAACACACACACACCCCCAGCAGCTTTTTTGGGTGCGAGGAGAGCACTCCTTGCCCAAAGGGAACCAGTCAAATCTGAAGCACGTGGGGTAGCTTTACTTGTTTGGCTAAAGCTCTCATGGACCTGCAGCTCTGTGTGATGAGGATGCATAAAGGACGAGCCCTGGGAAGATACCAGGTGTATGTAATGAGCTTGAGCAATTCAGGTTTCGCTGTTTGGTGCCACTCACAGTGGGGCTGGATTGTCCTTGGTGCCAGAGGGCAGTTTTGTTAAAACAGTCCCAGCTGAGGTTTGACATTGAATAAAACGGATTGCCATCGTTGGGACACAGAAGAGGGTTTCTCTGAAGAAAAGTAAAGGAATTGGTTTTATTTGCTTATATTTGCAATGTCCAGAAGTTACAGCTGGCCAGCCAAATGATCACTGCCCTTCCAGATGCAGTCCAGGCATTTTCCTGAATGGAAAGTGGCTGACATAGCTCACGTGAGGCATTTTTGGGGCTGTTCTGGAGTAACCAAGACAGCTTCCCTGCTGCTGAACTGTTGCCAACACCAGCATTTACCCCATCCTCCACCTTCCTGCAAATGGGGTGTTTCTTGTCTCCGTGGTCTGTGTAGCAGCAGCAGCAGAAGCTGGAAGGTCCAGAGCTACTTGTGCTCATTTGAAAATTCAGAGTAGCCCTGTTCTACAAAGCAAGTGCAGGGATGTGGAGCGCTGCATGAATAAATGTGAGAGACCAGGCTAAGCAACATAGGCTGAAGTTGAATGAAGATAAGATGATCAGCAAAGGCTTTATATTAATCCTGTGTGATCTGCATGGAATATTCATAGAGGTGAGATGAAACAGTGAGCAAAGTGACCCAGAATTTCTCATATGCCAGATGTCCACTGGTTCTCAGGTCTCCCGTGGCAGTTTGAAATTATGCCTGTGCTCTCCTTGGAGATTTCTCAATTTGCTAATAGTGGAACACAGAGTCCTAAAATTTTACTTTTTTTTTTTTCAGCTCTTCTGTATAATTTTTTACAGTTTTTCCAAATATTGGCACACTCCTGTGTTCATTTTCAGCAGGCCTAGAGTCTGCATTTAGAATTTGTGGTGAAAGACAGTCCATCACTATGCAAGAATATGTATGAGATAGTGCTATTAAAACCAATGCAATAGACTTAATGGCTCTTTAATCTACATTTCTTTTTTGAACTTTGGACTACCATAATATGTTTCCCCCTTGATGGAGCACTGTTTATCTATCATATTTCATGCCCAAAATGCATTCAGTTGTCAATTCAGAACAAAAGTTAGAAGGCAACATTACCTATGCAAATGCTTTAGCTAAATGTTTCCCTCATTGCTCCCCCAAGGAAAAAAAACGAGACAGCATGTAGCCATAATGTCCATCTACAACATTTCTAATCTTTAGTTTTGTTTGTACCGATTAGGAGCATGTACACTGCTTATGTTCCTCTGCTGGATGAGAGTTTTCTTCTTACTGCAACAGCTTCTGTGTATCCCCCTCAGTGAGATGTTCAAATTAAGTGGCAGCATTTCCAGAAAGATGCTCCGGTGTACACACAAAGTGAGGAAATCACAAGGAAATCGTTTGCTGTCTAAGCTGAAGGAACAAACTTTACTGTTAAATTGTAGAATTTGCAAGGTTTAAAAGAAAAATCGTGTAAAATTAGGATTACTGAAGGATTGCTAAAAGTGTTCCTAACTGTGGAAATTGTTGGGTTTTTTCAGATTTATTTTTCCTGTCTCCTACTGTCTCTTTTGTCTCTCCAGGAGATGCTTAAAGATGTCTGCTGTAATTTAGCAGGTAAGAGAGAAGTGATCTGCAGTGAGAACTGGAGAACTAGCTTTTTTTTGTGGCTTCTTTTTGTCTTATTTCTTTTTTATTCTCCCATTATGTTATTTTACTTTTAACCTTTGCCCAAAGAAAATTCACTAGTCAGCTAGGCTAGGAGGAACAACTACCTACCCCTGTTTCCCAGGGATCAGTTGTATTGATATGATTCCCAAAGGTATTTTAACTTGTTTTTAAAAGCTATTGTGACAGCTGTATATTTTTCCACACATGACCATAAATGTACATGTCCATTTAGATACTTTAACTTGTTAATACCTCTATGCACACACCTTTGAAATCTGATTGCACCACTACATTTGGTGGGTGAGGTGTACAGGTTTTAAGCTGGTAATATAAAAAGATTTGGCTGCTTTGCAGTGTGATTCTATGTACTAAACTGCTGTTGTTCCACTAACATGATGGCTGCGTAGCATCTATGTTGGCTACTCTCACAATTAATATTCCTTTAATAACTGGGATCCCCTTTAGCAGACACAAACTCAGGCTCAAAACACCAAGAGGGAAACCCATGAAATCTCTGGAGTATTGCAACATTCAGCAGCTGGCACTTGGAGGTGTGGAGCCTCCAGAGCTTCAGGCATGGACTGCAATGGACGCTTTTATACCACTGTGTTATTTAGGTGGAAACTTAGGACACTTAAGGGTGTTTAAATGTAAAGAGTCAGGCAAGTCCTGAAGGCACCATCATTTCTTTGCCTGTGCAACTTTCTCATGGTCCTGCAGAAGGATCCTTAGATCTTCTGAGCCAATATAATAGGTATTGATTCATCTTTTCCCTAGGTGTAAAAAACATAAAGTCATGTTTTAGACAGACGATTTTTAGGCCTCTCAACTTGTGCTTTGTGGGTTTGTACACCTGGATTCCGTTCTGCTCTATCTCATTTCTCATTTCTGATGAAAGATTCATCAGTGCAGCTGGTAGCAGTGATATCAACTTTTGCAATCCCTCCTCCCTGTAGACATTTCATGGGAGCAACAAGTTGAAGCTATGCCTGCTCCCGGACTCTTCTGCTATAGTAGTTTGGATGACTAGCATTGTGTTCTTCTGTGACCTCTCCTGGAAGACTAAGAAAAGGCATTAATTTTGCAAACAGCTGCCTGAATACAGCACTGTCCCAGCTGCTCAGCCCCACTCACAAGCTAGAAGTTTCCACCCCCGCAGCTCTGTTGGCAGATGGGATCACACGAGTCCTCTCTTCTAGACATAACATGTAAGGCTAGTGTAGTGCTCCAGTGGTGAAACTGGGAGAGCGGAGACCTTCACGTTGTGGATGGTGATGGACCAGCTTCAGCTACCACGGCGAGGTCAAGAGAGTGTCTATAAATGGTTGCTGTCCTCATTTACAAATAAACATTTTTTACATTCCTGGACTGTGTACAAATACTGCAGAAACAAAACAGCCTTTCAAAGCAGAATCTGGAGCACTTTGTGGTACAGACTATCAGGTCAGCACTGTTTGTCTAGAAAGTCCCCCCTGATAGGCTCATTGTGCAGGAGACTATGCAGGACGTTCTTTAGAGAGCTGTTCATTTCAGTCAGATGGAGCAGAACACCTCATGGTAATGGGCATTATGATGTGATTGACTGTACAGATCTTACTGGCACCAAAAAATACACAACACAGAGCAATAATATTAAGTCTTTAAGGAGGTCTGTGCCACATCTGTAAATTTCAAAAGCAAGCTGCCTGAGGCTGTACCTTATACGCTGGATAACATAAATTCCATTGTGATACAAAAATTTACCAGATAATCAAGAAGAAACATCTTGAATCCTCAAGTGTCCGCCTCAAATCTTAACTGTTTTATCAGTGTATCAGCTTCGTATCTCTTCAGCAGAACACCCGTAAACTCATTCCTACCACAGATCGTGATTTATTTTTACATATAGTGTTGGAGTAAGGAAAAGAATAACGTTACTTAGAGGCAATTACTTACTTACAGGATTTGTAACATAAATGGTCGGCATACCTCAGTGAGAAGCACAATTAAAACTCAGTTTCAACAGCATTAGATTGTTGGCACTGATACTCCCTGACCAGTTTGGACACAGAAGGTTTATTCCATCTTTGAATTAAATTCCAAATGAAGAAAGTTAACTTTTTATGTTGTAGGTTTCTTGAGTCATTGTCCTGCTTTTGGCAGGGATAAGGTTAATTTTCACTGGAAGCTGGGACACACACTGCTGGATGGCTGAGCCAAAGTGGATCCCAATGGAGCTGCTATTGCACAGGAAAGGGTTCAGCTTATACTGAGCCTGAAGGAGAGAGCGTTGCCTGTGTAACTGCAGCCCAGTGCTTGGGGGCATCACATTGTGTTGTAAAAGTTGTGAATGTATTTGGTTCATCCAATCCAATCCAATCCAATCCTTGAGGATTCTGGTGTCTTGGGCTGTCTACTGCCTCCTGGCACAACTTCAGCAAGGTGGAGTGAAGAAGGTATGAAGTCACCACAAGAACTTTTCAGCCATGGCATTGCTTCATAGGCTCCACAGAAACATGGGGTTTTAGACGAATGACTCTTTTGAACTTCACTGTTACTGTTACATCTGTGCAGCTTGGTGAAGAGTAAGCTGAATGTTTCTGGCACAAGCTGCTTTGGGCCCCATTTTGAGGTGTTTGGCTCTGCTCTGTGCACAATGTGGACTTCTAGATCTCACTTTTAAAGATCTAAAAATCAGACTGAATCTAGCCTTGGGCACACTAATGCCTAATGCTTGCATATTGTATCTTAAATACAAAAATTATTTTAGGAGAACGGTACTTTTTCTGGCACTCTAGTCTTTTTTTTGTTTAGGGATGCTGAGATTTCTGCAAAATACCACAATTTGGCTTCTCAAGAGTACTACTTCAGGTAAAAAAATACATCCTGTTTTGGAAACTGCTATTCTTCTTTCTCACTTTTTACAACTTGGATCACAAATAACAACTGATTATACCTCATCATGGCTCCTTTCCACGATAGGAAGGTCTATAGGGTGAAGCCATTTACTAGCAAATAGATTTGCCCTAATGGATTTGTCATAATTGCAAAAATTGTTCTCACATACCCTGCAATTATTTGGACAAAAGCTATAATGCTTTTGGAGTCACTCTTTACGCATTTCTTTGTGGAATTTAACGCAGTCACAGAATCACAGAATGATATGGGGTTGGAAGGGACCTCTGGAGTTCATCTAGTCCAACCCCCTGCCAAAGCAGGTCCACCCAGAGCAGGTTGCACAGGAACGTGTCCAGGTGGGTTCTGAATGTCTCCAGTGATGGAGACTCCATCACCTCTCTGGGCAGCCTCTTCCAGGGCTCTGCCATCCTCAAAGGGAAGAAGGTCCTCCTCATGTTTAGGTGGAACTTCTTATGTTCAAGTTTGTGCCCATTTCCACTTGTCCTGTCATTGGGCACCACTGAAAAAAGACTGGCCCCATCCTCTTGACACTCACCCTTTAAGTATTTATAGGTGTTGATCAGATCCCCTTCAGTCTTCTTTTCTCCAAACTAAAAGACCCAAATCCCTCAGCCATTCTTCATAAGAGAGATGCTCCAGGCTCCTAATCATCTTGATAGTCCGTGGACAGTTTACAGTTCTCCGTGTTCACTGTCCCTGGATAATATTTTATGTCAATAAAGCAATAATTGGATAACTCCAAAATATAACTGCAATTAAAGCATTTGCTGTGTAGTGTGTCTTTGCACATTGTGACTTTTGGGATTCGAACCAGTCACTTACAGTCTGGCACTCTAGTCGGTACAAGACTTGCTCAAGGCATCGGTTCACTGGGTGTATGTTTTCTATACATGTATATGCCATGACTAAACAGAGCATGAATCAACCCTTCCACGCTCTCTGTTGTTTACTTGCAATGTATCTGTTCTGATTTCTCAGCTGACACCATTCTTCCTAAAAAGTACAGCAACAGCAAGGACAAAAAAACCTCCCAACCATCATCCCTCCAACCCCTTCCTTCTGGGCCATAATTTTATTCTTTTTTTTTTTCCAACTTTTGAGAATTTCCTAATATTATCCATGTGATTCTCTTCTTTGTAGTATATAAATACCAGCAGAGTGGAAGCATTGGAAGACAACAGATGGGAATAGCCACCAATGTGAAAGTGGTAAAAACAAATCATGTCAAAGCTGTTAGATTTCTTGTCATGACCTGCTGTGTAGACATTGTGGGTAGGGGAGGATGACTAAAGGCAATTTGAGGGTGTATGGTGATAGTATCATAAACAAGGTAGGGAAATATGATCACTAGGACATGTGCTGTGCACAGAAGTGTTTGGAACCAGTACCCAGGGAGGTTTTGTCAACAATTATTGATGAAATGTTTCAGACGGGACTTCAAAGTCATCTGTTCTGGGCTCGACTACGTTAATGTCTCCTTTAATGTGCTGCATGAAGAAATGAAAACTGCCCCTCTGTGGAAACTGGACAACATGGCAGGTGTTAAAAGACAGTATTAGACTTCTTAATACTCTTGGCGAATAGGAAGGACTGGGAAACTGTAGGATTCGGAACAGAGGGGACAATTAGCAATCAATGCAGTTGGGAAGGAGTGACCAAGGGCCAAGATCCAAGATGAGGAGTGAATGGCTGTCCAGAGAAGAATGTAGAGTTACAGCAGATCACAACCTGAACATGAAATAAAGTCTTACTGTTTCAAAAAAAAGACTGATAATATGATGCTTATTTAAGAATACAGCCAGCAGAACAGATGAAGTAATCTTGTGGCTCAGCTAAGTTCTGGTAAAGCCTCAAAATGCCCACATAGATGGAGCTGCTCTCTAACGAAGATACGAACTGGCTGGAGAGCCTGCAGACTGAATAACAAAAAATCCATCAGACATCCTATAACCTGTCTTTGTAACCTATAAAGACAGATAACTGTCTGTAAATATGTAAAATGCTTTTGTGCGGAAGGGAATAATCTGTTCTTTGGGCTCACGTTGGCTAAAACGAGAAATAATGTGTTTGAACTGCAGCAAGATTGATTAAAGTGAGATATAGAGTAAAAAAAAAGTATTGGCAAGGGACAATGAAATCACTAGAATAGATTGTCTGGCGAGGTGGTGAATTCTCCATTACTGAAGGTCTTTCAGAACAGGTTGGACATGCATCTGTCAGGACTGGCTGGTTTTGATTAAACTTGGTTTGTGGTTAAAAGATGGATTATCTGGTTGCTGGGGCCTCTTCTGGTTTTCTGTGATTCTGTTGTTTATCTGATATGATTGGAGCACTGTTTCTTGTGGTCTTGGCGTGCTGTAGGAGACTTAGTAAAGAGTGTGAACTCATTCTTGTAACCTTCCTGGTGTGGTGAATTGTGCCAAGTGTGTGTTGCCATTGCTTACAAATTCTGTAATGACTTTCCCACTAAGTTATCAAGGATCTCTTGAGTTCGTGCCTAAGATGTTCCAGGCGCAACAGAAGTAGGGTAGCTTAGATGGTTTTAGGAAACCTCAAAATCCTGTCCGATTTTGCCTTTCTCTACAATTGCTGGCCAATGTAATTTTTCATTTTTAGATGAGAGACTTGTCAGGTTATTTGTCTCTGAAATTCTGATACATCCTAAGCCTGACTCCCTCCTTGCAGCAGTGCTGGCACAGTATCTCCTGTAAGTATCTTGTTCCCTATTGCTGAAATTTTGCTAGCTGACAGAAGGGTCCAGTGTGTCATTTGAGATTTTTGAGATGTCTGTGATCTTCTTAGGGGGCATCCTGTTTAATTTTGTCAGGGGTTTATTGCACAGTATGATCAGTAAAGACTACCTGTGCTCTGCTCTTTTCTCTTCCTGATGATGTAGTATTCACTCTCAACAGCTGAGCGTTTCTTTTGGTGAAGGGAATTAGCTGGTTGAAAACATCCAACCCTTCATCTGTTATGTGCAGTGCTACGGCTTATCTTTACAAGTAATCAGAGAGAAATGCTTAGCAGTGGAAATAGGCTGTTCTCTTTTAAAATTAGTTATTTGAGGGAAGGGGGTGGAGGGGAGGGTTGGTTTTGGGTTTGGTTTGGGTTTTTTTTTTGTTTGTTTGGCTTGTCTCATGTAGTGTTGTGGAGGTTTTTTACAGACTTTGAGAAAGGAATGTGACTTTTTTTCAGGAAGTCATCCTGACAATCTCTTCAGTGACAATGAAAATATTTCTAGATTGGGCCTCCTCTCCAATTCACCATTTTTCTGGCAGGCAGTATCATTTGCCAGGGGCATAACCCTGCAAGAAACATTTAATTTAGAGTAGCACGTGCAACATTGGTTCTGCCCAAATCTTCCAACATCCTATAGGAAATTTGAAATTCTGTAAGACCAAGAACCAAATATAAATTTTATCTTAAGCGAAAAGCAGTAAGAGCTAGGACCTGTATGAGCAGTGAATTTGTTGATTAAAACTGAGAGCATTCTAAAACACTAACCATGCTGCAGTTAAGGATGAAACGGCTTATTGAGGTCTCCATCAGACTGACCTGGAAGTGAAATTGTGTCACAGGCGTTGATCTAGCAATTTTTCTTGCCATGAGTGTATGAACAAGACTTGTCAGTCAGTCTCCTGCAATACCACTAGAAACATAAGTGCACATTTCCTACATCCTGCCTGTAGCCGAGTCCAACCCTCAGTTTCAGAGGAAAGCAGGAAAAACCTTCAAGCTAAGTCATGTGTGGCAGGGGAACCCATGGGGTTTCTCAAAGAACCAGAAGAGTCAACCAAAAGAGAGCCCTGAGGCAGGGGGAACAGTTTCTTATGAACAGAATATAAACAGTTGGAAAGCAAGTCTCCTTTCAAACTCCCTTGTTCACATCAGGTGTAAAGCCTATCAGTAGATAGTATTGAACTTAGGTCATCTTTGTGTCATCTTTACTGAAAGATGATGGATCTAAATATTTTGCTTTCGTCTACATGTGATGTTTCTGGTTTTTTTAGGATTTAAATCACTTGAGTTTTTTCATCAGTGATGGGATCAGGGTCTAGGAGAATGGAGGGAGGTGTCAATTTTGCCAGCTCTGCCTCAGCCACTCGGTTACAATACTGAGCATTTTACACACTTGGTGACACCTCAGCTAACTCTCTAATCCCTATAGATTTGCACACACACAGCTCGCTGAGATTAATCCAGCAGCTCCATGGAAGGTGTGCATAAGGGAACAGACTCTTCCTGAGCTGCCTGCAAAGCTGACCTGGACAGAAGGTAATGACATCTTATTTCCCTTCAAGGAAGCAAGTGAGACTGAGCCCACAGTGGGAGCAGATCTGTAGAGTAAGAGTGGGTATATGTAACACAGCACTGCTTTAAAGGTGAAAGTAGAACTAGAAAAAAAAGGAACAGAGGAAAAGAAATTCACTCTGTTCTTCTGTCATGCCACAGAGATAATTCTAATGCTATTGTACTAGTTTGTAAAGACACCCATGAAGGTCCTCTCTCCAAATACACTGCACAGTCAGGTTTCCTTCCCATGTCCCTACTTATCTGCATCACTTGTTTCCTCATGGATTTGAAATTTTAAAAAATTATTCATTAAAAAAGCAATCAAACAAAATGGACACTGAAGTTGTATGGTCAGTGAAACAGATACTGAAAAACACAAACATGTCAAAGGTATCTGCTAAACTTCCCAGGGAAAGGTTTGTCCCATCCCATCCCATCCCATCCCATCCCAAAAGCTGAAGTAAAAAATAACATAGCTAAAAATATAATAATGATAATAAAAAACCCCTGATAGATGTAGGACAGATTCTTCTAACACCAATGCAGTTGAACAGAGTGTACTGTGGTAAACGTTGCTGCGCTGGGCACTGGCCAAATTGCCATGTCTGCTGTGTAAAAAGCAAATAAATAAATAAATACAAGTTTGCAGTGGTCGGTTGATCAAAGCTATTGTTTGCCACTGTGTCCTCAGCAGAAAGCAATGTTACAGCCTACCGACCAGATAGATTTCTTTGTGTGAGGTCCGATGGGAACTGATAATTCTGCAGCCCAAGAAGCAGAGGAAATAGATGGATATTAGGTTTTTGTGTTTGGGAACTTTTTTCCCCAGTGGTTCTTAGTTGTATTTTTGGGGTTTGCTTTTCATATGTCCCATATGAGAATTTTTCAGTCGGTGTTAAGCAATAATGATGACTTGTATAAGAAGCCGGATTAGAAATGGAATTAAATGGTGTCACAACTCTGCCTTGTGCTGTTGTTCTAACATGTTTATCTTAGAAGTAGATTTAGGAATTAAAATTCAAACAGGAGCAGGTTTGGAGAAAGAATATTAGGATGTCAGGGAAACAAAGACCCTTATAGTATAGAATCACACAGAATCACAGAGTAGCAGGGGTTGGAAGGGGACTCTGGAGATCATCTAGTCCAACTTGCCTGCCAGAGCAGGCCTACCTAGAGCAGGCTGGACAGGAACGTATCTAGGTGGGTTTTGAATATCTCCAATGAAGGAGACTCCACCACCTCTCTGAGCAGACTGTTCCAGGGCTCTGTCACACTCACAGTAAATAAGTTTTTCCTCATGTTGGGATGGAATTTCCTGTGTTCCAGCTTGTGCCCATTGCACCTTGTCCTGTCACTGGGCACCACTGAAAAGAGTCTGGTCCCATCCTCTTGACAGTCGCCCCTTGAGATGTTTATAAGTATTGATGAGATCTCCCCTCAGTCTTCTCCAGGTTAAACTACTCCATGTCTCTCAGCCTTTCTTCATAAGAGAAAGGCTGTAGCTCTCTGCTGGACTCTCTCCAGTAGTTCCTTGTCTTTCTTGAGCTCAGAATGTGACACAGTACTCCAGGTGTGGCCTCACTAGGGCAGAGTAGAGGGGAAAGATAACCTGCCTTGACCTGCTGGCCACACTTTTTGTGATGGTGCCTGATGAATTTCTGACTGGGATTATATGATACGGTGATGCAAAATTTGAAGAACTATACCTAATGACTTGTGATACCTCTTGTGTCCTCTCTCTCTGGGAGAGGGAGAGCTGCCAGTCTGTGCTTTCACTCTAGACTGGAATACCTTGAAGCAAGGTCTGTCCACTTTTAAAATGCATAAAATAATTCAGCCTCACCAGTTCCACAAAACAACAATGATGCTGGAGGTTCTGTTCTCTTAAATACTCTGGTGGGCAGAAGTATATCTTCAAGGGGTATTTGTGCATGAATATTTGTCTCTGGTTCTGGTGCCCTGAGAGTTGTCACTTGTAATTTTGCTTTTTGTTAAGAAAAAAAGTGCAGCTGTGATCCCCTGTAAGATCACTGTGTCTGTCAGAAGAATTCAGCAGTCCCTCGTTATCATCACCTTCCAATCTTGTACCATTGCAAAAATTTGTACCTTGTACCAGCTGCAAAAACTGACAAGAATTGTGCATAGGAAGGAAATAACTGAACTGAGGGAGTGTGGAGGGGAAAATAATAGTTGTTGCTTTCATGTGACGTTCGGAATGTGTCAGGAAACAGAGTTCAGTGACATTCTGGCTTTAATCTCTGAGGATATTCGCAGCCAGAAGTGAGATGATCTATTTTTATCTTTTAATATGGGGAGAGCAGAAGAGAAGAATGGGCACACAGATACTGTGCAGGTGGAGTTGTGAACTTATGCATGTGTGGGAGACAGACACAGTTCATTCTGATGGAAGAGGAGGGTCTTGCCAGCTGACAACAGGGGCTTGCTGTCTCCAGTACCTGTCATTTAGGGATCAGCAGCTGAGCCCTGATGAGTTCAGGAAGGTCAAAGCCCAAATAATTTGGTCCACAAGAAGGAAAGGTGGAACAGCAACACAATACTTGTGAGATTTGCATCCATAAATGCAATATTATAAAAGCAAAGACAAAGATTAGAAGGTGAGACAATGCAATGCAAGTCATTTAAGAGAAGAATGCAATCAGCAAGCAATTCCTTCTTTCCTCCCACATCACCTCACCCCATCCGCTAAATACACATATTTTTGTGATTTTTTTGGTTAATTTTCAGGCAATTATTGCTTTCCACGCAGGAAAGAACAGAAGCTGGCTGATACATTGCTGAAAGTGGATGGAATTGGGTGGATTGGCCCTGGGACACCAGACAACCCACTTAAAGGGTAACTTTCTGAGTGTAACAATGGCAGGAGTTGGACACTTGGGTACGACGGCACTGGACCTGTGGGAATCGTGTAGCATCTCTGTGGGAGCAACAGGCAAGCGTTACAGACTGGTTTGATACTAAGCTGCAGCTCTTGTGGCAAGTGCAGTGCAGTGAAGAGTAATCTGAGCTGGAAAAGAAGAAGCTTTCGCCACAGTTTTCGCCTGAAGCAAACGAGACTCGTATCTCAGAGATGTACCACTAGAGAGAATCCCAGCAAGAACAGTCTGTACTATTATTTATGCCTAATAAAGGCAGAACAAAATGCAAGGTCTGAAAAGTCAGGAAAATGCAATTCAGGAACACAACACGGATTTTTAATGGTGGAACGGGCAGTCATTGGAACAGGCTATCAGCTGTTTGTTTTGCAGCACTTTAGATAAGTAAATCAGGACTGGAAGCTTTTATAAAAGATGTTTAGTTCCTTGAGCAGTTATCGAGCTTGACGAGAGTTTATTTGCACAGCAAGGCAGACTGTATCCTAATATCCTTCACTGCAGGTATTTCGGGGCAAAATCGCTACAGCTTGTGTTTCAGAGCTTGTTGGCTACTCATAGCAGCCTCCTTTAGTCTTGAAGAATGCAGGGAGGGTATGGGAGAGGCAAAATACAAACGTCTACTTTTTGTGCCATGACTGTGCTCTTACAACAGGCAGATTTTCACCACCATCATGGGACATTATTAGGGAAGATGATAATGAACTTTTCATAGCGGGTATAGGTGTGTGAATAAATCAAGTCAGCATATCCCCATGAAATAGGTTTTGGTTCCTGTAAATAGGCATTAATGACTGTGTTAATTATGTGGTGTGGAAGCAGCTTACAGTGGCTGCTGTAATACATAGAAAATTATGATGGTTAAATATTGAAATATTCCTTTCCACAAGGTTTTTTTTTTAAAGCTCTGTCATTTTGATGACATTTACGTTGTGTTTTACTGTTTTTACTAAAGACTGTGGGGACTCCCTGAGGAGCCTCGGGGGTCTCTGATGACCCAGGTGACTCAAATTTCTTTATTGCTGTGGTAGAAGAAAAGAAACTGCACAACAAACCCTTTTCTTTCTATCACCAGGCCTGGTTGGTCAATCAACCACATCTGCAGGTCATTAATGCATAGATAGAGTTGGAGGGTTACAAACCTCACAGCCTTAAGCTAATAGCCTGGGGAAGAACAGAAGTTCCCCTTATGTTGGTGTATTAATTTGTATCTGCATGTTTTGGAGCCACTGGAAATAGCATATTAGTTATTCTCAAAAACTATTGGATGGAAGTAGGCCAAATGTCTTTCCCAGTATTTCGCTGTCTAGATCACTGCAGTCTTGTTTAGCCATTTTTAAAGTCGATTTTTCAGTGAATTTGGAGAACTCTTGCCTTGACGCATTTACTACTTTGTCATGGTTGGAGTGTGGGCTGGCTAATGTTGCACCTAGGTGGAGAAAGAAGCAAAATTACAGGGCTTGGAAATAAAAAGAGCTCACTGAATTATCCATCTGTCTGTCTATCCTTAGATAACATTGTGGTATTGGCTTCTGAAAGGCTGTTGGGTGGATTTTTCAGCCACTTCCAAGAAGAGAGAATTCCACTATCATAAAAAAAAGCATAGCTATGAAGAGTTCCCAGGTATTAAATCTTGAAAGTCTTCTCTAGAAGAAATGAAATTGTTTTATCTGTTGTGCAAGTTCAATGCAGAGTGGATAGAAAAAAACCTGGAAAAGTCTGATGCTCCTACATTCTTAGTCTGAGACAGGCCCAAAAGGAGCCCTCCAAGAGCCCTCAGAAGAATTGTGAAGACGCATCAGAGAGCGATGAACGTGCTCCATTTTCTGTGCTATTTAGTGGGCTCAAGATTCCTGATTTCATGCCAGTTCTCAGCATCTGAGCGATAATTTAGGAAAGGTTGAAAACTGCTGGATTTTCATCCTGGAGGTTTT
The DNA here is from genome assembly GCA_013400055.1 of Nycticryphes semicollaris. Classification (NCBI taxonomy): domain Eukaryota; kingdom Metazoa; phylum Chordata; class Aves; order Charadriiformes; family Rostratulidae; genus Nycticryphes; species Nycticryphes semicollaris. The sequence goes on along the minus strand of VXBJ01003877.1, from coordinate 47,697 downwards.
CTTTAACTGTGTCAGCACGTTTCCTTGAAGCCGTGTGGCTTCTCTGTGTGGATGGACAGCGGAGGAAGTTTTGTTTGTATTTAGACTTGTTCCAGCCATGAAATTAGTAATATAAATAAAGATAGAAGTAGAAGATTAGAGAGCTTTTGATTTGATACGGGCCTAATTAATGGTTTATTTGCTTTTTGATCTTGAAACTTGCGCCATCTCTTGATAAACAAAAAAGCTTCATAGCAACTGCAAAGAATAATGGGGAGATGAAGACAGAGCCAAAAGCAGCTGAGAATAAGTAGCCTGGGACAGGTATTAAAGTCAAGAGCAATGGGGGGCACGTCAACACACTGTTTATTTTTGACTGATGAAGATGGCAAGTTGCAGGTCGTACAGAAAGGAGCTATCTGGACACTTTCTGTCATTGTGTTGTGCATTATTACCAGAGTAAAACTGAACTAAGTGATACCATGTAGTTGGTAGCGCCACAGTCTTCTTGAAAATGAGTTAGAAAGGACTTTCTCATCTAGGACAGAGGATAAGACAGAGAATTACGCATGAACTCTTAATATGTAGCTAATTTTCACAGCCTTCCCTGAGAACTGTTTTCCTTTGCAGAAGTACAGGTGAGTTAAGCCGGGGCAACTCTTAGGGGTTCCCTTTCTGAGCTCAGGCTTCCAGCCTTTCCTATTCTCAGGGGAAGACCCAGCATCACTTTCGCTGAAGGTGTAGCGTTGCAGCCTCTTCTTGTTAACCTGTGACCATTTTAGCACATCTGAAGTCAGGACAGCTCCCGCTGGGTTTATTCATCAGGGACAAAGACTGAATTAAACAGAAAGTGTCGTCTTTCGCAAAACTTGATGGTATTTATTTGCTGATTGCATTATAGCAGAAAAAAAGGTCATAAAACTGCCAAGAATTCAGTCCAGGAGGATTTGCTGATTATACAACAGAAAGTTTGGGGTTCTTTATCTTGTTCTTCTTGACCACTGTAGCTGTAGCTTTACTCTCTGGTCAGATCACGTCTTTTTTTGGCTTTGATTCAGAACAAATGAATGTTTGCAGCTAAGGTAGAAAAAGAAATTCTTAGAGGCTTTCACTACCCACAGAATGTACAAATATTCCTGTTTCTTGCCTCTTTCCCCCTGTGTTTCCCACCATTGATATACAGCTTAAGCATAGCATTAATACAGCGTTATTTTTATGAAATATTCTAGGTTTACAGCATTCTAAAATATGTCAGGGAAACGTTTGAAATCTTTGCTTACACATCCACATGTCTGTGCTTACGTCTCATTCCTACATAGTGATGCTGTCCTGCATAAGGCATTTTCTGAGGGAAAAAATAAAAGTGGTTTATGAGGGTAGTCAATGTTTGCTGCTGCCTGCAGCAGATGAGAACATTGACTCAAAGCTACTTTACTTCAGTTTGATGCCAACATAACTTTATCATTAATGGGAAAGAAAGGAGACTTTCCCTGCCTTTGCAACTGAATCCTTCCTTCTTCTCCGCTGATGTGCACCATGTTTTCCATGTCTCAATTGTCTCCCATTTAAAGGAATGTATTTCCTCAAGTGACTAAAAGGGTGTTTAGCTGGTTCAAATTTGTGAAGTGCTTTGTCATTCGTGTTTGAAAATCTCTGTGTAAGTGTTGGTGCCATTCCTAATTGGTTTGGGCTTTGTGCTCTCTGAACTCACATGACTTCTGGGCCATTTTCCTGTCTTTATTTCTGTCATTATTGAACACATTTATCAAGCTTCTCTTAGAAAGATTGATGTAATTACAACCATGATTGTGAGAAGTGATATTTTCCCGATGTTTCATTTTATTATCATTTGCACATACTGGAAAGAAATGCCAACTCAGTTCTGGCTTTAGAGAAAGTTTTGCTTTTGTTTTCGATCAAACTAATATTCTCTTCCTTTTCATGTTATCTTTTCTAAGTATCAAGAAGAAATCAGCAAGTTAGTTGTCTAGTCACCTTTACACCCTCTAGTAATTTCAGTAGCTCTCCTACTTTACCTTGGGGTGGTGCTGGTGGTGGTTGTTTTCTTTCAAAAATCAAAATCTTTTCTGGCTTGGCTCTATAAAGGATACTTTCAGTGCAGCTTTGAATGCTTACAGAAACATACTGTCAGGTAGGAACAGATGACTGGAAGCAAGTTCCATGCCCAGTACCTTGACAACTGCAATCACATGGAATAATTATGATGCTTTCATTCATGTGTTCAGGAGTCATGGAGTAAATATTATCCCTGATTTACATTTAGACCGAGCAGCTTGACCTAGGCAGACTGTGGAGAAACTGGATTTAAAGTTTTAACTCTGGTGGTATGCTAGGACCTTGCAGTTCCTTGGCATTTTGATTTGCAATTCGTGTGAAGACTTGTCCAATTCTTCGTGAGCTGCATCAAAAGAAGTCACACCTTGATCTTCGAGATCCTTCCTGGAAAAATCAATGGAATTCTCTTCCGTGCTTGAGAGCTGTCTGCCAAACAGATAATGTTCTTTTTATTCTTCATGAATATCCTAGAAGATATCCCTCCTAAGCTGATGATTTGGCACTGTGTAAGGTCTGAAGTTTATTTAGGCAGTTGGAGTTCTCTGCAGGCTTCAGTGAATCTCTAGATCCTCTCCAAGTGAGCAGTTTGTCATCAGCACTTGCCCAGTCAGATCAGTGGTATTGTTTGATTGATTCATGCCTGCAATCCAGAAAAATGATAGATTACAATTGTGTAACAGCGTTCATTAACGTAAAAGCACAAGTTGGATGAAGCAATGCTATACAGAATAACTCTTTCCCAATAATCTGAATAACTTAAAAGCTCAAATTCACTTTAATCACAGAATTTCTCTACCAGCATCTTGTCATGCATTTGGTTGATCTCAATCCATGGAAAGCAGTACAGCTGATACAATCAGTCCAGGGGAGGTCACCACAGTAATGAATTAGTCATGGATTTGTCATTCCAGAGGTTCAAGGAGGAGGTTATTAATTAAACCTCTTTGTTCCGTGCTTTGCCTGAGATAATCTTAGGTGGTTTTGGCAGCCTTTCCAGCATTCAGTTTTCAAAACTGACAAAAATCTTGGAGTCCAATTAATGAAAGGATGCTTTTATCCCTTGTTAGCTCCTGTTTCACTCAAGCATTCAGATATTTTTTGATACCAGCATTGTTTTCTTGCTTTGCAGCAGAGGGGATATACAGTGGTGATGATTTCTCATTATATTATAAACTTTTTTCTTCTCTTATTTATGTACTAGCTGCTGTCTGATATGATGGCAGTTTTGGGGTGTAGATGGAAAGGAGCATGTGCAATCCCCTTTCTATGCTTTGGTGTAAAAATATGACAAATTTACCTGAAGAAAATGAGACAACATCATCATTAGGGCTACAAAAATGATGAGGGGTCTAGAACATCTCTTTACAGAGGAAAGGCTGAGGGACTTGGGTCTTTCTAATCTGGAGAAGAGAAGGCTGAGGAGGGATGTGATCAACACCTAGAAATACTTCAAGGGTGGGTGTCAGGAGGAAGGGTCCAGTCTTTTTTCAGTGGTGCCCAGGGACAGGACAAGAGGTAACAGGCTCAAACTCATGCATAAGAAGTTCCACCTAAACATGAGGAGGAACTTCTTCCCTTTAAGGATGGCAGAGCCCTGGCAGAGGCTGCCCAGAGAGGTGATGGAGTCTCCATCACCGGAGACATTCAAACCCCTCCTGGACACATTCCTGTGGGACTGCACTGGTTGGACCTGCTTTGGCAGGGGGATTGGACTAGATGATCACCAAAGGTTCCTTCCAACCCCATAGCATTCTGTGATTCTGTGATCACGTGGTTCAGCTGAGTTCTGCAAACTGCTGGGGTAACATAGCGTCTGTAGACATACACTAAGAGCTTCAACACCTGCTAGTAATCGTGGTGTTCTACTTTCAAAATTGTGAGTTGTGTAAACGATTAAACGTCTGCTACCAATATAAATAATTTCAGAAGCAGCCCATTCTGGCACTGGAAGATGTAGATGTTCTTGCATCTCACTTACTAGCAGATTCTTCCAGTTAGACAGAAACATCCAGAATATACTAATGTTGATTATTTACCAGTGAAATTGCCCAAACAATAATCAGAGCTCTGAGTGGAACTAATTTTCATTATCTTCTTGATCATATGCTCAGAGCAAGACTTGCTGAGCTTCTTTAAATTTCTGCAAAAAAAGAAAACTAGACTTCAGTCTAGTTTTTATCGACGGTAACAGAACACTTGAAGCAAGTCTGCTAATCATGAAGTCACCTGGCTTTTTGAAATGCCTGACTTTTAAAAAGACATAGCTATTAAAATACCCTCAAAACCAATTAAAAAATATATATATGAACACAGATTTGTGGGAAAGGAAGTCATTACTTATTACTTTTTCTTTCTTTTTTTTCTTTTTGGAAATTCTTTTTTGTAATGTTCATGCCTGGGTGTCTGAGCAGACCTGGCTGGTCCGGCAGCCAAGCAGGTGACATTTCTCTACAGCTTTCCCAATGAACATGGATCTTAATTTGTTCCTCCACTCTGAATCCTATCACGGATTTCTAGAAATCCTGCCTTTTTCCCTGAAAAATCTTTGAGCTTCCATCTTCCGAAGTTCTCTTGATGATAATAGTTTGTGATACTGATATTAGGTAGCTGGATTTACAAAGTTGTGAAGAAATCTCCCATCTCTTTGAGTTCTAAGCCAGTGTGTAATGGACCCATGTCCCTAAAATTGTGCTGTCCTACTTACCTTCACCGAGATGGAAAGTCTTGAGTTTGTTTTTCGTCTGGCTGTGTAAATGCAGATGTCATTATCTGATGGACAAATTCATCAATGATTCAGATAGCTAGAAGCCACGTAATTTGAACGTTTCCTTCCATCCAAAAACCACAACATACTTCAAAAAAACCCCAAACTTGTAAGAAAAGACTCTCAGTCTACACCAGGGGAAAGGAATAAGTAATGGCCATTTTACAGATTATGAAAATAACGTCTCAAAGCAACAGCATGCAGCTTTTTTTAATATTCCATAAGTGAAGACTTGTCAAAGAATCACAGAACGGTTGAGGTAGGACGGGAAGCCCTGGAGATTATCTAGTCCAACTGCCCTGGCCAAAAGCAGGATCTGTTAGAGCAGGCTGCCAGGTATTACGGATGGAGACTCCACAGCCTCTCAAGGCAACTTGTTCCAGTGTTTGCTCATCCTTACAATAAAAAAAAATTTACTTAGGTTTAAATGTATTCTAGTTTGGGCCCCTGATATAAGCACATGCCTTCTCTTTGTGAGAGACAAGATAGAGACAAATAAGCAGGACATTTCCCTGACTCCTTGTCCTTTGGCCCAAGCATCAAGCAGCTGCTCTCTTGTTTTTCTCAGTTGACTGTCATTGCTACTAATACTAGAGACAAGCTGTTAGCAGACATTTCCTAGGACATTTCCTGAGGCAGAATACGAGCTGAGACATACTGATGTTCTCAAGTCTCTGAAATTAAGAAATGAAGAGGCTGTGTATTAGACAGTTAATAAAATCCAACAGAGACAAATGCAAAAAGATGCATGGGCAAGCAGACATGCCACAGAGCTGTGACCATTTCAACAGCTTTATCTATTACTAGCATTTTGGAAGGAAGGACAAAAGTGTAAGCCAGAGGATGATTAAAGAGGGATCTGGGGAAGTTTAGACTCCTTCAGAATAAATCTGAGTAATGAACAGCATTTATTATGTCTGTTTAAAGGCAAAGTAATAAGGACAAAGGGCAAAGCAACACTAACAATTAACTATGAATTCTGGTTTGTATTTGTGACTGTGCCACGCAGCTACACCCACAGAAGATTTCTATACTTGCTTGCCAGAACAAGTACTTTCCAAGATCATGATTTCTTCTCGAGCAGGCGGTAGATACACACTCCAGCCATCATCCACAGCTGTACACAATCAATATGCATCGTGCTTGGGAATACAGATAGTTCTTCCCAAGAAAAGCTTACTCCAAGATGAATTCCTTTCTCTGCTATCTTCTTATCTTCTGCCAGCATCAGCTCTTCCAAATGCCAACTTCAACTGCCCCTTCTGCCTACCTAGAAGTTTAGCCCGATGTTTGTAAATCCCCGTTGTGCATTTAACCCTTGCACCCTTAGCGGATCCAAACTGGTTCCTTATTTTCAGTATAACCAGGTGCTTTCATTGTGCTGCCTGAGGAACACAGCGCTGCTGGGTCAGGACTTGAAGAAACACAGCACGTCCCTTGCTGTAGCCCCAGTAGCCACCATGCCTCACCATTTAGATTGGGCATTCAGAACTGGGCATGCCGTGGCTGGAGTGCAGTGTGGAGAGAAAGTCTCAAAACGTCTGCTGAAAAGCAAAAGACACAAACTAGAGGTGTGATAATGCTCCAGACACATCCTTGCTATGCAGAGTACAACAAGCATTTGTCAATGCTTCACAACCTTAATCCACTCCAGTTTCCCCGCTTTTTTCCACCAAGGCAAAAAACTTCATCTCACCATACCATTTTACACAGAGAAAACTGTGTCGCTGCATATATCTTGCCCTATGTTATTGTAATCTATGGCAATAATGCAAGCTCCCTGGTAAATATTTTTGTCATGAGATCTCAAAGGTACCTGAGGTTAATTATCAGCACTGGGGATACTCTGCCAGTGAGAGGGATCTCGCCCAAGGGCTTGCAAAGCTGTTTTCAGACAATCGCTCTCATTCACCACAGAAGTTTGTCGTCGTAAAAACCAGAAATAATGACATTGAGGCGCAAACTCCCCCTCTCCTCAGGAGAAGTCATAGGTAAGTCCAGGTAACATGCAAAAAATAAAGTTTCCTAAACCATGCTACCTACCTGACAGAAATGTTTTAACATGAAGCCACTTGCATGTGGCACCAGTCGTTTTGTCAGCTGAAGAGGAACATCATTCACATTTTACAAAGCTGCACAGCTCTCATGCTTCAGCTCTTGAACAGAAAGCTTCAGTTCACAACATTTTAACATCTGTGTGTAATCACTAAGTTGTGTCAGCTTTCATCAGATAATGGAGCTAATTTCAGAGCAGCCTGAAGGTTGTGTTTTGTTAGAGAGAGGCCAGAGCAGCAACGATTAGAACTGGACTTCTTCAAAGTTCAAGTCAAGTGCCTACTCGGTACTTAATTCGGATGCAGATTTGCAAATTACATTATGTTTAGAGGTATTCAGAACTCAGTTTTCCATTGGAGTCTCCCTCAAACTGTCTGCCTGCAAGTAATTATTATCATATATGATCATCTTGACATGATTTATTGTATATGCTTCAGCAGAAGCAAGTATTTCCCCGTTTGAATTACTGGATTTGTTTTCCCAGTTCAAGCTTTCATCTACTTTTCAGACTGTGACCATATGTTTTATTTTCTCTCCCTGTTTTATTTCGGACTTGCACTATTACCTACTAAATTTACAGCCTGTTTATGTTGGTCAGCAGCTTCAGAACCTGTACAAGGCTCCCATCCTCTAAGTACTTGGATGAATCTCTTCTCTTTGCAAGATGATATCTGTTGCCGCTGTTCCAAAATGCCAAGCAAACTGTACAGTTTTACTTATCATGTTGAATTTAGTAGTCATTTTGCAGTGACCGCAACACAGATAAATTACAGTACTTGCTCCTTTTCTTCATTTGTATTCATGCCTGAGCTTGGGCTGGATATCTTTTGCTGTTCGTTTCAGAAGTTTAAGTGGGAATCCAGTATGAAATTAGAAACTGGATTCCATTTACATCATTTCCCTGAACACAGTAGTATTTCTCATTCTAAGAACAACAGCTACAAAACCCTTCTGACCAAAGGAGGAAAATGCTTCTGTTTTTCTCTGTAATTGCATATACCTCGCAGTGCTCCTGGGACCATATTCTAAATCTTGATAGGATCGCACAAAGGATATGACCTTTCTGCCTTCTTTTTGGTCAGCATTTTAATACCAGGCATCTGAGGATCAAAAACCCTTGAGGGTTCTGTCTTCAGAGTATGTCTGTAAAACAAAAACAAAATGGTGATACACTGGGGGAGGGAAGAGAAAGGCTGTTTGATCTACACTGTATTATAGTCAAATGTGTTATTCTTATTGTCACTTTGTCACACGTGGCTTCTCTTAAGACAGGAGTATGTCACCAATTCTAAGATTAACAAAATTGTTTTATAGCATATAGTTTTGGAAATGCTGCAAAGTTGGGAGAATTTTGTAATATATCTTACAATCCCTGCAAAGGAACGTGCCCTCAAAGTTGTATTCAATACTTTCTTAATCAAAGACAACAAAGGAAGGAGAAAAAAAAATCATAAACACTTCTTTGTGTAGCATATATGGCCCATTCCTGCCTAGAAAAATGGGGGGAAAAAAGAAGCAATGGCTGGATATCACTGCAAAGTCAGAGAGACTTAAATAAGAAGAACAACAAAGTGATTAAACCCTGGAACAGACAACCTCAACAAAGCCACGATTTTTTCATTCTTGATGCCACATTCTCACTAGGTCTCCTTCTGGAACTTACTAGGGCATGGTCTCTCATCAGAGAGGAGTTGCTGAACTCAATAGAATAATATAGACAGAATATCCCTCCTGATCTTGAAGCATTTATGGTTTAACATTATGAGAACAGAATAAGCGGAGTTCTCTTTCTCACCGAATTTTTTAAACAGAGTTCCACAACAGATTAATGAGAAAAGGCAAAGGGAATTCTTAAAATCTATCTCAACATATCTAAGACCCCTTTTTTCTTAGGAACTTATGGACAGACTTCCTATGCCTGCAACCAGAGGAAGGACGTAAGTAGTTTTAATGATAAATTTTAGCACCTTGTTACTGTTTGGAGACAAACAACCAAATTTGCAGATGCATAACTGAAGAAGCCTGCAAGTCTCTGGAACAAGCTGGAGGCCATTGAAGTGTTAGATGAGCTGTAGGGCAGGGTGGTAGTTCTTAAAGGTATTGTCTGCCTGAGGAGACTGGTGGGAGCTGTGTGAGATCCCTGTCCCCTCTCACCCCACTTACACTTGTCTTCCCTTTATGTACGTAGGACAATCCAAGTTTCTGGAGAAGAAAAGATATCCAAATACCAGTCTGATAAACTTCCATCTAGTCCTGTTGCTGTCAACCCCTGCTAAAGTGCAGAAGTAGTTGCTCAGCTATTAACTCTTATTTCAATTTTCTGCCAGGTCAGTCTGAGAAGAAGGTTTTCCTGCCAATCCCATCTTCAGAAGGAACTATTGTAAATTCCACAGATAGAACTTAAAGTTGACTTGGACTGCAGTTGTATTTGATCTAAGGGCTGTATTAAACAGCAACGCAGTTTTTGCATAAGGGTTCTGCTTTCCAAAGTGCTGACTTAGAGAAGTGAGTCTTAAGTTTGTGTGCAACCACACGGCTGGATCAGAAAGAAGGCTTGTTCCTCTTCCAAGATCATGACGTGCCCTTGGTGAAGCCATGTTGGCTGCCACACCAGTCACCTCCTTATTTTCCATGTACCTTAGCAAAGATTCCAGGAGGGTCTGCTCTATGATCTTGCTGGACACAGGGGTGAGACTGACCGGCCTGTAGTTCCCTGAGTCATCCTTTTTCCCCTTTTAGAAAATGGGGGTTATGCTTCCCCTTTTCCAGTCAGACTTCTCTATGTTCAGACTCCTCAGGTGGTCACAAAACTGATCTTCTCTTACCGCAGGAGGGGCTTTGCTCCCTGATTCCCTGCCTTGCAGTCTATCCACTCAAGAGGGGTGGGGGGAGAGAGGTTGTCAGCAAAGACTGAGGCAGAAAAGTTGTTGAGTACCCCAGTCTTCTCCTCATCTCTTGTTACCAGTTTGGCCAATCTTGGGGGTACATTTTCTTTGGTCTTCCTCTTCTGGCTGCCATAGAAAAGAAAGTGCAACCAAACCGTATCTGGGGCAAATCTCTCTCTGAAACAGGGGGCTCACTCTCTGTGCTCCCTCTGAGCCTGATGAAGCTGAAATCCAACTTCTCTTGAATTCATGAAAGCATACAAAATTACCTAGGGTTATTCAGATTCTGTGAGAAAATTAACATGCATAGTCCACTCTACATTGCACTACTACGTATGTAGCTGTGATATATAGGTAGGATGTATATATATACTTGTGCTACTTTCCTTCTGTTTACATCTGCTGTTAGATGTTAGACAAGGGATTTAGAAAAGGTGTAAAGGCCACTGGTTGAAAGCCCCTGCTCTGGAAAGGAGCCTGTCTAGAAATAGCTATTCTTGGATTGTTTCCTTCAGCCGCAGTAACAAGATGTAGCTACATGTGTTTCTCACCGTTGGGCTGCATTTTCTCTCTTGTTTATTTCAACAAATATGTCTTTCTTGCTTCTTTGCTCTCCGTTCCTACTGCATGGCCTTGCTGTGACCGCAGGCTGCCTTGACAGAAATCACTAGCTGGAACGATGTGCTTGGCCAAGGTTGTCTTTATTTAGACAAGGTTTCTGCTTTCTGAATTCTCTTGTAGGAACGGAGGGATCATAAAATAATCGTGCTGCGCCTCAAATTGTGCAGGCTGTATGGTGTGCTCAGGGGAAAGTACCTTTGACATCCCTCCCTTCTTTAGTTTCTTCTCTCAGGTTTTTGTTTTGGGTTTTTTTTGCAAAGAAAACAGAAACTTCTGAATAATTTAGCAGTGTAACAGACAATAAGGATTATATTTTTTTGCTTTGAGTGTAAGCCTGGGTTGTGGACAATCCTCCTTTCTACTGAGACAGTTGGTCAGGCTGGTATCCTGAGCTCAGACATCCTCCAGACACCCTAGGGGAGTGGCAAATGAACTATGGCTTGATTTTCCCTCCTTTTCACCCTCTACCAGAACACGGCAGACTGCGATACAAACAGTGTATGTGTTGAGCATGTGTTATTGTAACTGCTGGTATTCCAGAAGTCTGGAATCTCAAACAGATCAGCTTCCTGGAGGCACTGTGCCTGTGGACAGTATTTATACTGAAGACTTTGCATTCAGAGAGGAGAAATGTTATAAACTGGAGATTAACAAAGCAATAGAAAAGAGATTTTCCCAGGCCAGTGACAAAGCCAGGAATGGAATTTCAGCTCCTGTTAAACTAACAGCCTCTCCTAAATTTTTATCAAATGGGCATAATAGATTGATCTGTGTTTAATATAATCAAATTCTATACCTATTGGTAACATTTTGTGATTAGATGTCAAGCCTAAACCAGAAAACTGAGATAAGAAACAAAGTGTGTATAATAGAACGCTTTTTCTTCTTTTTTTAATTAACTGTAACCAGAACTCAGAGTTGTGAGCCTGTTGCTCAGTGTAGGCTGTGAATTTGGATGAATCTGTGCAGAAGGATAGGAGGAGGATTGGAGAATAGATATTGGTTTCGTATCCCCACACAGAGGATTTAGGATGAATATTTCATCAGTTCAGAAAGGTCTTTAGAAATATGCATAATGAAAAAGTACCAGTTAGTTTGAAAGAGTTTAACATATATTTTGGAGTAGATTTCATGGGGATTTTGACTAGATAAATTCAGGTTTCTTTCCTCATTTCTCTGCTGTGAAGCAATCCTCCAGTGCTCACTTATTCTTTTCCTTTCATGGAGGTCCCAGACAAAACAGGTGCTGGATGTTTGGTCAGATAAGGATTTAAATAGGCCAACTAATGTTGCTGATAATGCTGCCTATTTAAGATTTTTTATGTGCTGAAGAAAGATACTTCGCAGTAGAAAAGTAATTTATAGCTCTGGAGCAGAAACTGAATAATGGGACAGAATTGCTCTGTTACCAGTTTCATCCCCTCTAGTGAAATCTGTGTCTGTTGCACCTTGCCTGTTGGTAGAATTTTGTAAATGCCCCTGGCAGAAGTAACCTTCCTACTGTGTTTATGTGATTTATGTGACATAAATTCATACCAGGCAATCCCTAAACATTAGTGTACAGTTGTCATACAGTGGCAATGTTACAGTCATGCAGTCCCAATGAATCGTAAAGCTGGGAATCCCCTTGAATATATAATATATATAATTTTCTCAGGTGCAAATGCTATTTTTACCATGAGCTGTGCTGCAACTAAGTGATTGGACTGATTATGTGCAGGATTTCATTCTTAAATACTCTTAAATGTAGTTTTGTGACATGCTGGGTGAATTATTTAGTGAGGGCTAACTAGACTTACGGACATGACTCAGTGTCTCCTTAACTCTTACTGTACTCTAGAACTAGTTCCACTCAGTGTGACTGCCTGTGTACTTGCTTGAAAACTTGAAATATTTGAATTTCTAAACAGTCAAAACACTCTAATTAATTTACATTCTGTAAAACAGACTCTGCTGAAACATCTGGTGAAAAGATGAAGTTTGCATTTGGGATCCTGATTTCGTATAACCCTGAGGTATCGTATAAAATCAGCAAAGTATTTCCCCCAGAATCAGAAGTAGCGAGGTCCAGTCTCCTCTTGATGCATGTGATGTGGTTGATACTCCAAATGAGTTTGAAGGAGCTGGTACTCTCTAAGTGAGGTGTGGTAAGGCAATGATGGGGCTTAGTGACATGGTTTACTGATGGGTTTCTTTATCAGAGTTAAGTTGATGGTTGGACTAGATGACCTTGAAGATCCCTTCCAACCTAGGCAATTCTATGATTATCAGGTGTTAATGAACAAAACATTTTCAAAAGTGTAAACTCTTAACCTGATGCTTTCTTTTCCCATGTTGAGGGAATATGTAATACCTTTCATTTATGTGACTTCTTCAGTGGCTAAAAGGGACTGAGGTCACATTGCAGCTTTTCACCTCCAACGAGCCATTAGTTGCTTCTTCAACACCTACAAAGGCACTTTTTTTTTCACAACACTGCAGGGATTTAACTTCATGGGCCCCCTGGCAGTAGTTCTCTATCAAAAAAAATTGGAGGCAGTGAAAAGATGCCCGCACCTACTTGTGTATGGACATAGACAGACAGACAGCATGAATTTAATTTCCTTTGGAAAACAGGCTGAAAAAGGGGAGGAGGAGGAAGTACCATTTGACCTTCCCAAGTCAGTGATTTATGAAATAAGCAAACAGGGAATTAATTTGTTTTGTACTCCCAACAGGAAAACAGAATGAAATCTACGTGGGAGTTTAGATTGAAACACCCATAGATTTAAAAAAAAAAAAAAACAAAACAAAACAAACAACAAAACACAACAAAACAGACTGAAAAGTGAATGGCAAAAAAGTATCTAGAAGGTACCTTGGTTGTTTAGTAAGGATCTCCAAGAGAGCAGGTTCTCTACCCACCTTACCCTCTGTGCTATGACCAGGCTCACATCTGAGGGCTCACGTAAACAAGGGAGTTTCCAAACTACCAACTCTAAGGTTTGCCCCTTTTCTCTGTTACTTTTGGGGCTGATTGCCTGGATTCTCTGCTGACAGAATGAACACCTGAAGCAGAAAATGAGCAGGAAGCTGGTCAGCTGGGAAGCCGGAAGAAGAGAGCTAATGAGATGCAGCTGATAAATTTCTCAAACTCTAAATATGAAGTGTGTCATGGTTGTGTCTTCTGCAATTTTCACGTGTCGTTTGTTCTTTTTAACAGGCCTTCCACTGACAAGAAATACATTTCCCGACACAGGCATGTTTTGCTTTAGCTCTTTAGCTTTTAGCCCGTGAACAGTTTTGAGCAAAAGGTGCTTTAACACTCCACATTTGTACTACACCCTGCCCAGCGTATCTGGGCACTAGCAAGGAGATCCTCACTCTTCCTTTCCTCTTGTCACCTCCAGCAATAATACAACACAAAGTCCTGAAGCAAATGCTATTGTCTCCATCCATAACCGCATGCATCAACTCTGCCAGACGTGCATCGTGCACTGGATAGATGAGGATTCGTGACCCAAAGCACTGGTTCAGAGGAGAAGCCTGGGAGGAGTCACTCCAAAATCCAATAGATACCAGATGGTCATTCAGCCTGCTTCTGAGCAGAGGGTGGTCACCAGTGTTGGACCTGGTACCTGATTGCTCCAGTAACGAACTTGCAGTTGGGAAGGTGGGGTGAAGTGTCCGGCAGTGGTCCATTGCCTTGTTACTGACGGTCCCTTTAGGTCTGGGGTTGCCACGTTTGCAGGGAAGCCATAAAGAAGGCAGTTCTTCTGCTCCACCATCTGCCAGCATCTCACTTGGCCAGCTGGGTAGTGCCAATAAACTCATACTTTCTACCAGCACTAAAAATAACCCTTTATTTGCCATTATGCTTAAAAAGAAATCAGCTATTTACAAGCAACCTGCCAGGTTATTTTTTCCCCTGGGTGTTTCTTGACATCTGAGCTCTCAGCATTACTGGACCTTGTCAGGAATCGTGCCTTTCTGAAACACCTGTGTGCTGTTAGACTGAGACAGACCAGGCTGGCCCCATCCCTTCCAGCTGCCAGCCTCAGCATCGAGGTTGCAGAAGGCTGCGACAAAATATTTGCTTTGTTTTCACTTCTTTTAGAGCTTATTTAAATCTTCTTTCTTTCCAATATAAATTGATCATCAAAACCTCTCTGAACAGCAAACTGCACGTGATACCCATGAATACCAGAGTTATATACCAGAATACAGTGCTCCAGATGGGGGGCCTCACCAGGGTGGAACAGAGGGGCAGGATAACCTTCCTTGACCTGCTGGTCACACTCTTCTTGATTCACCTCAGGATGCCATTGGCCTTCTTGGCCACAAGGGCACCCTGTTGTCCCCCATGTCCTGCCCTGCGCTCTGCCTGCACTGGACCAGCCTCACACCACCAGTAAGGGTTCCCTGCAGGGGCTGTGGGAAGTGTGGGCTAACTGAGGTCATTCCTGAACAACCAAGAGTATTTTTGGAAGGCTGGGTAGCAACTTTGACACTAGCAACGTGGGGGTTCTCTAAAGGAGGTTACAAGGTACAGCTTGTTTTTAAGCGGGTTGAATTGCATAGTCTTTCAGTAAATGACACGGTATTTCAGCCTTTATCTTACATCACACCCTGAAGAATCACAGGAAATTCAAGGCAGCCCAAGTCAGCATGAGGATTTTAAGGCACTTATAAGAGTTGAGCTTTAAGTAGAGGCTGATGTTGAGCTGTAGTACAACAGGGCTGTCACTCTGCTTTAATAAAATATATTAGAATATAATATACAGAAAGGAGCACCAAGCTCCTTTGATACAGAAAGGAGCACCAAGCCCCAAGGCCCTGCTTTAGCTCCTGCCAACAGCAGGGGCCCAACTCAATGTATGGCTGAGGGTCAGCAAACTCAGCATTTCTGCCTCCTCTACTCACTGTTTTTTATAGAATCAGAGAATTGTTTAGGTTGGAAGGGACCTTTCAGATCATCTAGTCCAACCAAAAACCTAACACTGACAAAACCCATCACTAAACCATATTGCTAAGCACTACATCTGCCCATCTTTTAAATACCTCCAGGGATGACGATTCCACCACTCCCCTGGGCAGCCTGTTCCAATGTTTGATAACCCATTCAGTGTAATATTTTTTCCTAATATCTAATCTAAACCTCCCCTGGTGCATCTTGAAGCCACTTCCTCTTCTCCTAAGGAAGAGGATTAGAGCCCTGCTGTGCTACCCGAAAGTTAGGGAATTACGTGAAATGAGGTGAATTTGGAAACAGCTGGTATTTTAAGGGGCCTTACAGAGGTGGTTTTGTCTCAAAGGCTGTTTTAGTTCAGGAACTCTTTCAGGCCACCAATGTGCAACTGCTCTTCCATGAGGACAGTGTTTAGGGCAGGCATTGGGAATAAGCTGTGCTACTTACATGTGGTCCTGCAGGAGATCCCTACATTACACCTGGTCAGGAGACAACCGGGGCTGCAATTACCTGAGACCGATACTCCAGCACATTTTAACAGCCTTCAAGTAATTAAATATACAAACAAAGAATTCATCCTTCCAATACAGTTGTGGGGTTTTTTCATTACTTTTTTCTTTAGTAGTAAAATATTCAGCTGATACACTGAAAATCCTTGTCCAAATTACAAATTATTCCAGGAACCTTTTAAAGAGAGGATCTTGTGCTGTGTAGTAGTTGAAGTTCTACAGATGACTGCTTCCTACTCAGGGAATAATCTGGAGAGTGCTCTTTTGTTTTTCTCTTTACTACCTCCGTCCGTTCTTTAGAAAAAACAATTTTGTACTTAATGGACAATCTAGAATTTTACAGCTCTTCAGTCAAGTTTAAAAAGCAAACATAGCAAAAGAAGCCCAAAATTTTGGCTTCTGGGTTGTACCCAAAATAAAAAAGCAAAACACTTCGTAAGGGTTTGAATTCAGCAGGGAATTTACAGACATAGATGTTCGTAAGGACAGACAGACATTTCTCAGAGCCTGTTTGCCAGCAGATGTGAGCAACTCATAGAGCCCACTCAGGCTTCATCAATCTACGAGGATAGTGGGTGGTAACTGTTGCAAAATAAAATAGCAAAAGGCATATAATGAAACTTTGGAAGTCATTTGAATCATTTAAAAAAATGGAGAATGGACTAAAAAAGCAGGAACTAGAGCAGGAGAAGTCTGGGGTTTATTCAATTGTTACTTCAGAGAATTCCTGAACAGCAGTGGAACTGGAACCAGAATTAGGGGCCCCCTATTCAACCATGTTCCTGTTCTTGAGACTGTCAACGTATTTTGTTTTCTCTGCAAACCTTGCATTCATTTCTAGGAAAAGAAGTGGAACCAACAGGAATTGTGGAAGCTGTTCCTTTCTGTGAATAACCGGCGAGGTTAGTCTATGAGCACTGGGGATGTGGTCCTCTCTTACAAGTTTGGATGCCCCCAGGTCAGGAAATAATTACAAGTATAATAATAGTAATAAAGCTAATAATAGTGGAATAAGACAAGTGTCATAGCTGCCCTGCCCGGAACAAATACTTTCACTAAGGTAACATATTAGCCAGCAGAACCAACACCACTGTCAGCAGTCCAAAAATCAACGTAGATGCTATTTCATTTGTAGGTCTTCAGAGCTTAAGCTTCTTGAGCTAGGTCAGTTTGTCTTGTCCAGAACCAGACTCACACATATCCAAAGGAACTTTCAGGTCAAACAAGGCATCTTCCTATTCAGAGGGAAGCCGAGAGAGGTGGAACTTTCCTTCCCATTAGACTGCAGTATCTGCATTAAGCATGTAGTGCCCGACAGTTATTTTGATCGAGGTTGAAGTGAGTGGACCCAGGTGCACAGACGGAGTCAGAGGCACAGCTAGGAAAGAACTCGGGCGTGCTCAGCTTCCCAAATGCTGCTGCATAAGGTGTACATAATTCGCTGTACATGACAACTTGCTTTGGGCTTTTTAGTTGTCATTCAGCAGACAGCATGAAGATTAGCTCTTATTATTCCAGGTCCTTTCTCTGTCTGGCTTCTAGATTCTTCCTGGTGTGAATAAGAGAACTACTCTGTGTGTATGTGTGTAAAAGATAATAATCCTTTGAGATACTTATAAAAGGTTTAAAACTATTTCTTTGTGTTTAAAGAATGAATAGATGCAGTTGAAATTCTGCTAAAGAAACCAATTAGAGGAGATGGTGAATACTGTGTTTGTATGAAGGGAGGGTAACAAACGACTGAGAGTGCTTAGCAATTACTGTTTTGAATTTTCAGCATTTTAGAGCTTTTGTCCACTCTGGAAGTTTCTCTGCGAGGCCTGGCCGTTCTAGAGAGATTTTTCTGTGACAGCAAATCAGCATCACTGGTGCTGTGCACTGTCCCTGGCCCTTACCCTGTCTGTCAGGGGTCTTCTCTGTCTGCCATTAATGGATGGGAAGTTTTCTCCAGGTATGTCTAGAATCAAGGCAAAACATGGCTTACTCAGTGCTGGGTCAGTTCTGGGCTCTCGTTAGACAGGCTTGACCTCCTCCCAGCCCTCCCTTCAGAGCTCAGGTCAGCTCCAGTCCCAGTCTCTGTCTCTGTACTGGGCTGGCTGTAGTTCCTCTGGCAGGCAGCTACCTCTGTCCAGCCTGAATGTGCTTCAGCTCTTTTCCAGCCCCAGACACTGCTGCTCTTGCCTTGGCCTTTTGCAAAAGCAGCCCTTCATCAAACACAAAGGGTACCCCTGGGAGCGCTCCCATGACTCCCTTCTTACCTCTTCTTTCTTTTTAATCAATTAATGCAGTTTAAGTTTGCAAAGCCAGTGCTGAGGTCACTGCTGTTTTTGTCTTGGCAAGCTGAGGTGATTTGTTACTGAAACCAAAGTTCTTGTAGCGCTATTAACGGCTCTTTTCTATGAACAGCAGTCCTCACACATCACAGGTATACACCCAGTATCATCCAGTAATCACTGCAGAACAGGTATAAGAGAAGCACCCAGGGTACAGTTATTCTCATTAGCAGGGAATGTTCTCCAGACCATATCGCCCAGATGCCAGGGCTTCCTTCTTTCCATCCATACTTACACAAAGGCTCATAGTTGCTCAGGCTTTTTGTGCTGTTTCCATTTGCATAGAATTTGCTGGACTTCTATCTGCTAACAGATTTATTAGGAACAATTTTTGCACAGTTATCACCCAACCTAGTTCTAGATTTAGAAGAACATGAGCAATTTTGAGGTTCAACAATCAGGGTGCATCTAGAAACAGAAGACACATTGAGGTCTGGGTTGTTACAACAGAGAACTGATAAACTAACACGATGCAGGCATCTCGGCATGAGACAGGACCTACAGTGCCTTCCACTGCAGACAGTATGTTCAGCTACAGCAATATCGAATTTCTGAACACCTGCTTATTTTTCCCATTCACTTGACCATCCCAAAAACCTTTCAAGACTTTCTAATGAGAATATTCGTCCTTCTTAAACTGTGTCCAGTTCTGGGCTACCCAGTTCAAGGACAGGGACCTGCTGGAGAGGTGTACAGCAAAGGGCTACAAAGATGACAAGGGGCCTAGAACATTTCTCTGAGGAAAGGCTGAGGGACTTGGGTCTTTTTAGTCTGGAAGAGAAGACCGAGGAGGAATCTGATCAGCAGCTTCAAGGGTGGGTGTCAGGAGGATGGGGCCAGTCTTTTTTCAGTGGTGCCCAGTGAGAGGACAAGAGGAAATGGGCACAAGTTCTACATGAGGAGGAACTTCTTCCCTTTGAGGGTGGCAGAGGCCTGGCAGAGGCTGCCCAGAGAGGTGGTGGAGTCGCCATCACTGGAGACATTCAAAACCCTCCTAGTCACATTCCTGTGCAACCTGCTCTGGTTGGACCTGCTTTGACAGGGAGTTTGGACTAGAAGATCTCCAGAGGTCCCTTCCAACCCCATAGCATTCTCTGATTCTGTTATTCTATGGGCTCACACCTGATGCACTGTCGATGTCCTTGTGGTCACAGGAGACTCGGGAGCCTATGCATGTGTCTCTGAAGCTGAGCAACAACAGCAGGCTGGCAAGGTTGGAATCCATCTGGTAACTTACAGGAATTGTGGTACATATTTTCTTCACAAACTCCTAGTGACAGTCTGGGGGCAAAGATCAATCCTGTATGTTCTCGGCACTTTTTTTAATCAGATGGTTTAAAGCCCACACAAAGACAGAAATTCTACTTCAGAAATGGGTTTGAGAAATTAGTGCCCACTGAACAGCAGAAAGTCACTAGTAAGCAGGTGGTAAATTATTCATAAAAAAACCTGTGAAGGGCATGAGGCATCAGCAGTTCTTTGCTGTTCTTCTTTCAGCCGCCTTTGTCCCAGGTAACTGAGCCCACCTTCATCTCTCAGCCTCCAGATTAATTCCTTTGGTGACCCAGCAAACTTAGCAACATCAGCAGAGTGCAGAGCATTGACCTGAAAAGCAGGCTTTTTGGGTCAAAACTGTCAGGAGGATTGCCACAGAGCAAGGGTTGTTCCTTCCATACTGCTCCAAAGCAAAACTGTCCCAACAGAACTGTAGCATTAGCACTAATAATTTACAATTTGTAAATTGTAGGGACTGGTTGGGAGTCTGGTAGCTACATTATCTGAAGCGTGCTCTAGCCTAGGTGCTCAGGTCGTCTCTGCAATGCTGCTTCTAGCTGTTGTGGGGACCTCTGGCACCACAAATGGGAATGGTAATACCATGTGCTGTGGCCTGGCCAATAGCAGGGAATAAAGTAAATAACACAGGTAGAGTCAGAGCAGAATTATATCAGAGCAGGTAAGAGAATACTTTCCAGTGTGGAAACAGGAAGGTTCTGCAGCAGAAGGTTCTAATTGCTTTTGTGATAGCAACTTCATGCCAGGTGATACCTTGGGGAGTCTCTTAGTATATAGTTCTCCCCTGGAGTGAAAGGAGCATCTGGAAGACACAGCAGAGCTAGGAAAAACCAATGTGTGTGAACACATTTCCCCATTCCCTTCTGTTTTACTAAAGATGAATTGGAAATGCTTTGTGACAAACCAGCATTTCTTCTTTCTGAAGTGGCATTCCAGAAGGAAAGTGACATGGATTGTCAGACCAGATCTCAAGACTGACTTTTTCAAAAACAGTTGTATGCAAAATTCTTCATCAAATTCTTGTTGAATTCAAGATTCAATTCTTCGTCAAATTTCATTCTAGTCTTCATCAAATGAGTATTTTCTCGCCTGGCTATACTAGGTATCTGTGATATTAACAGCATTCCAGACAAAAAAAACCCAAATTATGTGAAATTATGAGCTAATTAACAATTTTCCCATGGAGGGAAATTGCCTACTAGGTCATGCCTGGTTCATCTTGATAGTCCAGTGGCAAACTACGAACCATAGACTTCCTCTGGGCAACTGTCTGTCAAAGTTATCGTCAAATTGCCCTAATGCTCAGATTGAGTTGGAGCACAACTGACTGTTTGAATTTCTAGCGAAAATGGATTACATTCATTTTGGGAAAAAACCACAAATCAAACAAAACAATGGAATGTGTTCATACTGATCAAAGACCTGGATGTACTCCTCACTTTAGTTTGGAAAAAACTGATGCTGTGTGCAGAGGAGAGCTGCCATGACTATCCATTATAGACACTCAATAGAGGGAAGAGAAGATAGCCGTTTAAAATTTCTATTTGATTTTTTAAAGGCTAGAATCTCTCTCACAGTTTGCATTGGAGAACACCCAATTTACAGGGCACACACGTCTCAGACTCTCCCAGTCTGTAAATGGGCATTTTAAGACAGTATTGGTAAACTCATGTATCTGTGAGTGTATCTAGGGACAAATGTATACATCTGTTCTGAGGAAGGTCTGGAAGAAGGAGGCTGCCTCACTAGACTGAGGAAGAGATTTGAGGTACGGACAAGCAAGAGGAAAGCTACAGAAGGATGGTGAAGTGCATGAAGCTGAGGGCACGCCAGGGGCAAGAAGGGAAGAATAGAAAATGAGATCTGGGGAGCAGTGGAGCCAGACAGACGTTGGAAAGGGCACTGGAGGAGTCAGAGCATTTCAGGAGGGGATTGGAAAGCAGCAGAAATGTTCTAGCAGGAGGGGAGAAGGGGGAGATTCACTTCCACGTGGCAGATAGGTAGATGTGTAGGGTCTAATGAGCAATGAGCTCATGAGGAGAGAAGTGTCCTGGGAACTGCCAGAGGCCTGCCAGCATTCAGCCATAGTACTGGGCTCACTGTAGTGATTGGGAAGGACAGATCAAAGAGGGGGAGAGTGGACCGAAAAGCTTGCCCAGAACATGGGCTGGTAGCACAATCTGAGATTACTGTGTTGTTCTGGGGTTGTGTGCTGGCACAGCTTCACAGACACCCCAGACCTTAATGGAAATAGAGAGAAAGAGAACAGTGAGAAAGAGAGCAGGGCAGCGGGAGGTAAATTATCAGCAGGAAAAACTAAAACAGTTGAGACTTTCAAGTTTGAACTGAAAGACCTAAAGAGAGCTGGAGGGAGAAGGTAAAAGAGTGAGTCCAGACAAGTGTTGGCAGCACCAGGTAAGAAAGGCTGTGAAGTTTCTGCCTGCGAGGCCAGCTGTCAGCAGGTGTGAGGGTCTGAGCTCCTCGCAGGGGCCCAGCAATACATCCAGTGTTCAGCTCATCAATCTGGAAATTGCAGGCTCCAGGCCAGGTCCAGACGCCAAAAGGCAAACAATCAGGCACTTCACCAACCCTTCTTACCAGCAGCTCCTGCCTCGGAGTCAAAGGAAGGCCCATGAGGATTTGGGGAGCCATGTAATCACTCCAGCATGGTTCTTGGTGACCTCGTCTGCGCTCCCCTGTCAGGAAATGGTGCCATCAACACCTCCACCCTCATCTCGGCCCATGCTGAGAGCTGCCACTGGAAGCAATCCCGGGCTCAGGTCTTTCTGTTTCATCACTGCACACACGTAACCTTTTATTAAGCAAAGCATTTCGTTCCACTCTTGAGTAGGTGTTTTCGCATGCAGTAAGAAGCCCAGCATGGGACTCTGGTTTACCTTTATCTTCACAGGAACAACCAGGCAGCTACTTTTCTGAAACTGAGCAAAGAATGTGAGTGTCCATTAGGAGGAGAAGAAGTCAAGGACAAGAACAATCTGCAAAATCCTGGCCTAGACAAGAAATACACAAAGGTTTCCAAGTGTTGGATGATTTGGTTTTTTTTTTCCAGGGGAGCTAAATATCAATGACCTACTTTAACTCTGGTTTCTTTGCTAAAATTGCCAACAGGAATAGTAAGTAACTGTGCAGGTGGGTCCTGGTACATGGGATCCTGTGCAGCAGCAAGTACGTTCAGGAGCCAACACCTGGGCTTGTGATAATTAATCCTTAAGGAGCGTGTTCCTCAGACAATAGCTCGTTCACAGTCTTCACTTTTTCTGTACCTGCTTCATAGGGCAGAACATGCTCCTTATATATTCTCCACGGCGCTGATATCGATCTCCACCAAAACAGTCCAAGAAGAAAGTACAATCACAGCAATGGATAGAATTATAGTACAGTGCCTCGAAGCTACGCAGTGACAGCTTAATAGACCTGCAATAAATGAACAGCAAGACAAAAACAATATGCTGTGGGAACCATAAATATGTGATTATGAAATAACAAACCAGGATTCTCTAAGTGCCAACAGCCTTCTGGCATTCCATTTAAAAACCATAAATCTGCCATGGCCCAAGTTAAGTAAATTCCCCTCAGTGTGTTAAACTCTTTGTTTACAGGGAGGGTAATTACACTGACTCTCAGTGCAAGGAAGCAATGCCCACTCCAGAGCATGTAAAATTAAACAAGGACATTTCATACTAAGCTGAAAAGCCCCCTCTGGGAGGAAAGATGGGAGAAAACCTCCCATCTTCTCGGGCAGGAATACCCAGCATCGCTGCATACCTGCAGCCTTTGCCTTGGGGAGGTGGGAAAGGGTTAAAATCTCCTGGTGGTTGTTGATGTGGGCAGGAATGGCTCATTCCATGTGCCAGTTGTAAACTGAATGGGGAGGTTTTCTGCAGGAGGAGCAAGGTCATATCCCAGGAACAGGAGCTAAGGATTTCTTGAGTTTTAACCTTGATTCTGACATTGACTTTTTTATGAGCTTGGAGAAAACAGAGAACTTCACCGAAGATAGGTGAAGGATCAGAAAGCTCACTGACCTTAAAAGGAAGTTTTGCACATTAATTAAGGTTTATTTTCATAGTGCTTTGCATGTAAAAGGTGCTAAGAGATACATCTGATGAGAAAATTTACAAAAGGCTAGAGATCAAACCACAGCTTAGAAAGCCGTAAAATATTTGCGGCAAATTCAGTGGGAGGAACAGGAATGGTTCAGATATGAGAAAGTAATGGGAATAGAACAGAAAAACAACTCAATTTCCAGTTTCTGAGTAACATCTCAGCAGGCTGCAAAGAGAGACAGCATTAGAGCATTTGCTTCCACTATCGACAATATTAATTCCTAATGTTGATGGCTAATTACCAAATGGACTTCCAAGGATACTGTGCAACCAGTGCCGGATACTTTAATCTAAGTTAAACTGTGCGGTGGTGAATGAGCTTAGTTATGCCTTAGGGAGAAATGAAAGCTGAAAAGAAGATTGACATCAACTTAATAGTCCTCAGAAATAATCACTGAGTAGAAGTTCAGGTGAAAAGGAAACAACCTAGACAGTGAAAATGTCTTTATTGGCATTGGCACGGGGCAAGCACTGTCATCAAACTGAGTCACTGGAGGAACCATACAAAGAAGCTTAAGGTTGAGGAGGAATCACGGCCACTCGGTTTGGCAAGGAGGTGGAACACAAGCAGTGTCAGTTTATTCAGGGTGAATCCAGAGATCCTGCCTGCCTGCATGTGGAAGAATATCTGTGCTGCACCTCAGGTGCTAATGTCCTAGGCTTGTTTGCAGCAGCTCTAACGACTGTCGGTTGTCAATGAGCTTAGCACTCAGCTAAGCTCACAGTGAAAATTGCTAAAAAAGTTAAAATGAAACTAATGAATCATTGCTTAGAGTGAGACCGAAGCCCAGGAAGAGAGCACAGAGATCCCCTTCAACACACTGCACACTCCTACCCCTGTCTGATACCTCACTACCTTATAAACAATGCCCACAGCTAATTTCAAATGTTCTGATTTGGCCCATGCGATGCCATAGATTTGGCTTCACAGGTGAAAACCTGCAGGTCAGTCACAGCTTTTATAAGCAAGAAAGCAAACTTCAATCAGTGCAAATGTTCATGTCCAGAACAAAGGAAAGGGAAAACAGGTGCTGGAGCAGAGGAGGGCAATGGAGCTGGTGAAGGGCCTGGAGAATAAATCTTATGAAGAGCAATTGAAGGAGCTGGGACTGTTTAGTTTGAGGAAGAGGATGCTGAGGGGAGACCTCATCACTCTCGACAACTACTTGAAAGGATATTGTAGAGAGGCTGGTGCTGGTCTATTCTCACAGGTAATGAGAGATAGAACGAGAAGGAATGGCTTCAAGCTGCACCAGGGTAGGTTTAGGCTGAACATTAGGAAAGAAATTTTCCCAAAAAGAGTGGTCAGACCCTGGAATGGGCTGCCCAGGGAGGGGGTTGAGTCCCCATCCCTGAATGTATTTAAGAGTCATTTAGATATGCTGTTGGGAGATTTGGTGTAGGGGAGAACTTTGTAAAGTAGGGCTGATTGATGACTTGGTGATCCTGAGGGTCTTTTCCAACCTGAATGACTCTATGATTCTGCAACTTCCTAGCAGCTCAGACCTGTTTGCAGTTGACAGCTCTACGTCTATTGCTTGGGCTCTTCAGGTTTTCCTTTTCCAAGCTCTACACCCAAGTGCACCAAAGAGCTCTGCCTGTTTTGCCATCTAAGACTCAGGAATATCGTGTGCTGCTGCTGCCTGTACAGTCCCTTTGGCTTAGAAATCTGGCAAAATGAGTGTTGCTCATCCCCTGACCTTTCTTTCAAAAAGAAAGAACATCTACCTGGATGTAAATAATTTTACTTATTACTTGTTAAGTATCAAAACTACATGATGCTATTAATAGTTCTTGAACTTGTAGTCCCAAAGCCTTGAAGTTCACTAATCTCAGAGAAATGTCCTCCTTGTAATTATAGTCTACACTGGTTTCTTGACATTAGACATCTCGTCTTGTTGCATTACATTTTTTTTTGAATTACCATTAGCAAGCTGGTAATCCTTTTTAGCTGCTTGAACTCTTTCCAGAAATTGTCCATCCCATACAACAAGGAACTCCTCAGCTAGTTTATGCAAACCCTTCCTGGAATTTTTCTGAAACAAGAAGTTGCTCAGATCCTGTTTAGCCTGAGCCGTGTACTTGATCCTTGATTGAGATCAGAGGCAGGAGGAAATAGAAAAATCCTATTCTTTTCCCTTTCCCGCTGTTTCTGCGGCAATGCACGTTGATTGTAGTGGCTGAAAGAGCACTGGCCTGAGGGTGCACCCTTAAAGACATGCATTGGATGGGTGCTGAAGGGTCCTTCTGCCATTGTAGTGGCAGAGGAGAGTCCACCAGACTCCAAACTTCTCACAGATGATTCCTAATTATGTCCAAACTCTAGAGAGAATCAGAGAGCATTTTGGTTTACTTTGGAAGTTCTCTCTAACCTGGGTTTGCCTTGAGAGGCAACCTTGCTTTAATCCCAACTCCTTAATTACAATTATATTTAATAAGTACCTTTGACTTTCCCACAGGGTCATGGCAATAGCAGACCTTTCCTCCAGAAGGCTCGATGAGATCAATTCAAATGTGGCTTTTCAACCCTTCTCTTTCAAGGAACCAAAATGGGTAGGTTTGAGGGTGTTTTTAATGAGCACAATCTGCAAAAATGCTTTTCCCTCTTATTTCATCACCGTGGCTGCCCACTGACGGTTGAACTGCTCCCACTCGTTGTGACTGTGAGGTGGACTAAACAAGGAACACTGTGTAACCTTCTCCAGCTGCATCGGCAGCAGAAGCAAAAGTGATTGGATTTTGGAAAACACGGTATAAACAAAAATGTAAAGCAGCAGTGAACAAAACGGAGACTTTAAAACGCATGCAAATTCTGGGCGTAAGACCTCAGCAGGGGGCTAAATTAAAATGAAGATTAAGGCATACGGTGTTAGGTATTAATTATGCCATTTTCAGAATGAAGAGTGACTCTGGGAGAGCAGCCTGGAGCCCTGCGTTGGGCACAGGCAGAGCTGGGTATCCCCCTCTGTAAAGGAGACACAACCAGATTTTGGATGGGAAGTTCTAGCAGCCACCACAATCACAGCCCAGTGGTGTCTGCTTTTTCCCTGTTGTCACCAGACTGGCAATTTATGAAGGAATGAATGTCTTCCTACGTGTTCATCCTAAAATAAATCATTGTTTTCTGCACTAGAGTTGTATTCCAGGTATTTGCAATGCATTTTTAAACAGTGTTCATGCAAAATCATCTTTATAGACTTTGAATACCGTCAGCCAGAAGAACTTACCTACTTTAAATGAATGGATTTAACCCAGACAATTCATATTTCTAACCTGCTTTTAATTTAAGTAAAAAGATCGGTGTACAATAAATTCTTCCCTCAGCTGTACCCCAGCACCTTAATTAGACTGAAAGTAAGCTGGTACTTATTTCAGGATACATTTAATTTAAATTCTGAAAAAGTTAAAGAACTCTTGTTTGTTTCACAAGAAACTGTATCTTTAGAACAGTGTGGTTCTGAAAATCTCAAGGAAAGCAAGCCATTATTTTTCCATCTGTGCCTTGGAGCACTTTACAGAAGAGGGTGGGAAGACCCTAGATGCTAAAATCTTATCTGTCTATATATCTGTGTATTTACACGTCTGTCTAGTTACCTGTCTACATCTACAAGATGCCTCTTTACCTAGCTGTTGGCTGGCAGCCTGGCTAAAGGATTTGATGTTTCTGAGTTCATTTACAATTGCTGTGTTTCCTCATTTTTCTAGTGAGGGTCAAAGCCTCATTGGCCTCATTAGCCACCACAAGTAGATCTGGTGACAGGAACCGCAGGCCACGAGTCATTGTCCAAATGAGCAACAAATGCAGGAAGCGGTCACAGAGACCAAATTTTTGCCCTCTTTCTACCTTCACCTGCTCGGATGCAAGAAGCAAATGCCAAGCAGCGCTGCCAGGACCTTTTGCAACTCTAAAGAAAGTAAAGGAGCTGGTTTTGTCACAAGAGAAGGACGTCAGGCAGCTCGGTACTGCGTGAGCAGTCAGCACCGCGATGGATTGTCTGGTCGGCGTCTCACTGAAGGAGGCAAAAAACCTAAGTTCAAAACAGAGAGCTATTAAATTAAACACCCAACGTCATGGACAGAAAGGCAAGAGTAAGTGGGTTTTGGGGAGGATTCATGCACGGCCTTGGACTCTCCTCTTCTGCAGAGCAGGTGGAAGTTGGCCAGGAATTTGGTGCTCTGCTGTAGAGAGTGCTTGTGTCTTCCATCTCAACTGTGGCCAGAGTTTGGTTCCAGGGGAAGTGTTGTTGACAGAGGTAGAGGGGCTGGTCTGCTCAAGGGACTGCGGAGCTTTATCGATGGAATTCTGTCTTTTATGCCAGTGGCCTTACACGGAGGAAAAGGAATTTTCTTTCTACTTGACAAGACCACTTTTTTCAAGATAGCAACAGCCTAACAATTCTAAGGTTAGGGCAGAGCTGATGTGGAAGGTCTCTTCTCTCTGTTAGGTGTTTGTGATTCTTTAATCAACATTGTTTTGTGTTATTGACTATTACAGTCCCTGCAGCTCTTGATCCCCCATTATTCTCTAAAAACTTACCCTTTTCATCCAAAATGAATGAGGTCCCACCCTTAAAACGACTGGAAACATTCCCTGAAACTTAGGGCATGTGAAATGTTCTCGCATGGCTGAGAAGAAGATAGAGCTGGATAACGAATTGCATTTCACTTTGCCAAATGAGTCGACACAATGAAGGCAGCAATCAGTCAGTAAGCATGAGACAGAACCTGGCACCTTCTTGCAGATAGACTGATAGATAAGACAGTACAGAGGGAACATGTCCTGTATTACCCAATAAGCAGCTAATACGAATTTGCTGCGTCGTTACTGAGGTCTGGAACAAGAGCAGAGTGTTTGTTGAAAAGAGATTTTCTTTGCAGAGAAAAAAGATTGGCAATATTACATTTGTCCATATCTTCGAGACACACTGGGATTTTTCAATGAGACTTTAAATACTTGGTGTCACACCGGTGAAAGCAACTGATTTCTTTTAGCTCATAGTTTTTCTGACCTCTTAAATCTTTTTCCAGGAGATCATGGATAAGACTTCACTGCAGCACTCTTACACACTCCGATTCCTCCTTCTTTGAGTCAAGTCTCTGACTCTTCAGGCCTGGCTAGATTCCACCACCAAGTACAGATGGTTTGGCCTGTACACAAACCTCAGAGCCCAAAAGATTGTGGAGGCCCAAAGATATGCAAAACTCTCATTCTCAGACTTCCCTTCCTGTGCTTTGTTGTCTCTTGGAGTATCAGTTACACTGGAGAGTAAAACCAGCCAATTCAAATTTCCTTGTTGTTTGTCATGCGGCTCATTGATCTAATAATACCTAGATGTGTTTGTGTTCCTAGGTCTAACAGGATTATTTCTACACAAAGCACCTTCTTTCTTGTTTGCTCAGATCAATTTTCTCATCGCGCTCGTATCCAGCTTTACGACAACTAAGTTTTGGGCACGCAGCGGGATGATTACACTCCTGCACCCGTGAGACGAAAGCATCTGCCACATGTGAGCACAGTGCAGAGTACAAGGACAGCAGCTGGACTGCTTGCACCAGGATCGCTATGCAGAGCTGTCTTCTCTTATAAAAAGCTCAATGCCCTGAAGGCACGGAGGCTGTTGAGGGATTACAGACCTAATGCAGTGTTGTAGGAAGATCAAAACAAGGGAAAAGAAAGAGTAACCACCGCTAAAATAAAAAGAAGGCGAGCAGCCTGCTTGTTTCTCTCTCTGTTCTTCGGCTGCCAAAAGTTAACTTTCCCTTTTCCTGTGGTAAAAACGCGAACATCAAGGAGGGAAATCACCTGCTTGGCTTTACTGTGGTCCTCGGGGCATCCACTTTTTGTATTTCTTCTAAACCTGTTTCTCCCGGGCTGAAAAAGTGGAAAAGATTTTAAGGTTTTGTTCGTTAGTTTGTTTTTTGCTACCGCCTGAAGACCAACTCAGTTCAGGTCACGTTCAGCAGACAGTATAGATTTAAGGTAGTCAAAGATCAGTTGTGAGGCAGGACCTGAAGAGCAGCAATCAATTTGAAATAGACTGCTCATTTTGTTTGTTTCCATTTTACTTTATTTTGTTAACTCCAAATCGGATTTTGTCTAATGGAGCAGATGCCGCTGGTGAGCTGGTGTGAGCAGCACTAGTAAAGAGGAAGGAAGCACTAAAATAATTGGTTGATACTCTTGGCTTCCCAGAAAATAGTATAAACAAGGCTGTCAGACAACTGACAGAGATTGTGACACAAGGGAATTCAGTTTTCCTTTTAAGCTGTGTTTTCTATAACACGGCTGTTGTACCTAGCTTTCTGCTGCAGATTCACAAACACAACACTCATCCTCCAGCAAGACAGCTCTTCTAAATCCATGCAGCTGCCTTCACTTCTGTAACACAGCCAAAAGCCTCTGCTTTCAGCAGAACTGATGGACGCTGCAGAGCATGTGCTTCAAGGGATCACAGAATGTACCAGCTTGAAAGAAACGTCGAGTGTGTGTTGATATGCTGGACCAGCTTTGTTATCCGCTTGGGCTGAACTGCTCCAAGGAAAATCATATAACAACAGTTTTATATGCTCTGTGGCTCAGTGACAGTTGCCTGTTTGGCACAAACAGGACCAGAAAGTTAGTATTTTGGGCTGACTTTGTGTAGATTAGAAGGTGAATCTGCATCAGGTTCTTTTTGAAGGGTTACAACTGTGCCTAGATGGAATAAAGAACATGAATCAAAGCTCCTCAAAGTAAGGAAAGCGTAACTCCAGAGAACTAACAGCTCTGCAAAGGATGGTTTACCCACCACCACCCTTTCCAGCCAGCCATGGCCAAAATGGTCCCAGGTTCTGAGAAAGGAGAGGAGAGCAGACACCGGGAATGAAACCTGGTGCTTGGCTTCCAGATGTGAAGGAACAAGAGACAGTACCATCAGGCTTCCCTTTGGTCAGGGAAAAGACAGCAGCTTGCTGTCCCTGAGGAGAGGGATTGCAAAACGGCGGCTGGCTGGTCACAAGGATGGCAATTATGGAATGACTCTGATAACGAGCAAGGGGTGGACACCAGGGTCACGAAGTCTCTCCACAGTGAGGATAGGTCAGGATTTCAAAACCTGACTGGAGAGTGACGGTATTTCTTGTCTCTGCTTTCATAACAGGGCTTGATACCAAATGTCCAGATTCCTTAGGGGAAAAATTGAAAAACAACAGAATACAAATATATGCAATTACTGAAGACTTTCCTTGTTTAATAGGGAGATACAGTAACAACAACAAAAATGTTCTTTTTTTTTATTTATTAGTAAAGCTGCCAGTTTCTAGATGTTTCAGAAAAACGAGACATCTGCTGATAATTTACGAGCACAAAAAAACCTCCCCAGATGAACTTGCAACAACAGTTTATGAAAGTACCCAGAATATCACGTGATGAACAATCATCAGCTCTAAAAAGGCGGCTGTGGACAATATGGTTGCAGTTACAATTACGTACAGTTTTAAAAGTCAATAAACGCCAGTTGCTGGTTGAGCAGAGCACAGACCAACACTCCACTTGGTAGCATTTCTGATCTCTCTTCAGTCCACCAAAGGGTAAGAGAAGGGTGGTAACCACTAGCGGCTTTCCTTGACTCTGTTCCCAGTATGGGACAAGACCGCGGCCACTCAAACACAAACCTGGCATGGAAGACTTGAATTTGAGAAGGTTGGGTTTGACCACTAAAGCCTTTCCTGAGATTTCACAACATTTTAAAGCCTAGTAAGGTATTTTCTCAACCATGTATCAGGGCAAGTATTGATTGCACAGTCCTGTTAATGGTATAGTTCCTGCTACGTCCATCACTCAGATGTGCCCTGCAGGGCCTGACATTGCAGTCTTCTTACCCTTCAGAGCAGGGACCTGTCTGAAATGTGACAGGGCTCCCTCCCAGCTCCTGCCCCCAACCTGCCTTTCCAGGGGAAAAGGATACCGGCAGTATCTATCATCAACCTTGTCCTGCTGTCGGATTAAGATGTTGCTAAACTAGACAGCTCGACACAAGAGATGGAAAGTGCTACCTGACTCCCCAGATCTAGATATATTCTGTACGGACGGTATGAGATCTGTTGACAAACAGACACCTGGAAGCAAAGTGCTTTATCTGATCCAGCTGTCTCCTGTAATGCATATGCATGTGCACACGCTTCCTTCATTTTCTTGGTTCTTGTCATTCATGGGGGCTGAAAGAACTGCAGTGTCTGTGTTGTCTGTGTGTGCCCTTATGTGTGCACTTAAGGCTGGAATCAGAGCAGCAAAGATAAAGCCTAAGAAATACAGACATGTCTCTCCCCATGGGAGCAGTATTCTAGAAATACTGCTCAGGATGCGGAAAGGCTAGAGGTCTCTGTTGCCTGCTTATGCCAAGATTTACTGCCCTCTAATGATGTCACTAACAATTTTTTGTACTATAAGCCAAAACTTTTCAATACTAATTGAAAGATAGTAGGAGGCGAGTTGCTGAAAACCTGTTTCACCAGCAGGTTACTTTTGCACTGCAGAAGAACACGTGGTGCACATAAACCCATGCAGCCTCTCGGAGCTTTCTTTCATTTATTCTCACCTCTGTTTAGGGTGTTTCACATTTGTCCTGGTCAGCTCAGATTCCTGCACAAAAACATTTCTTTATTTTGATTCACTGGAGACACTTTGGAAACACTAAACTATGCATGTAGTGACTTAAAGTCAATGGTACATTCCTACTAGCAGGATAAAATCACTTACATCTTTTTATGATGATCTATCTATATCTGCACCTGAACTCGCTGATCTTTGCCGTCCCTAAATTCCTTGGTTCTGGGATAGAGATGGCACAATGTGCTGTGCAGCACAAGCAGAATTCAAGGATAGTCTTTAAGATACGGATCCTCAATCTGTAATACCCTGCTGAGTTCTGGTATTTCTTATGCTACAGGAAATTTTAAAAATTAAGACTTGAGACCAATAGTAACTTGAAGGAGGTTGTTACCTACACCAAGTGCTTGCTAAGGCATCAGTGAAGGGGATGACCCAGAGACAAATCCCTTTTGTGTATGAACACATGCTTTTCTTCTTTGTTTTCTTTCTGTCAAATCTGCAGGTAAGACCTGTGTATCCTCTGGGATACTGACCACCCCATCCTGGTCAGTGGAGACAGATGACTCAAAGTACTGTTCCTGATGAACAGATTCCCCACCACAAAAATCCCTCATCATCACAAATGGGTCTAATTAACAACCACCATCATTTCAACTTTCCACACAAAAAAGCTGAGGGTTTGGACCAGCTGTGCTGGGCTTTGCTGGCACATCACCCTCAGTGGAACATCCTTTCAGCGTAGGTGGGGTGGAGTGAGGAGCACTTGTCATAGCTGTTGCCCAGATGTGTCAGTGCTGTGTGTAAACTCGTCTCCTGCAGACTAGCTGGCATTTTTCCCATCATTGTGCTTAGTAGCTGTAAAAAAAAAAAAAAGGTGAAGAGGGACACAACCATCCACACCTGTGTATTACAACCATTTTGCTATTTATGGCTTTCTTTTCCACGTTATCTAAGTGAGGTTTCCCTTGCCAAGTACTTTTAATCTCTCCTGTCTCCCTTGGGGATGCACTATTCTCATTTTCCTTTTAATTTATTACACAAGCATGCTTCTTGCTTATTCCAGAGAGTCAGAACCATTCCCCAGAAAGTGCACGTAAGCAGTACACACCAGCCAGGCCTGGATTTACCTGAAGCAAGCCCAAGGACATATCTGATCCACCTTGTCTGTTAACAGTCTGGGATGCTGCATGGTCTGCAGTGAAAAATACAACTGCAGCTGCTCAATACCCCAGGGTGATGTATTAGTCAGCAAAGAAACCACACGTGGAGAGGAACAGAAGAAACAGAAACTATCCTCTTCAGAATCTTGCCTTACTCTGAAAGGGACAATACCAGCCCATGTAATGCTCTGCAGGAAGAGCACTGTGCTCAGTGAAGCGGGACAAGGAGCTCAGAAAAGACGCTAGATGGGGATGATACAGTAGAGAGAACTCAAGATTCAAGAGGAATTACTTAAAACTAGCAGGGGAGCGATGCAGGTTATCTCAGCGCAGTGTGCGTGGATAAATTAAACATCTGAGCAGTCTGTGTTTGCATATTTGGTGACTGGCTTACTGATGCCTGGATCACAAATTGCCTGGGCAAAGATTTTTCAGAAAGAAGGATGGATAAGTGGACTAAAGGGAGAAAAATGAGAAAAATCAGTTCCGTCCTGCTCACATGCAGCTTAAATACATTGTCATAACATTTGGGACATTTGCAGTCTCTTGCTGGCCAACGGTTGTGTTATCATCAAGCTCTGTGACACTGGATCTGTCCTCAGTCACTGCTCCTCCTTAGAAACATTCCAGGCACCTGGAGCAACGATCAGCTCCATCCTGAGCAAGGGTTTGCTTCCAGTTCTCCAACCTGTGTGAGCTGCTATTCAGAGTTTCAGCAAAGGCAAAATATGTTAGTGAAGGAGCAAGTTTTAATAGAGATCTAGAATGTGTTAAACTACTTCTTTGGTCACAAAATATATTTCCCTGATGAAAGAATGGACTCCTCAGTGTCCAATTAGTAGTGAGAATATGCTTACCAAGTAAATTGTGCAAAGTCTTGTACCTCTAGGACATTGCATCAGAGTTTTTGTGACCTGTCTGGTTACAATGTGGTAGAGATGTGTCATTTTACTGAAGTTTCCAGTGGGAAGTTTCCTTCCCACAGCAGCTTATGCTATGATCAACACAACATAATCCCCTCAATCACACTCTCAGCTGAGCCATGACACATTTTTCCTCCCTGATATTCTTTAGCTATGTTACAGGACCTTTAAATAGCAGTGTTGAAAATAAGAACTTAAAATCATCTCCAAAATGTACTGAGGAAGAGTTGTGTCTGCTGAGATGGGAGGAAGAGCAGTAACCTTAGAAACTTCAGCTAAAGGAAAACATTCCTGAAGCTTCCTGAAGATCCTCAGAGTATTCAAACAAGCAGCAACAACATAACATCAGCTATTTATTTAAGCCTGGATGAGATGCTGAACTTGTGGAGGCAGCAGCAAAGTGCCCACAGACTTCAGTGGACCCAATGAATCTCCATCAACCTCTGCTACCTTAGTGGTCATCCCTGTCCAGCAACGCAAGTGGCCTTATCCCAGCTGGGAAAATGGATCTGTCAGCATTGCTGTCTTGGACCAGATTTCATATAGGAACTTAGAAGTCACAACCCCAGATATTACCTCCCTAGCTCCTGAAGAACTTCAAGCTCTGCCCAAAATACAATTGTGTAAGACACGATAAATGGTACAAATGTGTGTTTCATTAGGAATGAAGTTTCTTAAAGTCCTCAGCACTGCAATGGTTGCCTTTGATGAAATGGACCGAGCACTCCAGTCACTTCATTAAGGTGTATGAACAGGCTGTCCTGAAAATCTGTCTCCAATTTATATGAGAAGGAAAATACCTTGGTGATTCTTTGGAGGTGACAGGGATGAATTTGAACAAAGAGAAGCGTAATATTTCAGACTGTGTTCAGAACTGTTCCAGAATTACTACCTAAAACATTTGCTTGGCCCTGTATTTAAAGCAAAATTTGTTTCAAAACATGTGAATGAAGATATTTGAAAGCTACTGTGCAGGTCTGCTGCTTTCTGTGCAAGGATGCTGACAGTTGCTGAGCAACCTGGCTCTGGCCTCGTGCTTCTCCTGGGTAGGGACTGGCTGGTGGATCCTGCCACATGCCTGGAATTGAACAAACTCATCTTCTCCTAAGTGCTTTCTGCTTGAGAGGTAATGGTACTCAATCATTGTCCCTCCACTCGCTGGGACAAGGCATGCAGGATGAGTGATCCTCTCACTAATCTGTGCCATGAAGGTGATCAAAACTTGCAGAAGGCAAGGAGCCAGGTAATTCCTCTCCCAGAAGCGTGTGAGGTTTGGGCTTTCTTCAGTAAAAGCAGCATGAGTGTTGGACATCAAGGAGAGGTTCAGGGGAGAGTTAAGCACCCTAAATGAGTCCTAAATCAGAAGAATGCAACATATTGAGCAACGAGAGGCATAAAACATTCTTACCTTTCAGAGTTACAATAGATGAAAGTGAAAACATCTACTTTTAAAGCTGTTTAACCTACCCACAGGAACTCACACGTCTGCCCAACAAGACAAGGCAAAGTTAGCAGTGCAGGATTGATAGAAGTAGCCAAAATATGCAAAATGATAAGAAATGTGCTACTTGCGTGTAGCACTAGGCAATCTAAGAATAACAGCCTCAATCAAATAATGAGGAAGAGCTGTGGGTGGTAGAAATAACAAAGCCTGGTTTCCTGCAGACTTCTACCTTGTTACCGTCTCTAGGTGCTGACTGGTGGGAGGTCTCTGGGGCTGCCTGCTCTCCTGGCTCGCTGGAGGCTAATAACCCATCACCTCACATCATGGATCCCTCGGCAACAGCACCCAGAGGAGGTACAAATAAGCTCTCTCTCACCTACTTGCCTGTTTCTTTCCTTCAAATGACACACGGTCTTCATTGCTGCTAAATCCTTGCTTCCCTGTCATAATTAGGAGAGAAGAGTAACAAGTTCAAATACACACACACCCTCACACCACCGCTGAAAGGGCCTTTGGTTAATGAAGCTGCCTCTGCCCCAGGCCACCAGTGGGATGTCGTTTGTGCTCCGGATTCTTTTTGAATATTTCCCATTATTTTAAGTGCACGGCAAGAACGGTCCTTAATTTTCCCATACAGGCGACTGTGGGTGGAAAGGACTTCATTATTTCAACACTTATGGGACGTTAATAAGGCAGATCTTCTGCAGTCATATCAAAAATAGATTAATGACCTCATAGCTGAGACGGCACAGAAGAAGTAGGACAATCAAGGTAATACTGTAATCAATGGGCTAATGGGTAATGCCTGCAACTTGTCTCAAATGCGTGGAAGCCAAGTGCTTGAACTGTGTGCTATTGGCCTTATTTTACTAGAGATTGGTGGCAAAAAAATTGGTTGATTCTGCTCTTGGCCGGCTCCACAAAACTATGGTAACGTTTCAGCTCTCAATGGTTGTAGATTTACTCCTCTGCTCTGCACTTGTGAGACCCCACCTGGAGTACTGTGTCCAGCTCTGGAGTCCTCAACATAGAAAGGACATGGAACAAAGATGCTCAGAGGGCTGGAGCACCTCTGCTATGGAGACAGGCTGAGAGAGCTGGGGTTATTCAGCCTGGAGAAGAGGAGGCTCTGGGGAGACCTTAGAGCAGTACCTGAAGGGGCTACAGGAGAGCTGGAGAGGGACTCTTTGTCAGGGAGTGACAGGACAAGAGGTAACAGCTTTAAACTGAAAGAGGGGAGATTTAGATGAGATACCAGGAAGAAATTCCCTCCTGTGAGGGTGGTGAGACACTGGCCCAGGTTGCCCAGAGAAGCTGTGGCTGCCCCATCCCTGGAGGTGTTCAAGGCCAGGCTGGATGGGGCTTTGAGCAACCTGGTCTGGTGGGAGGTGTCCCTGCCCAGGGCAGGAACTGGATGATCTTTAAGGTCCCTTCCAACTCTAACCATTCTATGATTGTATGATTTGTGCTCTTAAAGATCATTTGGTGATGATTTTTTTTTTCAGGAAACAGAATGAAGGAACAGCTGTTAATCTTGAGCCTAGAGAGACATTTTCAATGGAATGTCCCCTATCTATCTGAAAAAAAGTTATTTGCTGCAGTTCTAAGCAGTCACATAGGATATTCTGAGCCAAAGGATTTTATCAGAAAAAGTGTTTTCTTGGTGTCTGATGTATTTGACAGCACTTCATAAATAATTATTTTGGTACTGATCCAGCAAAGCACTTAAGTCAATGGTTAACGTTAAGTAGATGAGTATTTCCTAGATTTCAGTAGAACTATTTATATACTTAAAGACGAAAACGTGTTGAAGTGTTTTCCTGGATCAGGTCTCTTCAGCATCATCCCATGCCCTAATCAGATCTCATGCTGCTCCTGATGAAGTCAGACAAAGTGCCTGTTCAGTAATGCAGAATCAACGTCTCTGAACTGAACCACAAAACTCTCAGTGACATCCACAGATCAAACCTAAGCCAACGGTAAAAGTTCTTTATAAATATCCATCCGTAGGGGACTTTAAAATTCACTTTACAAACAGATACAAATTACCACAATACGTGCTGTTGAGAGAAAGGGAAAATAAAATTCCAAACCCTATCAACTTCAAGTTGAGAAAAGGTCATCTCCAAAATATTGCATGATGCCTAAAGCAGAAGTGGGGCCAGGGAACAAGTTCTTTTTCATACTGTTCTCTCAGGATATTTTGTTTACCTCCTCTGCCAGGCAGCCCAGGATTCTCCTCTGCCTTCTGGAAAGCAGAGAGGCCAACACAGCGAGAGAAAGGCAGGCTCTTGAACTCTGCTTTCCTTCACTCTCAGTGAGGCTTGGGGAATATGAGAGAAAAGAGGAGCTGGATTTTTTTTATCCTTATTTGACCTGGCAGTCCTACCAGTTGGAAGAATCCTGTTCTGTTTATTGAGCAAGCTGTCTCTGTGACTGATTGAGGAAGAAATACGAAATACCCAGATAGATGACAGCTTTTCTAACTATGACTGATTTGCAATAAGCCACATGTGGAAAAACCTTGAGGTCAGAGCACAAGAAAGAGAAAAAAGCTGTGAGTGCTGTTCCCAGCCCTGCCCCTGACTCAACATCTGATGGTCACCAGGTCATGCTGCTGCATGGCCACCACATTTCCCAGGATGGGAAACTGGGACAATTAGTGATACCATTGCCTCCCTCTTCCCGAATCTGCACTGAGGTTCAATTTGAAAAAGGTTGTAAAGCATTTTGGGGCTCACAAATGGGGAAGACACAGGAATGAGAAGAGGAGAGACATCTGACAGTTTTCTACCTACTTGATCAAAGAGATTAGATTTCTAGAGGCTGCACATCTGAACATTCCGTGAATTAACTCCTCTATATTTCCACTGATTTTTTTTCTTCGCATCTTTGGAATACAAATACTTTGCTTTTATATCTGTAGTGTATGGTTCCTCAAGGTAAGTCTCCCTCTATCCTCCTGAGTAACCGATCTACCTCCTTTCTTCTTTACTCTCCTTGTGCTTTCAGGGACCCTGCCCTGGGCCAGGTGTGAAATGCACGTGCTGGCCCCACGGGCCACCCCAGTCTGCTGCCTCCATGGCAGAGCCATCCCAGTTCTCCATTGCCTGCAGGAGAGAGGGAAGAGTGCCCCCCAAAAGAGTGACAGCAAAAGGGAGATAGCCAAGGTATCCAGGGGGCATGGAGGGGTCAGCAAAGGTGGTTCCGTGAAAGAAGGTGGGAATTCCCATCCAGTTCCTCTCAGGGATGGTATCTCAGCAAGTACCACTGGTAGCCTGACACTAATTTGAAATCCTTCCCAGCAGTTCAGTGTTTTACAGTATTATTAAGTTGTAAATGTTAATGAAACTACTGTGTTCATTAGAATTGCTCTTTTTTTTCCTTCTCTTTCAAATGTTTTTCCAATAGCTCTAGCTGGCAACTTCAGTGAGAGGCAAAACACTGACTTTGGATGTGGGAATGAACTTGATTACTGTCAACTGACCCCCGGAGAGTATGTGGCCGAGTGCAGGGGGAGCCTGCACCGTGGCAAGGTACCTATTTTCCTGTTTTCTCCAATGCTTTCGGGTGGACACGCTTGCTCACCCTTCAAATATGCAGCCAGCCCACTGCTCAAACTGGAGTGGTGCCGGTTACACGGAGCAAAAGCTGTGGAGAGTTGAATCTTGTATTTTTAACTGCTGGGATGGAGGGGGGGCAGGTGCAGAGGAAAATGAACTATTTGCAACCTCTCTTTCAGACGACACCTCCTCCTCCCCCCCAAACTGGTGTGTCCAAGTTTCCCCTGTAGAACTGCAGAATTATGTTTTTAAACAGTCACAGTCTTGACCCAGTGCCCAATAATTCTCCTCAGCCAAAGAGCTCTCCACGTTTCAACAGCACCACTGGCAAACAGGGGGTAGGTGTTGGTTAAAGGGATGAAT
The DNA here is from genome assembly GCA_013400055.1 of Nycticryphes semicollaris. Classification (NCBI taxonomy): domain Eukaryota; kingdom Metazoa; phylum Chordata; class Aves; order Charadriiformes; family Rostratulidae; genus Nycticryphes; species Nycticryphes semicollaris. Next base: position 8,064 of record VXBJ01003877.1, on the reverse strand, counting down.
ATCCTGAGTGCAGCAAGTGAATACAGGAGTAAGATGACAGACAGAGCTGCCATATGGAAGAACTCAAGGCTAAACAGAATCACAGAATGATATGGGGTTGGAAGGGACCTCTGGAGATCATCTAGTCCAATCCTCCTGCCAAAGCAGGTCCTCCTACAACAGGATGCACAGGAACGTGTCCAGGTGGGATTTGAATGTCTCCAGTGATGGAGACTCCATCACCTCTCTGGGCAGCCTCTTCCAGGGCTCTGCCATCCTCAAAGGGAAGAAGTTCCTCCTCAGGTTTAGATGGAACTTCCTATGTTCAAGTTTGTGCCCATTTCCTCTTGTCCTGTCCCTGGGCACCACTGAAAAAAGACTGGCCCCATCCTCCTGACACCCACCCTTGAAGTATTTCTAGGTGTTGATCAGATTCCTCCTCGGTCTTCTCTTCCAGACTAAAAAGACCCAAGTTCCTCAGCCATTCTTCATAAGAGAGATGCTCCAGGACCTTAATCATCTTTGTGGTCCAACAAGTCAGCACTGGATGCTGTTTGTGTTACTCAGGCCCCAGACAGCAAACGCCTGTCACACCTTGTTTGTGTTGTTTTCTGCTAAGGCAAGCCCTGCTGCAAATCTCTGAAATACAGCATAATATTTTCACAGAAGGTAATAAGTTTTCCCCCATTGTGCAAGGCCCTGATCCACTAACACGTGGTGGACACATGCTGATTTTTAAACATCGAGGCCTCGCAGACTTTTTTTTTCCCCTTGAAGTTGACAACATGACTGTTACTTGTCACCCCGGGGTCTAAATGATTTGAAATGAGGTGGCTACTGCAACTTTTGGTTCTTGAAATCTTGATGAGAAAACCTAAAATACTCAAAAAAGAATGATGATCTCAGTGCTTAAGCTGAAATAGAAACTTGAAAGACAAGATTAGAACAACTTTCTTGCAGTTAGCTTAAAAGCTGAATTTTTAAAAGCATTTTTGTATGCTATAGACAGGCACAACCAGCTCGCTGAAGGTGTGTGATTTCATAGTAGAAAGAAACTGAAAATTGCATACAATAAAATTTTCTGTCTGTGGTCAGAGTGACAGAAGAAACTGTCGAATTTCCTGTGACAGTTGCCTTCAAGAATAACCAACCATCCTCAATTTACTGTTTGCTGTCCTTTAGCAAGGCCTGAAGAGTATTTATAGCTGTTGTCCTGTTGTATCTGGAGCATGGAACACTTTGAGCCAGATTCTAATACACAGGGTTGCACTGAATAGCCCTGCAATCCTCTCCTTGGAGCAAGCTCCTACACTGGGAGATACCCAGACTCTCACCTACCCGGGAGCTAAGACTCTGCTGACAAATCATACTCTAACATGTTTAAGTCACACCAAAGGGAAAGGCTAGTAAGATAAAGATTCCTAGTTTAATGCAGTTAGAAAAGGCATCCAAAGGACTTTATTACTTATGGAATTGCAGCCCACAGTTAGCTCTGTGTATGGTGACAAATATATAAATACTGGGAACCCCACTTCAATCAGGGGAGGCCAGTCCCAGCTCTTGGTAAATACCATCTTACATAGGCTGCCGTTACTGGTATTTCCTTGTCACAATGTTTAATTTTAACTTTAAGGCAATTCCCAGCCAGCTACTGCGTAAGGATGAGAATCTATTTTAAGTTTGCCAAGCTTGCCTCTCAGTTGCAAACTACACCTTACCCACATATCAATGATCACCTGGTGCAATCATTTCCACCGCCAACACCCGGCAGGCATGTATCAAGTTACTGCAGGAAAGCCCTGTGCTGTTCTCTTCCTCCCATTCTGAAAAGTCAATGCCTCCTTGATCTTCCTAGGGATGAGCAATTGTATAATGTCTCCAGAGAGCATTTTCATCTGTTATAAAACTCCTGATCTAATTCAGCTGCTTGCCAGGGAAAGACGCCTTGAAGAATTACCTCCTCTGCCTTTCAAGAGGTGTACGTTCCAGATGAATGAAATTAAGTCTCCACAGAGACATTTTCAGTGTCACACCAAATGGAAGTAGCAGGGAATTGTGTCTGGCTGATGTTTGTCTCCATGGGGTGAGAATCCATCTGTCTCCCCACCTCACTACTGGCAATTTTCCCCCAACTTTCCCTTCCCTTGCCTGGTCCCCCAGATGATGACTGTGTGGTCCTGTTGAGGCTTCTCCTCGTGGGTGCTGTGGGTGAGGGTACAGCCTATGATGTGTTTTAGGTAGTGTAATGAAAAACAGCATTTTGGGAACTCTTTTTTTCTTGATAAGGATTCAAAATGGTAAATGCTAATAAGGGCTGGAAGAGTCAAGCTTTTAACTCTATGAGTCTGTAGGTATTATTGAAAAGAAAACCAAAAGCCCGTCTGGCATCAGCCATGCAGAGACAAGCTACAGAGAGAATGTAGGAAACGTTTATAGAATCTTAGAATCACTTAGGTTGGAAAAGACCTTTAAGCTCAAGTCCAACTGTTGAACTAACAGTGCCAAGTCCACCACTAACCCACGTCCCTCAGAACCACATCTACCCGTCTTTTAAATACCTCTAGGGGTGGTGATCCAACCACTGCCCTGGGCAGCCCATTCCAATGCTTGATAATACTGTTAGTGAAGACATTTTTCATAATATCCAATCTAAACCTCCCCTGACGCAGTTTGAGGCTGTTTCCTCTTGTACTGTTACTTGCTGCTTGGGAGAAGGGACCAACCACCAACCCCATACCCCCCTCCTTGCTACACCCTCCTTTCAGGGAATTGTAGAGAGCAAGAAGGTCTGCCCTCAGCCTCCTTTCCTCCAGGCCAAACAACCCCAGCTCCCTCAGCCTCTCCTCTTAAGACTTGTTCTCCAGACCCCTCACCAGCTCCATTGCCCTTCTCTGGACACGCTCCAGCGCCTCAATGTCTTTCTTGTAGCAAGTGGCCCAAAACTGGACACAGTATTCAAGGTGGGGCCTCACCAGTGCTGAGTACAGGGGGACCATCACTGCCCTAGTCCTGCTGGCCACACTATTCCTGATACAAGCCAAGATGCTGTTGGCCTTCTTGGCCACCTGGGCACACTGCTGGCTCATGTTCTGCCAACAGTTGACCAACACCTCCAGGTTCTTTTCCACTAGGCAGCATTCCAGACACTCTTCCCCAAGCCTGGAGCATTCATGGGGTTGTTGTGACCCAAGTGCAGGTCCCAGCACTTGGCCTTGTTGAACCTCATCCCACTGGTCTCATCCCATCAATCCAGCCTGTCAAGATTCCTCTGTAGAGCCATTCTACCCTCAAGCAGATCAATGCTTCTGCCCAACTTGGTGTCACCTGCAAACTTGGTGAGGGTGCGCTCAATCCCCTCTTCCAGATCGTTGATATTGAACAGAACTTGCCCCAGTACTGAGCCCTGGGGAACACCACTTGTGACCAGCTCCTAACTGGATTTAACTGCATTCACAACTCCTTGGGCCTGGCCATCCACCCAGTTTTTTTCCCCAGTGAAGAGTTCACCCATCCATGCTGCAAGCAGCCGGTTTCTCCAGGAGAATGCTGTGGGGAGTGGTGTCAAAAGCTTTACTAAAGTAAACAACACCCACAGCCTTTCCCTTGTCCAGTAAGCAGGTCACCTTGTCATAGAAGGAGATCAAGTTTGTCAGCAGGACTTAAGTAACGGCTGGAGTGGTGTTACAACACTGTGATGGGTTTTGTCTTACTGTCAATAACATGTTATTCTGGCTAAAATCCTGCATTTTCTTTCTAAAGAATCTTCCATGGGCAGGTGAGGTCTGTCGTTAAGATGTGAACGTGACTGGGGTTCTAAAGGGCAGTGATGCACAGCGTTAGTACAAATGTTGTCATGCTTTTGGATTCAACATATTTTTTCTCAATTTTAACTGTCTTCTTGAGGTGGGTAGCACTAAATAAAATAAATGGATGAAAATGGAAAGCAAGAAGTTGTTCTCTTACTTCTTTTTCATGGGAGGCAGAGTGCTGGGAAAAGGAGGAGGGAAGGATGCCCTTGCTCAGAGAAGGGATGGTGTGGCAGGAGAGTTGGGGATGTGAGAAGCACATGGGTGGGTTCCCAGCAGAAGGGGAGAGACCAGCAAATCTGAGTTTCAGAATAATTTGGATGCTCCCCTGACTCTGCCCAGGGGCTCTGTAGTGCCCGAGGCCAACCCTGTACACCACATGTCGTTACGAACCATAGAGACACTGGGGAACACAGGGGTGGTTTGGATAAATCATGCTTAAAAACTCAGGATTAAAAGAGGTATTTAATCCCTTTTGCCTGTGTCTTTGTGCACAAGCAGCTCCAGCAGTGAAGGAAGCTGCACATGGGTTCCCATCCAAGGCACTTCTGGAAGCAAACGCCACCCTGTCTCGGAGAAAGGAAGGGAAGTGTCACTGAAAGTCCTGCCCGTCCCTCTGGCAGAGCTGGAGCCCAGACGGTGCCTTCTCCCTCCGGTTGGGAAGGGCCAATGGGGAAACCACAGCACACACACACAGACACACGTTTATGTTTTATAGCTTTACATTCTGTTCCTGCAGGGTCCGCTCTCACTCCTTTCGCCAACTGGTCCCCAACAAGAAGAACCATCCGCGGCTGGAAACCAAACAGGCACCGGTGTAAGGACAGAAATCCAACCTGCTGGCTGACAAGAGGTAGCAGCATCCTTAGGACAGATAAAAAGATGAGCTAAAAACATTACTAAAAAGCTACAGGGGCTTGGGAAGGAAAAATGGAAACACATTAGGTCGGATGTTAACTAAAATCCCTCATATTGCTTTTTGCCACATCTGAGTGATAAATACATATTTTAACATTGTTTATGATAAAACATAAACGATTTGGTGTTGTATGAGGGTCATTAGAAAGCAAATATTAGACCTTTTTACTGGTAAACAAGCTTGTGTAAGTACCAAACCAGAAGCTATAGGAATATGATGTAGCTAACACAAGAGCCGATCTTAAAGGCCCGAAGGTTTTTATGTCTAATTTTCATGTATTCTATTTGGGCAAACTTTCTGTTAATCTAACATCAGTAATTGGTCATGTGAAATCCTTTTTCATTTTAGCACTTTTAGGGGTATGGTGCCTTGGAGCCAGAGAGGTCCTAGTAGGTTTGGTCTCTAGTTTAACAAATCCAGCTGTACAGTAACCATAAAGACTTTTAACATGAAGTAAATAAAGTGACACTTTGCTCCCATCTTCTTGGCTACCTTTAAGCAGTGCCCAACATTAAGGCAAGAAGAATGTGTTCTTTTTACATATTTTTTAATGAAGAAACGAATAAAAAATGAATAAAATACATGCAAACTGATTTTTTTAAATTCAGAGAGACTAATAGAGAAAAATCTCTCTAAGGGTTTTTTTTATAAATGGATTCCTTTATTAAAATACCTATTTTGTGTTGCAAATCTTACCAAGTACATAGTGCACTTGCACTAATGCTCTTCCCATCCCAAACACCCAATCAAACAGGTAAAACTACGTCTTCTTTTACAGCAAAGCACATAGTTACCTCACTCAGTTACCTAACTCGCTGGGTATCAAAATAACTTGTATTCTCCATACGAGTCAGGCCAGTAGGAGGTTAATCAATATCAAGAGTTTTAATTCCCTGTGTAAGTAGGAAAAACCTACCAAGAAAATAGAACTGTATCTTGTTCAGCATAATTTATTTTTTCAGATTTTTGTTAACGTTTATTAGATTAAAAACCAGTGAGGGAAATACTCCCTAATCACAGTATGATTGCTTCTTTAATTTGTGTGCTGTATCAAGCTGCATTTAAAAGCAGTTAAAACATACACAGAATTTTAAGACTTTTTACAGTTAAAGAAAATGCTGTTAAATTTTGAGTATGAAAAAACTTGATCAAAAGAAAAAGCAAAGTATTTTATTAAATAAATAAAGTGCTGTCCACATGTAATACATTGCATTAACTGCACATGGTCCTGCTCTCCTTCCTGATTTTAGGAGCAGTAGATCTCATCCATTCACATCCCATTTTAACCACAGGATAGAAACAGGAGGGTTTTCTTACCTTCCCTGGTTTTGAGCACGAGTCACTGAACGGGACCAGTTGAATGAACTAAAATGAAAAATTCCCTCTGACCCTTAATAAGACACTTGGAAATGGTGGTTTAACTTTTCAATAAACTTTAATTTGAGGTGCTCGTGTAGTGACTTCCACCAGGCAAATCACAAAAGATTCCTTTTTGATCCTGGGAGTAAATACAGAGAAACAGACGATGTTTTGATGTTTAACTTAAGATGTTTTTATAAATTGTATTAAGTTCAGACATGAATCTCGGGTCTCATTTTTACCAAAAAAATTAATCAACGTGCATTCAGTTTGCATCAGGAAACCACTGGTAAAATGAAGGAAGTGGTGATGTTTCTCTTAGAATTATTTTAAGTACTTTTCATATCTTATTTTATACACAGCTCCTTCATTTGTACCTCTTCACTCCCCGCCCCACTACACAAATCCACATCTCTCTGAACGGCGGGTATTACCGCGTCCACCCGCTGCTCGCATGTGGAATACAGAATACCAAACCCAGCCAACAAAAAGCATACCCGAAAGAGGAAAAAACCTGAAGGCAGCAGCTCCTTTGCAACGCTGGGACAACGAGAAGAGCTTTGCAGAAGCCCTGTCCCCCCGCAGGCGCCCGGTTCCTCGCTGCCCGTTCACCCACCCAAGATTCTTCTTCAGCCGCTGGGATAACCCAGGTTAGCAACAACCTGCCCTTACTGCACTGCCCCCCCTGCCTTTCCTTTCCCCATCTTCACTCAGCATGAAGTTATCAGCCCTGATAACCTGATGGAACACACGCTGCAAAATATCCAGATAAGTGCTGGATTCTATTTGGAGTCATTATTATATAATAAAAGCCACATGTACCTCGGTTAGAATGAAATTGGTTTGGGGAAAAAAAAAAAACAACCAACAAACCAAAACCAAACCAAACTAAAAGATCTATTTTCCCTCAGGGTTAATTTTCCTTCGGAAGGACAACAAAAGCAACGACTGTGGGGGAGATGCAGAGAGGGGCAGGACCCTGTGCTGGCAGCCCCCCCCCTCCCCGGAGAAGCCACGGGCAGAGCTCGTCCCCGCGCGAGGACGGTGCCCACCGGGCAGGTGACACCCGGCTTCGCTCCGTCAAAAGAGTTGATCACATCCCTATGCTTCTCCAAACGTATTTATCTGATTTAAACTGCAGTACTTTTAGATTGGATGCCCACCCCGATTGCTGATTTTAACGTTATTTTACGTAACAGAAAGCAACAGATTATACTAATTAGAATTACGCTTAGATTTAATGAATAAAACCAAATACCGCTGGAACGTTAGAAAGGAATGCTTCGGTGTTTGTAGGGCAGGGAAGTGAAAGAGAATACTTCCAGCCTGCCTTCACGTTTTAGCAATAAAATGCAATCAAATGACTGAATACTTTACCGCAGCCGCCGACAGCCGCCGCGGAAGGCCCAGGCAAGCAATCCGTAACACCTTCCCCAACTCCCTTCTGCAGAAAAAACACCAACTCGTCTGGGAGAAAGGCCCTTCTCTGAGACACACGTAGGCTCCCACTGCTGCTTGTTGTTTTTTCACTGATTTCAGAATCAAAGCTACAGGAAAAAAATATAGGCATTTGCCTAGGTTCTAAAAAAAAACAACCTAAACGTGGTCTGGTTTCCTGTCTTAAATACACAGCGCTGAGAATTTAAGATGTAAACTCAGATTGTGGTTGCCTTCTAGCCCGCAGAAAGTGATTTTTATGGAAAGGATCTAACTCGGCTGTAATGAAACCAGTAAAAGAACTTTGAAAAGCTTAAAGAAAGCTACATTTTAATATTGGTAAGATAGTAACTGCATGTAAAACACTGTGAAGAATAAGTACAGGTCTTTCTGCCTCAACCAAGTACAAAGAGTAAAATCCATGAAGCCTTTAATAAATAGCCTGCGCAGCCAGACACATACACATCCAGAAAATCCAGTAACGTTTAATAATTTTTAAAAGAAACATGTGAACACCAGGAAAACAAAATGCTTGCAAGATGCCTTTTCAGGAAATACGTTTAG